>OZ024837.1:23286379-23761379 GCA_964016985.1 Anodontia alba | reverse complement strand
AGATCAACTTGAACAAGCGGAAAATCTGCCTCAAAATTACCCACCCTACTAATGTCTGCTTTGCATTCATTTTTACTATGGGAAAAAGAGAAAATATTTGATTTTTTTTTAAAACAATTACTAGAATAAAACATTTTGTGCATAGGTTGTTGGTTTTACATTAAATCGTGACAAAAGTTTGCAAATTTACTACTTGTGAAGTGCAAAACAAAAAACAACTTTCTGAAAGATATCGAAAGCACAATAGTTGCCTCCAAGCGGGCACGCAACGCTGTTACAACGTTGCGTCAACGTTAATGCGACGTTGAATAAACGTCATTCGCCCATTTGGATTAGCCCTTTATACAAGCATTTATTAAATTTTCAACAGTGATTTATTGAGATTTATAATTCACCGAGTTAATTATCTCATTTCGAACGTTTTGACGTCATAATTGCTAGGCGACGTTGCTGACGTAGTTGGTAACAACAATAACAATAGTTCACGTTTCGCGGAAAATTTGATAAAATCATGGAAATCAGACTGCAATTTTCACGTCCAGTTGGCGTTTTTGAGGTTAGACCTGCAACACAAATATAAATTATGATTTTCTTGATAATCCAGTTCAACTTTCGTGACATTTTTGTGTCAGTATTTGGTTTAAAAAAATAGTTTATTGAATATAATATGTACAACACAAACATACAAAAATGACATAAAGGATCAGATAACAAACTAATTATAGCTTATTTCTAACACCCCTGCACGTGTTGTTCCTTATTTGTCTTTACATTTCTAGCCGGGCTTTATCTAAGGCATTTGAGCACAGGAATTTCGTCGCGCGCTATCAACGGGAAACCAATCAAAATTACTGTTGCGAAAGTTGCGTCCCTGGTAACTATGGACGCTAGCTTACAATATTGGTCGAAACATTTATATACACAATAAATTATATTAGTAAGAGACAAAAATGATCTACGAACATTGCAGTTCTTTGACTTTTTTTTTACCTGAAGAGTTCCTCTACAGGTTATACCATTCAAACACATTCGTTTTACTCATTGTTTCCATCGTGTATTTGTTGACATTATCGAAAACAAAAGTGTCGGTTAACATTCTTATTTTGTTGTTTTATATCTCTCCTCCATAGGTCCATCGGGGCTCTCCAATTTCATTCGATTTGCAATTCTTTCATGAACACAGGATACAAGTTTTTATGTTTTAGGCCTACATCGGTTTAATATTTACATCGTCAGCTGATTCGCATAAGTATCCGCCATTTTGAATGTTCGTCATCGAACCTTGTAACTACATAACCGTGTGACGTAATGCTTACACGTTGACGTCAACTACCTAATGGGGAAGTCAGGTAATAAAAATAATCATAAAAATCAATAAAAATCTCATTTATGCAAAACATTCGCTCAGTGAGGGGTGTTAGAAAAGAAATAAATTATTCTGAACCGTGCTCAAATGCCGCAGATAAAGCACAGTTGAGTTTGGGTTGTACCCATTTGAACACTCGCTCGCTGCGCTCGCTCGTGCTCAAATGGATACAACCCAAACTCAACTGTGCTTTATCTTGGGCATTTGAGCACGGTTCGGAATAATTTATTTCTTAAGTGAAATCTTCTCCTAGTGTCTGTATTTCAAGCACAGGATGATTTTTGCATTAAAGTGAAAACAAGATGGCGACTGATTTTCAAAATAAACCAAGCCTCTTGAAATTCATGCACTGACTGGAACTATTTTGGTAGGAAATCATAACGGCTGAATGTAAAAAGGTAAAACATGGATGAAAATGTAATAAACAGTTAATTTGGTTGTTTTGATCGATTACGGAGAAATAATTCACTCGTGTTCTAAGGTTTACTTGTAAAAATCTCGTTCGCTTCGCTCACTCGTTTTTTACGCGCAAGCCTTAGAACACGAGTGGATTATTTCTCCATAATCGATCAAAACAACCAAATAAATTCTATGTATTCTAACATGACGTTGACGTTTTCTCATTGAGCCCAATGGAAACGTCACCGTGATCAAACTACAGTAATTCACATCGTCAATATAGTGCGGGCAAGATGGCGCGACTGATGACGTCGCATGTAAGCATTTACTTCTCGCGACGTCCGCTTTAAAATAGTTCTTTGGCAAATATTTCAACAATGTCAATTTTCCTTAAAGTTTCTGTATCTTGTTAGAATCGAAATAATTTTTCTCTACCGTATTTTTCGTCGTCGTAAATTAATACTCCGCAATCTGCCTTCGAACATCATGCGTTATTCGTGAAAATTCACAGTAGTGAAAAAAATGATTTCTTAAATAAAACGACAGATTAATAGAAACAGCACATTATTAAAAAAAAAAGAAAAAAAAAAAAAAAAAAAAGAAAAAACAGACGTCAGTGTTTTTTTAGATGCTAAAACGTATTTCAAAAACGCCTTCAGGGAGGGAAGGAAACTATACCCAAAAATATTATCTTTAGTCCCACTAACATTCCTGACCCTAGCGGTACACCATATATAAAATAACCTGTTACAGTTGAGATTGTTTTTTCTTCACTGTGAATAATTGCGAATAAAGCATGTTGTTGGAGGTGTGAAGTATTAATTCACGACGGCGAAGCCGGGGATAATTAATATAAGAACTATTTTGCAGTGGACGTGGCGAAGTACATTTTGTAAATGCTTACACGCGACGTCATCAGACGTACCCTTTTGCACGCACTACTTTCACGACATAAATTATTGTAGTTTGATCATGGTGACGTTTCCAATAGGCTCAATGGAAAAAACATTAATGTAGTGTTAGAATAACTAATGAAACATACAACAAGTTCTAAACTCTTTCCCGAAAATTCTATCAATTAATCTTATAATGTTTTAACTGTGAAACAACTTACTCTAAGAATAACATGGCGTGGTTATAATCCGGCAATGTATGCACTTTTAATCTTTTATCTTTCCTCTGCAGTTTCTTTAAATATGCGTCTAATGATTCTAACGTGTCCCTCCCGTTTACTCTGAACTTTGGATTGGCCGCCATCTCCCAGGCGGATATAAACGGTAAATCTTTGGGCTTCTGAAAGATAAAAATAAGTAAGTGGATACCAGATAAAAGAGAGCAAGTGGGTACCAGACAAGAAGAGAGTAAGAGGATATCAGATAAAAAGAGAGCAAGTGAATATCAGGCAAAGAGAGAGCAATTTAAGACAACACTTTCAACCCTGTAGATTGAAACGCATGCCTTTGCAATTGTAAACAGTGAAGAAGCAGACGAGACGCTGACGAGCCGTCTTATCTTGTTCTAAACTGTTTGCCATTCGACTTTGGATTTATGAATGTTTGCCATTCGGTTTTGGATATATGAATGAATGAATGTCCAAAAGCAAAGATAGAAGAGCCTACTTCAGAAACTTTAGGGATGAATGGACAGGGGTAAAAGGGTCAAGCGTACATCTCTCTTTCTGAACATGGACACCCCAGCAGAAAATAGGTCACTTACTTGATAGACGAATCTCCTCTCCATGTTAGCTAAATTTAACTGAAATAATTTTGTGCCTTGGGTACGGGCGGTTATTGTGTTAAGTTTCGTTTTTAAACGAATGAGTTTTTGAATGGGAGACAACCCTGTCTAAGTATTATTTCCTCCCTAAAGAAAAGAGGCCTGGTTTGCAGAAAATAAACAGGAAGTCCGAAACATGCCTCACTCCTAAATTTGTTTGAAAATGTATCTGTCTCTTTACAGCTACAGGCACCACCGACAAAAATGAAAACGCGAAACGATGATACCCCGCCACTATCGTGTGGCGCTCGGACAACTGTAAAAAATGGCGAGATTTGCCCACTAGCAGCAATTCAAAAGCAGATCTCCGCAATGTCAGTGCACATACTAAGTTTGGTGAAAATCCATTGATATTTACTCAAGTTATAGTCCGGAAATTAAAATAAGGATGATGGTCAAATAACTATATCAAATATTAACGAAATTTGTCCATTAGCAATTCCAAACCAGATCTGCTCAATATCAATGGACATACCAAGTTTGGTGCAAATCCACTGACGGTTACTCGAGTTATTGTCCGTAATCGAAATACAATCGGACGAACGGATGTACGACGGAGAGTCGGATACACGGACGTCAAAAGTGAAACCATAATACCCCGCCACTATCGTATGGCTGTGAAACAAAAAAGAGACTAAAACACAATAACTTACTTTTGCTACAAAATATCCAGCCAGTCGTATATTTAACTGCACTTCCTTTCTTTTTATTGAGGAATACCTTAAATTTATCTGTAACAGAAATAATGTACAGCTATATGGAGGGAAATGGACACACACACAGGACAGAGAACTCAGTAAAATTGCATTGCCTCCCTTCTGGAAAATGTTCTACACTAAAAGGAAAGAATTTTCTCTCCGATGGGAGCAAATTCCTTCCTCTTAGAGTAGCCCATTTTCCGAAGGGGTATGGTGTGCAGAAAAGCAAACTGGAAGTCCCGAAAGTAGTCGCCCTTATCAAATATGGTAGAAATTCTATTTACTCATTGTAGTCTGGAGACCCCTAAAAGGGTTATAGGCAAACAATGCACAGAACGCGGCATCTGATCAGGGTCTCCAATGTTTGCAAATAGTTTAGCCATTGTTCTCTAGTAATATCTAAATTTCTTACCCGTACGTACCTAACATTGAAATTTGATTATTCCAATATATAGTGTGGGTGAGTCTATTTAGTCCACAATGGTATACGTGTATTGAGTACCCTTAACACCTTCAAATAATGGAAGTGGCCTTATTGCTTTACGTTTCTTTTTAGTCTTTATAGTGCTTTAATGCAACGTCATTTCAGAACACCTCCTTTTAAAACTGATTTTAAAACATACAGTCCAAAATTTAAAAGCCCAACATGAATGCTCGAATTATCATTGTTCTTCATCTCCCCTTCCTTAGGTGCCTTAGGAAGAAGGCTGTGCTTAGTGCCTCTAGCATTTCCTGGGTATGTTTACCTATATTGTTTAACCTTTGATCGGCTTTAAATGTGAGTGGGGAAGGATTTGATACTGAAATAGATTATAAAAAGAATGACCCTGAGAGCAAGGAACACAATTACAAAAGTGAAGTTTCGGTCAATTAGGCCACATAATTTTTAAAAATCCGGGAATGGGCTAAATCACAAACAACCAGAAAATATAAAACACTATAGTGAACCACTATTGTTAAGTAAAGGGAGACGTTTTACGGACATCACACAGCACTAACACTAGCTGCAGTCAAAACACCATTGGGTTAGGCTGTCAGTACAAAAACTTGGGTAAAAATGATAAACATCTGGACCTACTACAAAATATGTAATTGTAAAGCAAATCGATGGCGGTACAACAAATAGCTACATGTACAGCTGCACGTATTCGGCGGAGCTGAATAAACGTGTACTTACACCACTGTGAGCATGGGCGTAATTATATTATAACGTCTTTCACCATTGATAAAATCTTAATGCGTTCTTACACCATTGATAACATGAACATAATAATATCCTAACATGTACTTAGACCATTGATAACATGAGCGTAATAATATCTTAACGTTTACTTACACCATTAATAACATGGGCGTAATAATATCGTAACTTTTCTAGGGTCGCTGAAGTTGTCTTCGTCTTGGCTTTGAATCTAAGGAATGAAGATGAACATTGAGTATACATACATACATACATACATACATACATACATACACACATACATACATACGCCGAATACTACCATCAGACTGCGCGGTTCGCAAGCTGATTTGAATCTTCCTTGGGGGCACATGTCAAAAGGTAAGTTTTCTCATGTTGCAGCTAAACTGTTGTGTTGATGCATAGCAAACATATTTATCAGTATGGCTGGCTGCGCTGGATTTCTACTGTCAACATACGCACGTAAGATCAATTTTCTCATGGCGCAGCCCAAATGTAACTTACTGTATTACAACGAACTTTTTATTTGTATAGAGATACCGTATATTTCAACAAGAACATATTTCAAATGGGATTCAGAAAAAAGACAATGACATAAATGAATCTGTCTTGTCATTTACATAGATGATACTTCCTTTTTAAATATACTGTAAGCTTTTACGCATAGGTACATACTTTTTAGATATACTGTAGTCAATTAGGCATATGATACTTGCGATTTATTTATACTGTCGTCGAATACGCATGATAGTTACTTTTTAAATATACTGTAGTCAATTACGCATAAGATGTTTACTTTTTAAGTATATTGTAGTCAATTATGAATATGATAGTTCCTGTTTAGATATACTGTAATCAGTTACGTACATGACACTTACTTCTTAAATATAGTGTCAGAAACTACGCATATAATAATTACTTTTTTTAAATATACTGTATTAAATTACGCAGATGATGTTTACTTTAAACATATACTGTGGTCAATTACGCATATAATGCATGTACTTATATTTTAAATATGCTGTAATATATTACCCACATGATACTAATTTTGTAAAAGTACTGTGGTCAATTAGGCAAAGTATACTTACTTTTTAAATATACTGTAGTCAATTACACATATGATATCCACACAATATTCAGAACTTGCAGGCGGATTTATTTCATATCTGCTAAAACGAGACCGAGACTTTAAGGGAGGCAACTTTCTGTTCCAGGTTCGTCTATCTTAAACAGAAATGAACAACTGGTTTTCAACAACCGTATTACCTTTGTGTAGATCCTGATCAGACGTCCCAGATCAGTCCGATCAGGCTCTACACTCATCCAACAGTTGTCGACACACTTAACAGTTTAAGACCTATTAACTTGTTCAAAATTACCATAAGGAGTTTAGATGTCCCAATATTTAGGCTGAATACGGTACGATAATTGTAAATAAAGTTCAAGAAGGCATGCACAGAGTTGTCCCATATTTTCTGCTGTGTCAACTCCAGTTTGCAATTGCGGTGCTCTTGTTGAAAATGCAGAACACTATTTCTTCGAGTGTGGATTGTTTAATGTACAAACAAAATTGTTGATGTGGTCTCTTAATACAATTTCCTAAATTACATGTAACCTAGGTAGACTGGTTTATGGTAATACAAATTATAGTGTTAATGCAAAATTAATAGATCTACAAAGAAAGTGACAGATTAACGCAACCATATCCGACTTACAAACATGAATTGTCATGTCTGTCGCATATGATATTTTTGTTCCGCCGTAAAACCGTTACTTTGTGCGCTGTATCAGGGAAAGGAACATCTAATGTTGTGAAAACTTGTGTCCAATCCTTTTTGTTTTATTGCAAAAACATGTTTAATCTAGAATAGAATGACTGTGACGTAAGTGCAGAAGTTGCTTCATTTGAAAATTGTCCAATATATATTTTTTGGCACTAACTAATAAAATGTACATTTTCCTTGAAGGTACCCAGGGGCTTTTATTATAACAGTTGCCTGGTCAAATGCAAACATGTAATATTGAAATCTGATTGCAACTCTAAATTATAAATGCTACACTGAAATTACTTACGAACTACATTTGCTGTCCATCTTTTTCTTATCACGTGACTTGTCTCCTGTCCACGCAGCTTGACTGGTTCAAACTCAATATTTCCGTCTTCCATCGTCACGATCCCTCCCTAATATAAAAGAACGAAGTTCTTATTTTAAATAAAGTAGATGTATTTCGACTCCAGTTATGTTCAGTAGATACACGTAATAATTTGGAACAAATGCACCTAAATGCTTAGTTTAAAGCTAAATTGTGTGCCAGCTTTTAAATACAAGCGTCGTCAAATAAACATTTGCACTCGGGAACTAAACATAGGACCATTCTGCAGTTTTGTCTGAACACAGAAACGTCATTTTTCAATCTAATTTTTATGCCAAGTAATGTGGCGTCATGATGTCATCACTGTGGAGTCAGTCATAGTACTAATGACCGGCTTCACAGCTGAAGAATAACGCGCTTGAATTAAAATTGAAATCTATAAAGAAGGCTCAAGCACTCACACATTACAAGAAATCTTTAAAACATTACAAAATCTATGTGGGGTGCAAGCACTTCTACAAACAAAGGTTTCTACATGGGTTGCATCAGTTAAGGAAGGAAGAATGGAAAGTAAAAAGAAGTCCAGTTCTGGCCGACCAATAAAAGCTACTAATACAGAAAATGTAGATAAAGTGAAGGAAATATTGGAAAAAAGACAGACGGCTTATACGTTCGGGAAGTTGGGATAAGCCTTGTTTCTGGTCACATGATTAAGACAACAAAACTTAATCTGAGACGTGTCGCGGCAAGATGGGTACACCATGCAATGATTGCTGAGCAAAACAGACAAAGAAGACGACGTCAAACAGATGTAAAAATATATGAAAATGAAAGCGAACAGTTAAAATCGGATAGTGACGATAAATGAAACATGAATTATAAGTTACGAACCAGAATTAAAGCGACAATCATCAGAACGGCATACCCCAGCCTCTACAAGGTCCATAACATTCAGAAGAAAGAAGGAACATTTAAAAATGATTATGATGTTCGCGTATAATACTCGTGGAGTTTTAACAGCGCACCGAGTTCCAATGGGTCAGACAGTTAACCAGGAGTATTATAAGAAATTTTTGATGAAACATTTACGACCATCCGAAAAACCGTCAAGACCTTTTAACAGCTATGCAATTGATTCTTCAGGACGACTAAGGGGAGGGGGGATTTCGCGCAAGTAAAGTAAATAAATGAACTCAGGAACTGCTACAATCAGATCCACGTCAAGCCCCCAACACCAACAGGAAATACAGATTAATACAATTCAGCAGCCATAAATGAACATACGACAAGCAGAGTTCGTAACTCTTTCCCAAAACGATGGCAACTCTGTTACCCAAACTTAACTGATTATACGAGTACCTTAACTTACATAATTGTTAAGAGAAAACATTAGAACATAAAAATTAGCAAAAAAGTACCATGATGAAAAGTACCGCCTTGGAACGGTCAGTAATGAATTACTTGGGTGGGGTGGTGGTGGTGAGGGTGGGGGATGGGGGGGGGGGGGGTGAGAGTAGTGAGAGGAGCTCAGCTAGCCTTATGGGAGCCCAATCCTCGCCCTAAGCTTCCATAGTGGTAAAAACATACATTTGTTCGGTCCGTATGGAGGTCTTCTAACTCATCCATGAATCATTACGGGTAACAAATAGATCACAACTAAAGCCTATAATGAAGTAAAGATGAGGATTCAACAAAAACATCGTGCTGAGACACTTGACGATCCCTGGGTTGTCAAACAACACCACTGGAATATTGGAGCAAAAGGATAATCCCAGTTGAACCCCGGATACCCTACTGACCGCTCGGAGGCGGTTCTTCTGTTGCAATTATTTGTTTGTGGGTCGGTGATTTCATATGTGGCGTTTGTTTTGTCATTAGTTATTCCTCATCTCTCCTTCTTCTGGTTCCCCGAGAAGGATGTGATTTGTGACTTTGCCATTTCCTGGGTATCTTCCATTTCGAAAACACGCCTATTTAATTATATTGAAAATTTCACCTCCAAAAACTGAAACATTTCAGCTAAAAAACTCTGATATTTTTCATATTTCTGCCCAAAACATAGATTGTGAGTACTCGTTAGAACCGCCTTGTCGAGGCGGTTCTAACGAGTACCACAATCTGTGTTTTTTTGAGCAAAAGTAAGAAAAATAATGTATACCCCTGTAAACCCTAGTTTTACTATGCGTTTAAGGGGGGTCAAAATTATACAGGCTTGTTTTCGTGATGACTGTCTTATAATTTCGCTGGTCGAATGTACATTTTCTGACTATTCAGTGCAAATAGTTGGCATATACATGTTCGTATATATCTTTTCTTGTTTTGTTCTGTGGAGGCATATACATAGATCAGTGTTTGCCTTTGAAAGCCTTGTTGTCGGCTCAGTTTGTTTGGCACTAACTACTATGCAATACAGAATTTATTAGCAACGTGGTCGATTCTGAATTATAGGTTACCAACCGGGTCTGGCTTAAGGAATATACAGTAAAGCTTCCATGACTCGAACACCGATGGTTCATCTACCGTGGCTTAATCGAACTCGTTTATGAGTTCCTAGCAAATTCTTCCAACAGCTCACTAAGGCAAGTATTTAGGTACATTTTAGATAAGTTTTTCTTATTTCATCAGGAAATGTATGTTGTATGCACTCATTAGATTTTAATTAAGCTCAACATACCATTATTTTATAGAAGATTGAAAAAACATCCCTAAATTATCCTCACTTGTCTCCTTAGTTGGCTAGTATCCACAACAAATGTTTCTTGAAGTATTAAATACAACATTCTTACATATATTTGATCAGCTGTCACCACTTGGGCAAAACATTTCGTGCCATTCAAATTATCATTAAAACGAAATTTTTCGTTGTATCTAGTGGTATACATGGGGTTGACTGCACACGATTTCGAGATTTCTTCTTGTAAACACTTACCATTTTTAAGGTCCCGTTTTCTTTGGCTATAGGTACAGCGATTGTATTTTCATCATTATTATACAAATGTGTGTCCTGAAATTAAACACAGTTCTAGACTTTATCCATCACGAAAACATGCCTATACAAGTTTGGCCCTCTTAAAACCCCTTTCATATAGTAAAACTGGAGTTTGCAGGGTTATACATTATTTTTCCAATTTTTGTTCGACAACATAGATTGTGGGTACTCGCCGAGGTGGTTCTATCGAGAACCCACAATCTATGTTTTCGAACAAAAATGTTTTAGCAGAAATATGAAGAATATCAGAATTTTTTTCATCTGAAAATTTTCAGTTTTTGGAGGTGAAATTTGGGAGGGGTGTTGAATTGGAGGGGTTGCGTGTTTGCACTCATGCAAACTACAGTGATGTCATATGAAGAGTAATTTTCCGTTTACATCGATGCTGGTGGGTGGGAAGGGGGGAGGGGTGATTGGGGGGGGGGGGGGGGGGCGGAGGCGTTTGCAGCCCAGCAAACTACAGTGCTGTCATATGAAGAGTACTGGTCCGTTTACATCGATGCTAGGGGACGTTTGCAGACCAGCAAACTACAGTGCTGTCACATGAAAGGTAAAGAGTTCCATTTAAGGCGATGCTAGAGGACGTTTGCAGACCAGCAACTACCGTGCTGTCACATGAAGGGTAAACAGTTCCATTGCAGTCGATGCTAGGAGACGTTGCAGACCAGCAAACTACAGTGCGGTCATATGAAGGGTAAAGAGTTCCATTTAAGTCGATGATAGGGGACGTTTGCAGACCAGCAAACTACAGTGATGTTACATGAAGGGTAAAGAGTTCCATTTAAGTCGATGCTAGGGGGCGTTTGCAGACCAGCAAACTACAGTGCGGTCATATGATGGGTAAAGAGTTCCATTTAAGTCGATGCTAGAGGACGTTTGCAGACGAGCAAACTACCGTGCTGTCACATGAAGGCTAATGAGTTCCATTTAAGTCGATGCTAGGGGACGTTTGCAGACCAGCAAACTACAGTGCGGTCATATGAAGGGTAAAGAGTTCCATTAAGTCGATGCTAGGGGACGTTTGCAGACCAGCAAACTACAGTGCTGTCGCATGAAGGGTAAAGAGTTCCATTAAAGTCGATGCTAGAGGACGTTTGCAGACCAACAAGCTACAGTGCGGTCATATGAAGGGTAAAGAGTTCCATTTAAGTCGATGCTAGAGGACGTTTGCAGACCAGCAAACTACAGTGCTCTCACATGAAGGGTAGAATTCCATTTAAGTCGATGCTAGGGGACGTTTGCAGACAAGCAAACTATCGTGCTGTCACCTGAAGGGTAGAAAGTTCCATATAAGTCGATGCTAGGGAACGTTTGCAGACCCGCAAACTACCGTGCTGTCATATGAACAGTATCAATAAAACTAATGCTAGAGGATGTTTGCAGACCAGCAAACTATCGTGCTGTCACATGAAGGGTAGAGTTCCACTTAAGTCGATGCTAGGGGACGTTTGCAGACAATCAAACTACAGTGCTCTCACATGAAGGGTAGAATTCCATTTAAGTCGATGGTAGGGGACGTTTGCAGACCAACAGACTACAGTGCGGTCATATGAAGGGTAAAGAGTTCCATTTAAGTCGATGCTAGGGGACGTTTGCAGTCCATCAAACTACAGTGCTCTCACATGAAGGGTAGAATTCCATTTAAGTCGATGGTAGGGGACGTTTGCAGTCCAACAAACTACCGTGCCGTCACATGTAGGGTAGAGTTCTATTTAAGTTGATGCTTGGGGACGTTTGCAGACCAGCAAACTACAGTGCTGTCACATGAAGGGTAGAGTTCGACTTAAGTCGTTGCTAGAGGACGTTTGCAGACCAGGAAACTACCGTGCTGTCACATGAAGGGTAGAGTTCCATTTAAGTCGATGCTAGGGGACGTTTGCAGACCAGCAAACTACCATGCTGTCACATGAAGGGTAAAGAGCTCCATATAAGTCGTTGCTAGGGAACGTTTGCAGACCCGCAAACTACCGTGCTGTCATATGAACAGTATCAATGAAACTGAGACTCTGATTTGCGTTTGTTTGTGTGTGTGTGTGTGTGTGTGCGTGTGTTTTTGTTTCCAAGAGCAACCTTCATAGATTTTATTTTATAGGTAAAAAATAATGTAAAGATCTTGAAAGAATCTAGTGATATGGACAAACAACTTTATACATGCAGGTCGACAGTTTTGAATTTTTGTATCAGTTCTTGGAAATCATAAGTGAAATTGTTACCGAGTTTGAAATATGCCCGTCGTATTTAAATTTCTGTACTATTGTTGCGACAGGTTTTGTGCCTTACTGTTTGCTTTCATGTACAGTTGACTCTTGCCATCTCGACCTCGCTTATATAGAATAACCGCTTATCTCGAAATGAAAATGTGGTCCCTGCCTAAACATGAAAATCTAACAACATGCAAAAAATATTGTGGAAAAGAGGAGAAATTGCTCCTAAGGAGCAATATGTCCTCTTTTCAACAATATTTCCAATATATCTCTAACTTCAAGAGTCCAATTACACATATATACTGAAAGGAAAAAGAAACGCAGGGTATATTTTATTCCTAAATTTCATTCAAGTTTGAAAAAGTTTGTTAAATATTTTACTATGATTATAACACGGTACATGTATGGAACGAAAGTTCCAAATTTCATTGGTTTGTAATCAACAAGTCTCGAGTTATTGAAGTTCATTGGTAGCTACCCCCCAAATCTTGAAATCAAAATCAAACTGAAAATCAATATCGGGTGTGCCCCCCTCTTGCTGCCGTTGCTGCCCTCCTTTGGATAGAGTTAACCAAAGCATTGACAGTTCGCATCGGGATGTTATTCCATTCAGCGATCAACGCATTCCTTAGTTGTGCGAGAGTTGCGGGGGGATTTCGGCGCTTCCTAACCCTTCTGTCCAGCTCATCCCACATGTGCTCTATTGGGGTCAAATCTGGACTGCACAGTGGCCATGCTAGTGGTGCGATGTTATTGTTTGCCAGGAAATCCTGACAAACTCGGGCAACATGTGGTCGGGCATTGTCCTGCTGCAAAATCAGATTACGTTGTTGCACAAGCGGGACTGCAACAGGACGCAAGATCTCATCCCTATACCTTACTGCGGTCATATTGCCCGCAACAATAATCAACTGTGATTTTATCCCGTGAGCAATGCCTCCCCAGACCATAACGGAGCCACCCCCAAACCAATCCCGTTCGATAACACAGGCGTCGGCAAAGCGTTCTTCGCGACGTCGGTACACACGACGTCGACCATCTGCGCGATAGAGAGTGAACCTAGACTCGTCCGTAAAAAGAACTCGTCTCCACTGCCTCATCGGAAATAGCCTGGGCGCATGCGCCGTCAACCACGCCATACGACACAACCTACGTGCCTGGTATGGACGACAAGCTCGAAGACCAATCTCACGCAATCGACTTCCAACAGTCTTCGGAGAAATTTGTCGATTCGGTAGCAGTGAGATGACGATTCCGCAAATGTGCCAGACGGGTTGTACTGTCTTGACGTCGCGACGTCACGCGTGGACGCCCAGACCGCGGTCGGTCTGCTAAATGCCCTGTCTCCCTTAAACGTCTAACAAGACGTTCAATTGTTGAGATGTTAACCCCAAAATGATTGGCAACTTGCTGTTGCCGCTGACCCTGCATCAGCAACGCAATTGCCCTACACCTCTGAACATCAGTCAATCGTACCATGATTGAAAAAAAGTTCTAGGTAGCGTAAAAATGAAAAGAAAAATCGGTAAAAGAATCGAAGAGCGTTGTGTATCGTTGAAGTGTACCAAATGGTGTGAGGAAATCTTGTGCTGAAGGTTTAAACATGCTTGTTTTGCACGAAATTTTGGCTTTCCGTATTGTCCGTGCAATGCACTGTGTAGTGCACGGTTGAATGATTTCACACACTGGGTAGATAGCACATCGACCAAAGACTCGTATACCCGCGGTTCACATTCACAGGACAATCTGTAAAAGTGTATGGCTATAGTAAACACCGTAAAAAATGGTTAAAATAAGAAGGAAAAAACTCTACCCTGCGTTTCTTTTTCCTTTTAGTATATTTGTTAAAAGTGGTTAATCGAATTAGTTTTTCCTCAATTCTGCAAATATGATATGTCGAAGTACGGATATCTCAAAGTATTTCAGAGTCCTTTGGAATTCGAGATAACGAGAGTCGACTGTACATTGCCACTTATTTAAAAAGGGATCTTATCTAAAAGGAAGGGAGATTTTTTTCACTGCTTAAAGTCTGTAAATTAAGAGAAAAACAACCCTAATAATTTTTAAGCATCCAAGAAACTATATGTACACATGTGAAAGTTTTATCAAAACCAGTTGAAAAAATCAATATACACGCTAAACAGGGTTCAAAGTGTTTTGTAGTGTGATGCCACTGTGAATAGATGATTAGAAAGGGTTCTCAAAGAAGTAGGAAGGTGTTTGGACAGGAGGCATTGCAATTTGTGAAACGAAAACAATCTAGGCATTTGCACAGATATAGTTTTACATGGTTTCACGACGTCTTGAAACCATAACAAATATTTAAAAAAAAATAGATGCTACTCTTGTGGTTTTCAGTCCTTTTAGCATTGCGATTTCCTCTCTTGGGGAAGAGAGAGCTAATCTTAGTGCTTTTCGTACATTTGTTCGATTTGTGCTTGTTTGGTTTTGTCTATTTCCTCTTCCTCTTGGTGTCTGGGAAAGGCTGCCGTTTGTGATTGTGGCACTCCCTGGACTTTTCTCTTACCGTTTTTTTGGACAAATCACGTATGGTATTTCCCCAGCCCTGTGTGACTGGTTGCTCCTCTTACCTTGCGATTACCATATTCACACACTAGTTCCTCATTTTCAATGTAACACATCGGAGCACTGAGATCAATGTTAGGGTTCCGGTTAAGCGGGAAACGTTTACCGTCTCTGCTGGACCGGAAGTAATACTGTGAGGTATCTATGTCAGCTTCATCCTCGTGGTTACTATCATATGTTAGGAAATCATGGTCTAAGTCTATTATGCCGTCAATATCTGGAAAAATACTGTAGTATTTTAGCTGCTGCAAGTAAACATAACTTCATGTTAATGTAATGAAACCCCCGTTTTTTCCTATAATATAAAGTGCATAGAGGAATGTACAGGGAAATATGCTATTTATTTGGCTGATTCTCAGTACTTGGCACATTGATTCCAGTTTTCAGTTTGTGTTTTAATAATGTTATCAATCTAGCGCGACACGTCATTGTCCGCTACAATGGTCATTCGACACACGCCTGGCTTCTGCAACCTGTCCAATGAGAGGCAGGTTAGCAGTTCATTCGTACCGCCCACTCATTTGCGCATGTCTGTATTTCTGTCGCGGAGGCGGGTGGGGAAATCATCTAAGTTTTAATAATCATAATCAGTAATTATAACATAAATGAAATTCGATCATATCACGAGAATGAAATCAATATGTTTAACCAAAAATTCATTATAATCTTAAATGTAGGCACACAACAGAAATGGATAGACATGTTATCAAAAAAAAAAAAAAAAAAAAAAAAAAATGTAATGGAATTGTCAGCCCAATTAAAGTCGCAACCTTCATCTAGAGCTATTCTCTATCTGTCAACCAAGAAGCTTCCCATAAGGATGTTAAGAAAACGCGCTCTCTGACCTTAGTTTTATGTACAAGTGCAGCTGCTGACCTCATCTGACACAAACTAGTTTGTCTTCACACAATAGAAATCTTCACATTTTACTGAGCTAGATTTCTGTCAAAGTTTTTGTCATGCGCGCATCGGCCTTAAAGTACTTGGTAATGAAATCGCCCTCACTACAGAGCTCTGATAAGAGAGATGTCCAGATGAATATTTTCATTATTTCTCAAAAAGAAAAAAAAGAAGAAAAAAAAAAACGTGTTTCTAATGAGTACGTTTGTAATGAGTACCCACAACACAGACGCGTTTCAAATGAGTACCCACATGATATGGTTTTAAATAGGTGCTCCTCTTCCGGAAAGGTGCCCTCTTAATATTGTAGCCATACCAGTGACATGCTAGCGTTTGAACTGCTATAAATTCAATAAGGATAGCAAAGTTTCTTCATGCGGACAACGAAGACTCTGGTGAGACTAGGCGGATTTGCAAGCTTATTTGATGAGTCGTTGATCACGTTTGTCAGAAGGTACGGTCTCACGTCGCGGCTCATTTGATATCCTGTGTGTCTCGATCTGGCCGCCTCAGCAAAGGATTAAAATAGGCATACAAATGGTCCAATATTACGTTAACATGTCTACATGGTAGTCACTCCACGTCACTCAGTGATACATTCAATAGTGAAAGTGGTATTGCAGGCGTCTACAGTATTGGGCAATATTTCGAAGTTCGGACGTTTTCTCGTATAGAATTGAAATCTGTTTTCGCTTTCAGTCCGCGTTAATCTACTTCTCATCACGAAAACATGCCTATATAATTTTGACCCCCCTGAAACCCCACTTCTATATAGTAAAACTGGGGTTTACAGGGGTATACATTATTTTTGTTATTTCTGCTCAAAAACATAGATTGCGGGTACTCGTTAGAACCGCATCAACGAGGCGGTTCTAACGAGTACCCACAATCTATGTTTTGAGCAGAAATATGAAAAATATCAAAATTTTTTATCTGAAAAGTTGCCATTTTTTGGTGGTAAAATTTTCAGTGTATTTGAAAAGGCGTGTTTTCGTAATGTGTGGTGTTCGCACATGCATATCATTTACTTTGACCATTTTTGCACAGGAACCGCCAAAGATTAGAACGTTTTAACATAGTGTGTTAACGAATAAATCACTCTGGAACGGCCATGGAATAGAAAAAAACACGATGTGTTAACGTATGAATCCAACAAGAAAGGCTATGGATTAGAATAAAATTTAATACACTGTGTTAACGTATGAATTAATCCATTAATCTATTGTCTCACACACGCATGCCACCTTGACTTGCTGTCACACCAGCAAATGATTTTACTCTAAACTTACGACACTTACATTTGTTTAAATGAGGTTTCTTACACCAAGTTTAGAAAGAAGAATGTTGATAATAAGAGATGGAGACATTTAATTATTATAGGTGTCAAAACATAATGCAACGTAATTATCCTAATACAAGTTTCTGGTGGCATCTTAGCAGTGATATGTATGTGAATCACAGCGGTGGGGAAATGAATCACAACGTGAGAAAACGTACATCCTATAAGGATCTCTCATTGGTGTGAGGGATAGATAGAAAAATCCGTCCCGAGGATCACTGTCTGGCATCACTCGGCTTGCCGAGTGAAGCCAGATATTGATCGCGAGGGACGGATTTTTCTATCTACCCATCACACCCATGTTAGATTCTTTATCTTGCACACCTTTCATTTCTGGACGTAGATTTTTAATAATGCAGTCACTTCGATAGCTGACGTCCGCCATGTTGTGATGACATTACTGTGGCGTTTGATGACGTCATTACATTCAGTGACGTAACCTTAACGAAGGCGTAACCAGTGCATAATAAACACGTGAGAATTTTCGATTTTTATCTATATCTGGGTAGGATAACCTGGGTAGGATAAGAATTTCTATTCTTTAGTAAAATCCAGGATTTCCTTATTCGGTGTGCAAGAATGACATATGCGTCCAACGACGACTCAAATCAGCCTGTGCATCCGCGTAGTATGATAAGACTATTTGTTGTCCGCTTGAAGAAACTTTGCATCTTTGGCTATCCAAAATGCGAACGCGCAGGCTGATCTGATTTTTGCTGACGTTGCTACTGTAATGTACTTTATGACGTGCTCCAAATTAAGACGTAGATCAGCCTGCACATTCGGGCGGATGCGTCAGTCTTCGCCAGGTGCTTTGTGACGCCAAAAGTGCTTTGTGATACCAAGGGTGCTTTGTGATACCAAGGATGCTTTGGAATGTCAAGGGTGCTTTGTGGTGTCAATGTATGCTTTGAGATGTCAATGGTTTTTGTGGTTCTAAGGGTACTTTGTGGGGCCTAGGAAGCTTTGTCGGGCGGATGCGTCAGTCTTCGCCAAGTGCTTTGTGATGCCAAAGGTGCTTTGTGGTACCAAGGATGCTTTGTGATACCAAGGATGCTTTGAAATGTCAAGGGTAATTTGTGGGCCAATGTATGCATTGCGATGCCATTGGTTCTTTGTGGTGTCAAGGGTACTTTATGGCGTGCTCCAAATGAAGACGTAGATCAGCCTCCACATTCGGGCGGATGCGTCAGTCTTCGCCGGGTGCGTTGGGATGCCAAAGGTGCTTTGTGGTGCCAATGGTGCTTTGTGGTACCAATGACCTTTGGGACGCCAAGGGTGCTTTGTGGTGTCAATTTATGCTTTGCGGTGCCAATGGTTTTTGTGGTTCTAAAGGTACTTTGTGAGGCCTAGGATGCTTTATGGTGCCAAGGGTGCTTTGCGGTATCAATGGTGCTTTATGGTGCCAAAGTAGCTTTGCGGTACAATGGTGTTTTGAGGTGCCAGTTTGTGCTTTGTAGTGGCAAGGGTTCTTTGTGATGCCAAGGGAGCGTTGTTGTGCGAAGGGTAATTTGTGATACCAAAGGTGCTTCGTGGTGATAAAGGTGCTTTGTGGTGCGATGAGTGCTTTGTGGTGCCAAGGGTGCTTTGTGATAACAATGATGCTTTGTAATGTCAAGGATGCTTTGTGACACCAAGAGTGCTTTATGGTGCCAAGGATGCTTTGTTGTGCGAAGAGTGTTTTCTGGTGCAAGTATGCTTTCTGGTGTCAATGGGACAAATGTAGGTTTTTGTCATGAAAAGATTTATATAACGTGTACTGTAAAATGTTTCTGCAGTATCGGAAACCTGGACCTGCCTATTCGCACGCAAGAAGGCACGCTCGCATATACTTCTGAAGACACACAGATCAAATACCACTGACAGATACAAGTAAAACGTGGTAAAAGTAACGGAGTGCATGGGAGGTGAACAAACTCGAATTAAGCTATTCCCATAATAAACAAAACAACAAGATAAAAAAGTGTGAAAAGATTTTTTTGTCTGTTTTTCATCTTTTTTTTTCTACATTCCTCAAGATTTTTTCTCAATTTCAGCCACAGACCTACACTTTACTATAATCAAGAGATTAATGGACAACGTTACAAACCGTATACTGAACCATTGTTACGTTTAGAAATAGGGAGAACAGAGAAAGAGTTTTTGAATCGGGATTCAATCAAGGCTGGGAGCAGTGATGCAGTATATTAGATTGTTCTTAGTCCTTTGCGTTTCACACAATAACAAAAACAAAAAGAAAGGATTTTAAGAGGGGACAACCATGCCAATATAGTTTTTGACTCCCTTTTTAAAAGGGGTCTACTCTAAAAGATAAGAATTCGCTCCCAACAGGGGCAAATTCTTTCCTTTCAGAGAAGACCTTTCCGAAAGTGCTTGGTGTACAGGAAAGCAAACCGGAAGTCATAAATGATGTCTACCCTGTAACTGATGGCGGGACTTCTACATAGTGCATCCAATCCCTTGAAATAATTACCAACAAATAAGCAGGCGCATGAGAATAGGGACCTTATGTTTTTTTTTCCGGTTTGTGGTTCTTCAAATGCGCATGCGCAGTCCCCTATTTAAGTAGCACATATGCGTGTTGTTGTGCCTGAAGCTTCCTAAAGGTCTTTTAAACCTTTTCGAACAGCAAAGACTCTGACTGGGCCTTAACTGGTCGTCCTGATGCTGCTTCTGGTGACTCGCCAAAGTTAACCCATTTATGCTGAATAGACTTTCTACCTTCACCCTTCGGACAGACACATTTCTAATATAAGGGGTGTCTGGTTAATTTTTACTTTTACCATGTTTTATAGAAATTCTTCTGTATTCACTGCAAACAGTAAAGACTCTGATCAGACGCCGCGTTCGGTGGCTTCTGATCTGGGTCTGCACTGTTTGCCAATGTCCTTTTCATGGGACGCTAGGCATAAATGGGTTAATTGTTTGACAAGTTTTTTTTTGTTTTTTTTCTATAATCTTTATCTTCCCGAAACGGGCCTTTGCGAGCAGTTTAGATCCAGCTTAGGAGCCACATAGCGTGGCATCTGATAAGAGTCTGCACTGTTGAGAATGTCAGCAATTAACAATGGCCGCTTGAAGCAATATGAAAGTGCGTTTGAACCTTCGTGTACAACTGCTGTAGCACCGGCACAGTGACTCAGTGGTAGAGCGTCCGCTTTGTGACCGGGAGGTTGCGGGTTCGATCCCCGGCCGGGTCATACCAAAGACTTTAAAAATGGTACTAGCTGCTCTTTCGCTTGGCGCTCAGCATTAAGAAAGTAGAGCTAGAACTGGTCAGCTCAGTGTCAGTATAATGTGACTGGGTGGAATATCATGTCAAAGTGTCTGGGGCGTGATATTTCAGTGAGGCAGCACTCTAAAAGTGAGCATTGAGCTCCCTGCCACATCCAGACACCGTCGCGATATGACTGAAAAAGGTTGAAAGCGACGTTAAGCCCAAATCAAACAAACAAACAACTGCTGTAGCGATTTCTTACAAACTTCGTGACTTCCTACTTTTTAACTTCAATCACTTCTAGTCCCCAGCTTCAAGGATTCAAACTTATTACTGCTAAAATCTAATTTCAGTTCTTACTTCAACCTTTAGGCGTCCTAATTTGCATACCTAAGTTTCAGCTTCTAACTTTCGATTTCCAAAATCCTACTTTAACGTTTAACATCAAACTTCTCACCTCTAAAGTGCAATCTCTTACTGTTAACTTTCAACTTTAAACGTCTAACATCTGCTTCTTTTTCCCACTTCTACTATGGACAAATATCAAACATGAAGCCACATTCTGGCCAGTAAGAAGTCGAGATAAGACGCTGAAATCGGACGTTAGACGGAGAGTCGAAAATCGAAAGTTAGAAGTCGAAGTCGTAAGTCAGAAGTAGGATGACGGCAGTCAGAAAGCAGAACTCAGAAGTAAGTTTTCGGAAGTTTGAAGTAAGCGGTTGGAAGTTAGACGCTATGGGTGAAAAGAAAGCTGCTGTAAGACGAAGTTAAAAATACGGGATAGCACTAAAAGTGTGAAGCCAGAAGACACATTTAACAATTAGAAGTTGGGAGTTCGAAGAGGGAAGTCTGATGTAACAAGTCGGTAAACAGAAGTAAGGATTAAGAAGAAAGAAGTCTTGAAATTGTAAATCTGGGCCGAGTTGTTCAAAGCTAACGACATCGTTAGTTAACGATTCGTTAAAATTTACATCGAGTGATATGCAAATATGCTGAAACGTTTTGCTGAAAAATGTGAGTAGCTTTTGCAGTGCAAAAGCTACTCACATTTTTTCAGCAAAAAATATCAGAATATTGTATATTGAATCCGCTAAAACAATTAACGAAATGACCCGTAACTAGCTCGTTAAGCTAACAACGCTTTGAACAACTGGGCCCCGAAGTCTTATAGTTGTAAGTGTAAAATCATGAAATTACAAGCCCCTCCATTACAGACAGGCTGTTCTCAAACATTTTAGAAACTATATCGATATATGTCATTACCAACGCCATTCCGTTGAAAGAAAGAAAGAAACTATCTACAAATATTGTTTCAGAAATGCTTTGTTGTCTTACTATTTCAATGTAAAATATAAACTGATGTCTTATACAGGCAAACATATAATAATCATAAAAAAAAAAAAAAAAAAAAAAAAAAAATATTCATGATTTTTTACTGAAAGTTTGTGTAACCCTGAAGGCGTTGCGTTCGTTCCAAGAATTTGACCCAGTTTGTCCTCATTATGCCCTCCGCCCACGAACTGTTAATGTACTCTTGCCTTATTATCCGTGTCAGTAGGACGATGAAACCACATTAGAATATGATTCAACATCCAGGGAATAATTTAAATGATATGTTTTGAGTTTTGGTCATTCGCATCATTTGACAAAAAAAAAAAAAAAAAAAAAAAAAATAATAATCTCAATAAAAGAAAATTCGAACTGTGCCTTGTTTTCATTAAAACCCCAATTAATGCTTGGTATCCCATATACTGGACACTGACAAAGCGTGTAGGTCCAGATCAGGCTCTACATTTTTTGCATTAATTACAGGAACTGATATGATCAACGATAATAAAAACAAACCAGATACACCCCGCATGAAACATGAACCTGACCCCTGGGTTATAAAACTTTCTTCATGCTCAACTGAGCTGAGCATGATTTTTTTCATGCAAATAAATCTAAAAAATTACTAACAATGCCAAATTCTTTCTTGCTTAACATAGCTGAGCATGAAAATTTCTCTGCTAATAAATATGAAATTTCATATTTATTAGCAGAGATAATTTCATGCTCAGCTGAGTTGAGCATGAAAAAGGTTTTATAACCTCTAGGCCAAGCTCTACATTGTTTGCATTAAGTACAGGAACTGATATGATAAACGATAACAAAAACAAACCAGATACACCCTCCATGAAACATGGACCTAGCTCCTAGGTTATAATGTTGTTGTTTTTTCATGCTCAACTCAGCTGAGCATGGTTTTTTTCAAGACACAGATTGTGGGTACTCGTTAGAACCGCCTCTACGAGGCGGTTCTAATGAGTACCCACAATCTATGTTTTAGAACAGAAATAAGAAAAATAATACATACCCCTGTAAACCCCAGTTTTACGATATAAAAGTGGGGTTTAAGGGGGTCAAAATTATATAGGTCTGTTTTTGTGATGGAGTCTCATTTTTGCATGTTCTGTTTTGGTGGTACGCTGGTATGTCTTGGGGCCAAACTATTCGATTTGGTACGTTGTGTTTGTCATCAACCGCATCAAATTTTAATTCAAACAATCTTAGACATTTTATTTAGATTTCCTGATAGTGCTTAGTATACGTCCTATCTAGGAGATGATCCGTATAAGCTTCTAGCTTACCGTCAGATTCTGGAACATTATGATTGTATCTATTTCTATACATGTAAATGAACAAATAGAATATTGTTAAATATACTTCGCTTTTGTGTATTTGTCATTTTTGTAAGTTAATGTCCCTGAACAGGAACTGTGAATTCGAAAAATCTCGGATAATAAGTTATCACTTCCTATCAGCAAGCGTCCAGTTTTTGTTTGCGCATCTGCAGATCAGATCTCCTAAGATACATGTTTTATTTATAAAAATATAATAGCTACTAAATTCTAGTCACAGCTGTGTATAAATGTATAGAAAATGTTCGCGGCCCACTAATTTTAATAAAGATCGAATTTCACATCGTCAGTAATTTGCGCTTGTCCAATATGCAAACGATGTCTTCGAAATTAAAACAAAATACATGTAACGTTGGACTTAAACTACATATAACATAGCATTTCCTATTCTCTCCAGTTTAAGTATAATTTAATAGCACATTAACTATATAGATAATCGTTTTCTAGATAAAAAAAAAAAAACAAAACAACAAAACAACAACAACAAACAACTTTGTAAGACAGGATTTTAATAACAATGCTCTAAAATATATGAAACGGTTTGTTGGGTTGGAGTTTAACGGCCCAGTCAACACTATTTAGATCATGTCGAGTCGGTCAGTTTACATAACCACACTTTTTCCTGGGCAGGCTTAGTCCTCGTAGCGGTTAACTAGTACTTGTGCACAGTAGTTCGCCAGAAAGTGACAATTGCACTTCTTGAATCGGCGGAAGGGAGAGAATGACCGTAGAAAATATTTCATGTTCAGCCTCTACCAAAGAATGTTGCCGGACCCGGCGGGGATTGAACCCGCGACCACTAGTCTGACACGCGCACCCAACTTAGCCATCGAGGCCAACGATACAACAATGGACAACCGCGAATAAAATAATAATAATAATAAACAAACGACACCAATAACCAAAAGCAAGACATGATTATATATATATATATATATATATATATATATATATATATATATATATATATATATATATATATATATAGAGAGAGAGAGAGAGAGAGAGAGAGAGAGAGATGATACTGCAAAATACAACGGGCTTGACAAATTCGCCTTGGTGGACGCCAACAAGTCGGATATATAATGAACTATGACACTGATGTTTAAATTAGTTTCGCTGATGCTCACATTAGTTAGTAGTCAGTTTCAGTGCAAAAATGATATAATGTCACATGTCAAATCCAGGTAGACTGCAGTTTGTCACATATGATAGCCAACCTGCAGCGAATACATGCTATCTTTATGAATATGAGTAGTTGTAGGTTTATTTATGACACCTCAGCAGATTTTAAGAAGTAAGATATGGGTTTGTGATTTTTTAAAAAGGCTCCGCCAGGTGGCGCGAGGATTACACTTTCTTATATTCCTCGGTATTAGCTAGGCACATTAATTCTGCTATTTTCAATTTTGAATGTTTCCTATACTGCTAAAGAATATTCCTTTTCATATTATAGTAAAATCGCGCGCGCGCGCGTGCGTGCGTGTGCGTGTTAGAAATCCCCATCCGAGTAGTCCCTTATATGTTTTTTCTTTTGTTTTTGTTTTCTGTTCTCCACTCTATTTTACAGTAGTGAGGGGTTACTAAAAGTGAAACGCTGGACATTTTGCGAAAGCATTCGTTGTGTATACCAATTAGATGAAATTAAAAATTCTATCAATATATGAAGGTTAAAAAAGATAAAATGTTTACAAAATCAGTTTGTCTAGAACGGTGGTTTGCAAGTATACATTGCATGAGGGCAGACGGGGAACGAAAAAATGTAAAAACAACAATAAATAAATAAATAAATAATAAATAAATAAAAAACATGAAAGAAAAGATATTTAAGGGGTCTGCAAGTGCTTTAACGTTACTGCGTTATATCAGGCTATCTAGCACACGCACAATGTCGTGACCACGCGCTTTCGACGGTCGCTGCATCATCGACAGGAGAGCAACCTTGAACTCACGAACAAGTTATTGTGAACCTCGGCGATATCTTAGTCGTATTTACACTAAATATTTGGTCGCTCTAGCTCCTTACCTATTTTCTCCTAAATTCAAAAAAGCAAGTCCATTTGACTACCTTGTGATGCATCTAAAATGTGGTGATTGACTGACAAACAGTGCAGATTCAAATCAGATGCTGCGTTTGGTATCTGGTCTAGTTTTACACTGTTTGCTCCGGTATAAATAACTGTCCTAATGCTTAAGGTACTTATGACAGAGTTAAATCGGAGTTTTATGTGGCTAGTACAACTGTGAAATATAAAACTGATTTATGTGAATGTTCAAAGTTTATCCTTTAAAAGTCTAATACAAACTTCAGCGGACAACACTTTGAAATATTATATCTAGCAGACTATTATCATAGAATGTTATTTTCTCAAAAATTGGGAATCAATTTTATCATGTCGTCTGCTATTAAATGGTTTAACGCTTAAGGGTTAAAACTTAATAGTTTGAACGATGTAGGGATTCGGTGATTATCAAATAACCTAACCAGAGTGTTTACACATCCTGCTGAAACTTTCGAAGGGATTGCCCTACCAGCATTGCCTTTATGCAGGGAGACTTGCCTCACCCTTGTCTCACCCAAAGCCAGAACATATAGTTCGCGGCCGTTTTTCTTATTCATCTCATTTTTCTTTTCTTTCTATCCCTCTCCTGGAGACAGCTTGACAATGAAATATTACATCAACGGAAACCAATTATATTGATGCCCGGGAAGCTCCACAAGTGCACACCATAGCCTACCAGTGGCATCAAGAGGAAGAGAAAACCAACAATGGTAGACTGCACATAAGCCACTCGAAGAAGAGCAAAGCAACCAGCTCTTTCTTCCCCAACGAGGTGATCATACTGCCAGACAAGATCCACCAACCACAAAAAGACGACAAACAACACAAATCATTGAAAAAGCCCCGCAGCGAGCTGCCTCAGGGCCACACAAAAAACAAAGAACGTTAAAACCACTGCCTTAGAACGGTTAGTAACTGAAACAACCGGTGGGAGCGCAGGGGATAAATCGATTCTACTGGTACCAAATCGTCAGTCTAGGCTCACATCAGGGTTCAAATTTAACTTTTTTGACAGCTTGCTAAAATTAGCAAATGGCATTGTTTTTTACTAGCTAAACCTTTCAGCCAACTTGCCTTTTCACACTTATAAACACTGTTAAATGTGGCTTTAAACCTTAGCACTCTGGGTAAAAATTTCAGCAGACATTTTAAAATATTTTTCTTATTTTCCCCAGAAAACAGGTTTTGACATTACATGCAAATTGTCTCCTATGGAGAGAAAAAATATTGTCATTGCTTTTGGAAAAGAAATTGCAAAACTTCAGCCTCAATGCCTCAGATTCCGCCAATTAAAGAGAATCTTTCCAACTTGCTAGAATTAGCAAGTGATAAAAAATGCAGCTTGCTTTTTGAGGAAATTAACCAGCATTTAGCAAGTTAGCAAGAGCTAAAATTGATCCCTACACATTACCAAATGATTTTTCATAGAGGCTCTCTAGCGAAAGCAGTGAAATATCATAGAACAAATAATATTAATAATAAAATAAAACAATGTAAATCAGATGAAATCACTGTGATAAAACAAGGATGAGTGTTTGTGACAAACACCTGAGATAGTGACATCCGGAGCTAAAGAAAACCGCTAGTTGTATCATGGAGGGCCTAAACAAAGTCATAACATCAAGCATCAACCTCTAATCAAGTTGGCACTGTCTGAGTTTGAAACCCGCTCCACCGTCGTGTAATTTAAGAGGAAAGCAAAGATATCACGAAACACGTCTATTCAAATATGTTCAAAATTTCACCACCAAAAACTGAAAGTTTTTAGATAAAAATTCTGACATTTTTCATATTTCTGCTCAAAACATAGATTATGGGTACTCGTTAGAATCACCTGGCCGAGGCAATTCTAACGAGTACCCACAATCTATGATTTTGAGCAGAAATAAGAAACATAACGTATACCCCTGTAAACCCCAGTTTTACTATATAAAAGTGGGGTTTAAGGGGGTCAATATTATATAGGTATGTTTTCGTGATGCATGATATCAGTCATATCTATCAAATCTTACAGAGATTTAGTAGCCAAGAGACTACTGGGATGCCCTGACTAGCCTGAACATTCACTGCTGTTATAATATCTAGATTGCCCTCTATTCTACTTATATCTTATAAGCCGGCAACATTCTTTCGTGGAGATTGATCATGAAATATTTTCTACGGTCATTCTCTCCCTTCCGCTGATTCAAGAAGGGCAGTTGTCAGTTTCTGGCGAAAGAATGTGCACAATACTGGTTAACCGCTTAGAGGACTAAGCCTGCCCAGTAAACGTGTGGTTAGGTAAACTGACCGCGCTCGACATGACCCCATTGGGTTGACTGGGCCGTAAAACCTCAACACAAACAAACCAGGCTAAAATAGCTACGCTATTTTCTTGGCGTAATGAGTTACTATTGTTCTGATTGACCACATGCTGTTATGTAACAAGAGATTCTTCATGGTACAGCAGATAATGAGATGGCTGATTGATATTGGCTATTGCAAGCAAAGATGTGTTACTTGATTACATATTTTTTGTTACAGTTTGCAATTTATTTTTAATATGCTGTCACTGGTGTGACAAGATCTCTCATTTGCAGACACTATTTCGGAGACTGACAGATTATCTTGTTACATAATGTTCAATAGTAACCAAACCAGTTTACAATTTATTATTTAATAAATATAAGTTTATTATAAATGTTCCGGCCGGAAACTGGGCCGTAAACATGTTGAGCGTATATCTGAACGGGAACGTAAAACTATTTTATTTAACCCTTAGCTTCCTGCATTTAAGCAAACAGTGCAGACGCCGTATTCCGTGGCGTTTTATCTGAGTCTGCACTGTTTGCCAATGTCCCAGCACTAAGCCCAGTCCAGTTTTAACATATGTTGAGCTCATATAATGAGAAATTGATTGGTCCGTCCAACGCGCAGTTTGATTTCACTGGTCAATGATAATCACGTGGACAGCACCCTAAAGAAATATATATACTTAGGGTCGATACAATAGACACAAAAAGCATGATCGTTAACATATTAACCTATGTGCAGCGACCATGCTTTTTGATACAGGCGCAACTCATCATGTATCATGAGCATATTCATATGTATATCATACGATCCTACAAGCCTGTCTTGCTATAAGTTGCAAGCATTGATTAGCAAAGAGGGAGGCTGTCCTAGGCGTTCTGGTCCATAGTTTGTATATGCGGAATAATATAGACGATGTTAAGGAAGAGCCACACAATCACAGAACATATCCTACCAAAGGCACCAAAAGGACGAGCAAACAAACAAAGAACACATACCTCAGACTAAAGGAAACCAAAGAAATCAGCTCGTTCTTCACAAAAGAGGAAATCACAATGCCCGAGGAGGTCACCCAAAAACAAGAATAGGACAACGAACAGGAAAGTCCCGCCGCAAGCAGCCGTAAGGCTACACAAAGAACAAACAAACTGGAACCACCGCCTTAGGGGAGGCAGTGGATGGGTGGGATGGGGAGGGGGGGTGGGGGGGCGGAGGCGGTAAATCAAATTTACTGATATAAAATAATCAGCTTAGTTCAAATGTTGTAAATATACAAAATGGTTATTCAGCTCGCATAGAGACTCCCTGACGCAGTCGGTAAAGTCATGATAATTTACGCTTTGTCTATCTGGCCCCGAGATTATAAAGCTTTTTTCATGCTCAACTCAGCTGAGCATGGAATTTTCTCTGCTAATAAATCTCTATTGTTGGCAGTTTCATATTTATTAGTTTTATAACCTTGGGGCCACTGATGCAGACTACATATACAAACAAAAATGGCACGGAGAATTTGAATGGTGTCTAGGGGACTGGATACACAGAGTAGATGAGCTCTGCTCAGGATGAGCTATTGTGATCACTTTTCGTCCGTCCGTGCGTCCGTCTGTCCATCAACATTTTCAAACGACTTCTCCTCTGAAGCCGCTGAGCCAATTTTGCTTAATTTTCATATGGAGCCTCCTTAGGGTAGGGGAACGAAAACTTGCTAAAATCGTCGCGGTCCGTTGAATAAGATGGCCGCCAGGCCCATATATAGTAAAAACCTTTAAAAATCTTCTCTAGAACCGAGAATGCCTTGGGGCTGAACCTTTGCAGGAATCGTCGGGGACGGGAGGTCTACCAAAATTGCTAAAAGAATTGACATACGTTGACGTTTGACCTTTTTATGGCAAGGTCAAGTTTGCTTCCCTATGCATTTGTATGGGAAAAAAAAACCTTTAAAAATCTTCTTCTCCAAAACCAAGCGTTATGGCTGAATTTTTGCATGTATCATCGGGAACGGAAGGGCTACCAAAATTGCTAAAATAATGGTCGTACATTGACATTTGACCGTTTTACGGTAAGGTCAATTTTGCTTCCTTATGCATTTGTATGGGGAAAATGTTCAGGATTTCAAACAACTTCTCCTCTGGAGCCTCTGGGCCAATTTTGCTCAAATTTCATATGGAACGAAAGATTACTAAAATGGTCACGGTTTGTTGACCAAGATGGCCGCCATGCCCATATATGGTAACAACCTTTAAAAATCTTCTTCTCTAGGACCGAGGATGCTTTGGGGCTGAATCTTTGCATAAATCATTGAGGACAGGGGGTCTACCAGAGTTGGTAAAATAATCGTCGTACATTGACATTTGACGGCAAGGTCAAGTTTGCTTCCCTATGCATTTGTATGGGGAAAAAACATTTAAAAATCTTATTCTCTAAAACCGAGGATGGCTTGTGGCTGAATCTTTGCATATATCATCTGGAACGGGCGGTCTACCAAAGTTGCTAAAATAATTGTCATACATTGACATTTAACCTTTTTACGGCGAGGTCAAGTTTGTATGGAAAAAAATGTTGATAATTTCAAATGGCTTTTTCTCTGAAGTCTCCGGGCCAGTGTTGCTCAAATTTCATGCGGAGCCTCCTTGGGCAGGAGAATGAAAGATCGCTAAAATAGGCATGGTCCATTGATCAAAATGGCTGCCATGCCCATATATGGTATAAACCTTTAAAAATCTTCTTCTCCATAACCAAATAATCCCTGGGCCCTAATCTTTGCACAAATTATAGGGGACAGGAGATCTACCAAAATTGCTAAAATGATGGTTCTATGTTGACATTTGACCTTTTTACCTCCAAGGTCAAATTTGCTTCCCCATTTGTATTGGCCGTATACATTTATATTGAAAGTATCGAAGTGACTTGTAGATCAACAGTAGTTAAAATTGTTCTGATTGGAAATCTAAGATGGCCAACATCTGGTTTATATTTATTATATTTCCCTGCCACTGTGCTGTTTACATGTATAAAATCATGATTCTTTAGAAACCACTTAGCCAATTTCCACCAAATTTCACATTGATCCTTCTGTTGAAATGTGATTGATAGTTTATTCAAATGATCATGCTCCATTGACTGTCAGGCCCATATATTCTTCAAAACTAAGAACTGCTCAAATGATATTTCATTAGTTTTGATGAGAGGATTGGAAAAAATGTTGCATAACATTTGCATGTCTGCAGTGGTTATGTCACTCAGGTGAGCAAACCGTGGCCCGTGGGCCGCTTGTTTCAACAAGGGAGACAACTTTTGCGACTTGATGCTTGCCATACTGCACACAGAGACTTTCTGAAAAGGAGTATACTCTAAAAAGGGAGCAAATTGTTTCCTTAAAGAGTAGACCCCTTTCCTAACGGGTTGCATAAACAGTTAACAGAGTGGTCTCTCTTGAATGTGTATTTGTTCCTCTTAACTCTTGTTATTCTAAATAAATTAAGATGCCACACCTACTTCTAATTTCCAGCCAATCAAATTACTTGATCCCGTTTTTATGATAGAAATTCACATATTTAATGACAAACAGAAGCCTTGGCTTAACTGATTTGGATCTACACTGTTTGCTAAGACAGGGCATGACGTGTTCAGCAAGAGAAGGGTTAAGTATTGGATTTTGGTTTTGCTTACTATATGCTTCCCCTAAAAAGGACAACATGTAATCATAAACGGTATAATTTTTGGAACACGATTGATTGTGTTGGGATTTAAAGACACGTCAACCCTTGTGGGCCATTTTGTGTCGTCTCTCAGAGAAAAAAAAGAGAGAGAGATAGAGATAGTAGAGGAGATGAAAGAGAGGGACAAGAGAGAAAGACGAAAATGAATAAAAGTGAAGAAACAGAAAAAAAAAACATTCCCCCTCTACCCATACCTGCTTCAAGGATAGCAGGCCTTGAAATTTAATGTGAACGTCAGACGAATGCTACAACAACATAGACTGTCACTACTAACAGAATTAACGATATAGATTGACCAAACTGGTCTGTCGCTGTAACCTTTTGCATTTGATATTCATAAGGATACGTCCGTTATACCATCTAGGCATGACAGAAAGAAAATCTGGCAGTGCTCATGAAATAGATTATTCGTTCACCTGTTTCCGCAGTAAGAATATACTTATATTAATCGTATTATAATAAAAAGTCCAAAGCGACAGACCAATTTGGTCAGCCTTAACAAATATATATATATAAAAAACAAAATATCATTAATGATAACTATGATAAGAATTTAACTAAAATAAAAGCTACGACAACAAAACCAAAAACAACAGCAACGATAATAATAATAATGATAATAATAATAGTAATAATAATTGTAATAATAATGATAATAATAATAGTAACAAAATGAAGAAGCAAAATCAGAAGAAAACAACAACAACAATAATAATAAGCATTACAGTAATAATAATAATAGTAATGAATACGTCAATAACTGTGGCATCTCTCCACAGTAATACTTGTATTAATTTGTATAATGTTTCTAAATAATAATCAGGACCGCCGTATTCTTAATTATTTATATATATATATATATATATATATATATATATATATATATATATATATATATATATATATATATATATATATATATATATATATATATTACAAAGAAGTAATTAAAAGAAACGGAAATGATAGGACGTACCTACAGGTTCCCTGACTGAGAAGCATGAAATAACATGAAAAAATGCACATATTATTATCCAACACGAAATCAATTTACAAAACATGATTCCACAATAAAAGCGTTGGAACTCTGCTTCCACCGAAGAATAGCCGAATAGGACCCATGAATGTTTGCGGCAACAAACTTAGCCCACTACGTCCACTGACCACAAGAACGAATGAAAGACAAAATCACAAGACATGGTTACATAGCGGGTTTGAGTTTGTCACTCGTCATGTTCAGTTTCCGGTGACAGATTTTACCCCTGGGTGTTTTATCCGTTCATTGTAGCTGGCGACATTATAACTTGAACGATATATACACTCTGACTAATAGGTTGTGTCTCACTAAACCTGCGCAGAAAAATACATTTGTCTTACGTTTTAATCGTTTTACCTGGAGTAATAGACTTTATTGATCTTATGGAGGTGTTTGTCCGACCTTTTCAACCGGCGACCGGGTTCAGAGATCAACGGTCATATAGAAACGATATTAAAGTAATCATAATCATCATTTAATATTAATAAATCTTTGTTTTTGATGTCATGGACCTGTAAATACTCATTCTACACATAAAATGAACGTCATTGGAAGACGTTTACTCGCACCTAAGATTTCAGCCAGGTAACACCATTTCTTAAAGATTGCATGTGCGCCCAGCGAAGACTCAGATCAGCCTGCGCATCCGCGCAGTCTGATCAGAGTCTTCACAGAACGCTGTGTGGGATGCTGAGGATTATATAGCGTCGTCAGACGGACAGTGAAGATTCTGATCAGGCGTGCGCAGATGCCTAGGATGATTTGTGTCTTCGTTGGGCGCACATGTTTCTCACGTTCCGGCTGAGTAATATCAACTGAGCCAGAGCATGACAAACCCAACAAAATGGCATGTGCGCCCAGCGAAGACTCAGATCAACCTGGGCATCCGCCCTTTCTCATCAGAGTCTTCGCTGTCCGCATGAAAGCTTGGGTGCTTAGCTACCTAATGAGCGCACAGTAAAGACTGATCAGACTGGGCGGATGCCCAGGCTGATTTGAGTCTTCGCTGGGCGCACATGCCATTTTGTTGGTTTTGTAGTGCGCTGGCTCAATTTATAATAAACTTCGTTTGTGATGCCTTTGACCTGCAAGTACTCTTTCTACACATAAAATGAATGTCATTTGAAGACGCCTACCCGTGCTTTTAGAATTGTTCTAATGCAGAGAGACGTCGTTATGATTACCGGACGTTACCGTGCACAACGGTGTTTCAAGAAATTCAGTTTTGTGCGTTTAAGTCGAAAACATCAAATGCAAATATCAGCTGTGGCACCAAAACTATACTGAAAGGAAAAAGAAACGCAGGGTAGAGTTTTTTCCTTCTTATTTTAACCATTTTTTACGGTGTTTACTATAGCCATACACTTTTACAGATTGTCCTGTGAATGTGAACCGCGGGTATACGAGTCTTTGGTCGATGTGCTATCTACCCAGTGTGTGAAATTATTCAACCGTGCACTACACAGTGCATTGCACGGACAATATGGAAAGCCAAAATTTCGTGCAAAACAAGCATGTTTAAACCTTCAGCACAAGATTTCCTCACACCATTTGGTACACTTCAACGATACACAACGCTCTTCGATTCTTTTACCGATTTTTCTTTTCATTTTTACGCTACTTTGAACTTTTTTTCAATCATGGTACGATTGACTGATGTTCAGAGAGGTAGGGTAATTGCGTTACTGATGCAGGGTCAGAGGCAACAGCAAGTTGCCAATCATTTTGGGGTTAACGTCTCAACAATTGAACGTCTTGTTAGACGTTTAAGGGAGACAGGGCATTTAGCAGACCGACCTCGGTCTGGGCGTCCACGCGTGACGTCGCGACGTCAAGACAGGACAATCCGTCTGGCACATTTGCGGAATCGTCATCTCACTGCTTCCGAAACTGCCCTTAATACATTAGGTACGCATAATCGACAAATTTCTCCGAAGACTGTTGGAAGTAGATTGCGTGAGATTGGTCTTCGAGCTTGTCGTCCATACGTTGGTCTGCCTCTGACCCAGGCACGTAGGTTGTGTCGTATTGCGTGGTTGACGGCGCATGCGCCCAGGCTATTTCCGATGAGGCAGTGGAGACGAGTTCTTTTTACGGACGAGTCTAGGTTCACTCTCTATCGCGCAGATGGTCGACGTCGTGTGTACCGACGTCGCGGAGAACGCTTTGCCGACGCCTGTGTTGTCGAACGGGATCGGTTTGGGGGTGGCTCCGTTATGGTCTGGGGAGGCATTGCTCACGGGATAAAATCACAGTTGATTATTGTTGCGGGCAATATGACCGCAGTAAGGTATAGGGATGAGATCTTGCGTCCTGTTGCAGTCCCGCTTGTGCAACAACGTAATCTGATTCTGCAGCAGGACAATGCCCGACCACATGTTGCCCGAGTTTGTCAGGATTTCCTGGCAAACAATAACATCGCACCACTAGCATGGCCACCGTACAGTCCAGATTTGACCCCAATAGAGCACATGTGGGATGAGCTGGACAGAAGGGTTAGGAAGCGCCGAAATTCCCCCGCAACTCTCGCATAACTAAGGAATGCGTTGATCGATGAATGGAATAACATCCCGATGCGAACTGTCAATGCTTTGGTTAACTCTATCCAAAGGAGAATTAGGGCAGCAATGGCAGCAAGAGGGGGGCACACCCGATATTGATTTTCAGTTTGATTTTGATTTCAAGATTTGGGGGGGTAGCTACCAATGAACTTCAATAACTCGAGACTTGTTGATTACAAACCAATGAAATTTGGAACTTTGTTCCATACATGTACCGTGTTGTAATCATAGTAAAATATTTAACAAACTTTTTCAAACTTGAATGAAATTTAGGAATAAAATTTACCCTGCGTTTCTTTTTCCTTTCAGTATAGTAAGTCCCGAAGGCTCTTTCTCTTGATACAGTTGTATTTTAAATGAATTTTATAAGTCTGCAGTTTACACATTTTAATCGTCTAAAGAATCATTGTTTTCACAGGTTTATGTAATATACACACTGATGTGCCACTATAAAATACAGTGAAACAGAGGTATTTAGGGGCCAGAAACAATACTTCTAATTGCACGGCCCGTCAATGTTGGGCGATACGGCCAATATTAGTTAGTGCTCTATAATCAAGCCGACTTTGTATCAGTTTTGAAGAAACATCTAGTGATTGGTCAATTCTTTCGGTCGTTTAGAATGATTGGTCGAAATTGTTCATTGGTGTTTTGGTAAAGTGGTTGGCATTTTCATTTAGTTTAGCAACGGAGTTTGCGGTTAGTAGCTGAATGGGTGACCGCGGTGCTTGACTTCGTGGAAGACCCGACAAACGTATAGGCACTTGATGGAATATATATTTTTTTTTCCTGCAGATTATGAGATCTGGAAATATCCTCTAGCTCACTGTCAAGTTTCAGTTCGACCGGTTGCGAAATAATAAAGACGTAACACATTATATACCTATAGTGTTTTATTGTCTATGGGAGTGGCATTTTGCAAATAACGTATTTCATAACCGATCGACTTGAAATTTGATAGAAAAGTAATGATAGGTTAACATTTTATAACATGTAAAAAATCGCAAAATATACAGTCGTGTTCCTGTGGACAAACGCTGCAAAAAGACTATACGGGCCGTCCATAGTTTTTTGTTTGTCACATATGTTCGGCTGTGCATAAATAAGTGTGTACTTCCTTTAGCCACACAGTAAACATTTGGGTACATGTTAGATGTGGGCAATATTTCGATTATTTCTATTTTCCCGGAAATCTGGGAACAAAAAGTATGACCAGTTCGTCGTCTGCTGAATGTGCGTAGATAATGGGAAGATAAGGAAAAATAGGAATTACAGAAAAATGTTACAATGATTATATGATACGAGTCTGTGATTCTACCTACTGTCAAGAAACTGGAGAGGAAAGCGTAGATATCAACCATGATATTAACCATATCTATAAACCTTATTATCATGTTATGTAATGCACTTTTTAAGAAAACATACCTTTTCCCAAATGTTTAAGAAAAGATAAATACTATATCCTACACCGGACCCGCGGCACGAGGAATTTCTTTTCTTATATAAGAAATAGGGAGATACAGAGGATTATAATTATACTAACGGGGCTTTGGCCCTCGAAACGATTTACAGGTGGAAAGTGTAATATTATTGGATAGCTGGCTTCAGTAGTGATTGGCATTAATGGGTCTGTATAGCCCTTGGTCCAAATTAATATCAGATTAAGAAATGGTTTCAAGTTTAACCTTTACCATGCTCAGGGCAAATTTAACAGACAACAACTTGATGATTTTTTTCAGGAAAGAGGGTTTGACATTTTATGCAAACTGTCTCGTTAAGAAACAGTTTACATGAAATATCAAACTCTGTTTTCTGGGACAATTCAGGAAAATATTTCAAAATGTCGTCTGTTGATATTTTTCTTTAACTGTGCAACTGGCATGCGTAATTATTGTTTCTGTGTTTCTAATGAAGTACTGCAGAGGTGAAAGCTTTTATCATACCAGTTTCTCTAAGAGAACTAGATTGTATTTTCTCATAAACTAGCTCACTGTCAAGTTTTAATTCGACCGGTTGCGAAATAACAATGACGTAAAATATCATATACCTATAGTGTTTTATTGTCCATGGGAGTGACATTTTGCAAATAACTTCATTTCATAACCGATCGACTTGAAATTTGATAGAAAAGTAACGATAGGTTAACATTTTATAATATGTAAAAAACCACAAATATACAGTCGGGTTCCTGTGGACAAACGCTACAAAAAGACTATACGGGCCGTCCATAGTTTTATAGTTTGTCACATATGTTCGGCTGCGCATAAAAAAGTGTGTACTTCCTTTAGCCACACAGTATACATTTGGGTACATGTTAGATGTGGGCAATATTTCGATTATTTTTCTTATTTTCCCGGATATCTGGGAATAAAAAAGTATGACCAGTTCGCCGTCTGCTGAATGTGCGTAGATAATAAGAAGATAAGGAAAAATGGGAATTACAGAAAAATGTTACAATGATAATATGATACAGAGTGGTGCGCTGTGGTGCAGTGGTAAAACGTCGGACTCGAGATCGAGAGGTACCGGGTTCGATCCCCACTAACTGCAAGTGTTGTTTCCTTGAGCAAGAGACTTTATCCACATTGCTTAGTACTGGTTTCTACCCAGGAAAAAAGAGGGCCACATGGAAGATTAGTACTAGATTACTATATGTGTTACCCTCTATAAATAAAGTCGATTATTATTATTATTATTATTATTAGTCTGGAATTCTACCTACTGTCGAGAAACTGAAGAGGAAAGCGTAGATATCAACCATAATATTAACCATATCTATCAACCTTATTATCATGTTATGTAGTGTCAGTTTTAAGAGAACGCCTAACTGTTTTAAGAAAAGATAAACACTACACCGGACACCCGGCACGAGGAATTTCTTTTTTTATATAAGAAATAGGGAGATACAGAGGAATATAATTGTACTAACGGGGCTATGGCCCTCGAAACGATTTACAGGTGGAAAGTGTAATATTATTGGCTAGCTGGCTTCAGTAGTGATTGGCATTAATGGGTCTGTATAGCCCTTGGTCCAAATTAATATCAGATTAAGAAATGATTTCAAGTTTAACCTTTACCATGCTCAGGGCAAATTCAACAGACAACAACTTGATGACTTTTTTCAGAAAACAGGATTTGACTTTTTATGCAAATTGTCTCGTTAGGAGACAGTTTACATGAAATATGAAACCCTGTTTCCTGGGACAAATCAGGAAAATATTTCAAATGTCGTCTGCTGATATTGTTCTTTGACTGTGCCACTGGCATGTGCAATTATTATTTCTGTAAACATCTAATGAAATACTGCAGAGGTGAAAGCTATTATCATACCAGTTTCACTAAGAGAACTAGATTGTATTCCTCATAAACTCTCAGTCAGCAGCCAATCAAATAATAGGAACCCGCACACTGCATGTTACGCACCTAAGCTGGGGAGCTGATAGTCCCATTATTAGAATTATGAGCCTCTGGGAGATACTACTTGTACTACTGGTATTGTGTTCACTGAATGTAAATTTTGGTAATGCCATGGAAAATTTAACGGCAACTGATATACCTTCTGGGTGGGTAATTTTGTCAAAATTGAGTTTGTACCCCTTTTTAAACTCTCTTCTGACAACGGATCTCCTCTGAAAGCAAACGAATTTCCTCCCATTGGGAGACAAATCTTTCCATTCAGAGTAGACCTTTTTTCAGAAGGGGCTTGGCGTACACAAAAGCAACAGAAGGTCACAACATTGTATCACTTGTAACAAATACTGAAAGTTTACCAAGTGAATCGAGTCCTCTTTAAGTCAATTTTAAGTCCCTGTCAAAGACAACGTATGAAGTTTGACAGTGTACAATTCGAATTCCTGATCATTGAAAGAGAAATTATTAGTCATCCATCGAGTTGTTTGCTGGTACTCCAAAGTCACTGTAGACACCAGAAAGAAAATTGCTGCAAAGTATTTACGGATATTGCTAATACATGTAGCCGAGCTCCGCTTAACTGGTGCTATGGGCGTATGAAGCCCTTCAAACACCAATGCTGTCACACGGGCCGCGCCACGCGTTTTCGCGCATATGCGATCAGCGAAGGCCCAGACCAGCCTGCGCATCCGCGCAGTCTGATCAGGGCACTCGCTGTACGCTAACAAAATCTTTACAACAGAATGTATCAATGGAAAACAAATGAGACTTTACGAATGCGTTGGATGTATCTGAATCTGTGCATTTTGCATATTTTTGTTTGGCGCGGCCCATATTAACAGTCTCAATTAAATCGAGATTCTATTTTTTATTCTGTCTTGAGTTCTTTTATCTCCAAATGCAGACTGCTCTTGGTGACAAAAGAACTCACGAAAGAACAAAAATGAGAATTTCTGTTTACTCAGCTGATTTGAAGGCCGTAAAACGTCTCCCCATATATGGTACAGTTGTGTTTTTTTATCTTTTAGGGTCATTGAGACCACTCTGGTATTTTGGAAAAAAAAACGACTTCCGCTTAAGCCGGACTAAGAGGGCTAGGGTTGTCGTATGCAGCTCTTCAAACTACAATGCTATCATATGACAAAATCTGAATCAGACCAAGACATTGCTTGCCGTTCTTTCATATGTTCTTGTTTTCCAAGGGCAACATTTACAGATTTTAAAGTAATATCTCGTTAGGAAACACACTAATCATGAATGTTAAATATAGTATGACAGTGCCTTGAAGCCAATGGGTTTTATTTAAAGTAATTGCTTACAATGTCTCGCCATTTTCCGGTTGAATAACAGATAAACTTCTTGCCACATCTATCTTATATCCCCTTCTGGACATAGTCCTAAATGTGCACATTTCGTTTATTTATAGTGCTTTGTAACCACATGCTTAATAATCATTGCATTTTATTTAGTACAAATAAGTAAAAGACAACTAAATGCAACGATACCAAATTAAGGGGACACAATAAACGTGGTAGATGTTCCACCATTTTACAAGGGAAGCAATTTTGTGGATTCAAGTTTGCTTTCCTAAAAAGGGGTCTACTCAAAAACTCAAAAAGGAAAGCTTTGCTCCAAAGAAGAACGAATTCCTTCTTTTTTTTAAATAGATAGGTCTATTCACAAAGGAAAGGAATTGCTCCCCTGGGAACAATTTCTTTCCTTTTTGAACAGACCCCGTTTCCGCAGAAAAGCAATATCGGTTTGGCAGAGCTGCTTGAAAGTTTATTCCCCTTAATTGTGCCAGATGTGCACGTTTTTTTTTACCGTTTCACGGACACCCCAGTGTTCCAGAGATGGACTCATCCATTGTTGCAAATAGGGGTTTCAGTCAAAAAATCAATAACAGAATGGCAAACAGTGTAGATCTTGATAAGATGGCTCGTTATGCCGTCTCATCTGGATCTGCACTGTTTGCAAAGGTATTTGTATTGGTCAGTAGAGATGATAGGGCTAATGTTTCTTCCACAGTGACACTAGACGCCAAAACTTGCAATCGGTGAAGAGCAGATAGTGGAAAGTACTGCAACCCGCTCGCCTACACACACACACTCACCCACTCCACTCAGCTCACAACACCTGGCATGATCCGCCAAACACAACAGCTGCGGACAAGATTTTACTCATGTTTAGTTAACAGTTGGTGATAATAAAAGTGTGGGTATTCTTCCAATCCTGACTGATCATCAGAATCTATCCGTAGGTCAAACTCGTTACGTTAACACGCCTATATATTATTTACTCTTACTAATCTGGGCCCAGTTGTTCAAAGCGTCGTTAGCTTAACAAGCTCGTTAGTGGTCAAAATGTTAACTGTTCTAGTAAGTACAATATCTAATTCACAGGTATTTTTTGCTGAAAAAATGAGTAGCTTCTGCAAATGCAAAAGCTGTTCACATTGTTTTCAGCAAAAATATTAGCATATATGCCATATTTAACGATCAAAGTTTTAACGGTACGTTAACTAACGACATCGTTAGTTTCGAACAACTGGGCCCTGATATACAATCGAACTTCAATGGCTCGAACACCTTTTTGGACCATCAAAATTTGTTCTAGACATGTGGTAGTTCGAGCCATTGAGGGTTAATCATAGTGCCAGGTAAGGAGCCAAATGGGGATAATTTAGGGATGTCTTCTCGATCTTCTTTAAAATAATGGTATGTTTAGTGTACACGTATGAATCGCCTCGATAAGGCGATTCTAATGGGTACACATAACATAAAGTTTATGATAAAAAAAATCACTAAAATATCCTTTAATGTTTGTTTTCTTGAGCGATAAGATGAATTTTCCGAGGGATGCAAAAAAGTGTCCGAGTCATTGAAGTGTTACTGTGGTGAAGGAGATGCCGGGGAGGCGCCAAATTACAGACCGTAGCTTACCAATGACACCAAGAGAAAGTGTAAATAAACTACTACGGACAGCACAAATATTACCAGTTTCCGCTTCCCCAACTAGGCACAAGGTCCCAAAAAATGTTAGACTTGCATAGCTTTGATAAAACAAGGATGTGGGCTCATGGCAAACACCTAAGACCGAGCTTTTTCCGGAGTTTGAAAATGAACAAAAAGACAGGTTCGTTTATTATGTCAACTTAAATTTACTGAAAAGAAACAAAAACGCACATATGCTGTTGGGGTACAGATTCTACATGGTGTATCTGAATGAAATACCATTTATTTGTTTCCATATCAAGATTTCTAAAGACGGAATCCGTAAAAATAAAGGTCTCAGAAAACGATGTTTTACGGATTAGCCTAAAGCATGAAATCAAGATTGTGCATGCTGAGCATGTAACTTGGCCCTTTAAATATTACTAATGATGACGTAACGCTTAAGTCAAACCGATTATCTTGCGCCGTTACACCAATCGCAAATCTCGCGAAAGCAATCAAACTGAAGTTTTGGGTTGATCACGTTCGCGAAATTTTTAGATAACTTTACCAGTAGGTTACATACATATTTTGCACAGATAAACTTTACGTTGGTAGTTTTTAGCTGGAGTAGCATCGTTATAGTTTGACTAACTATTTATAGGATCCTTAAACCTTTCAACTCCACAGACCAGTAAAAAAAGATTTTTCGAACGATGTAGATGATACGGCTCCTCCTCTACAATATTTGCCTTTTTCTGTTTTGTGACTTCTCTTTTTGACATTCTATTTACTCGACATCCCTTACTCAGATAAAGGACATTCAATTTCATAGACGGAAGAGTCCACTTAAGACATCCGCAGTGAAAGGGTTTATTGTCAGTTTTTAAGATGGAATGGTTTTGCGCGTTTACCAACCGTGTACACTGAAGGCAAATTGTCAGTTGCCCATACCCATTTGTTCCTTTATTCATGCTCATTCTTATTTATGACTATAACGAACATAAAAAAAAACTATAACTTTCGGTTTTTGTTTTATTTATCAGTCTGTACCAGCAGCAAAAGAGTCCAGTTTGTATGTAGACGGACTAGAAATTTGCATTTTATCATAAATGTTGAACGTGAAGTAATACACTTTCAGGGAGACATCTCTGTTGAAATCAGTGTGCCTCCTTCCGAGAAGAGTCGTGCACAAAAGGGACGAATATTTTCCTGACAGCCAATGCATTCCTTCTATAGATCCCTCTTCAAAAGGCGGGTCCAGTAAAGCAAATAAGAAGTTACAAATGTTTCCTCCCTAATAAAAACATGGCGACTCTACCAACTGTATCAGTTCCTGTATTGACTGATGTCAAATTGTGACACAACGTATTAGCTAGAGATAATGATATGAATGTGTGTGTGTGTGTGTGTGTGTATGTGTGTGTGTGTGTGTATGTTTTCTTTTTATTTCTGTTAGTTTATTTCTTTAGCTAATAGAGGCCTAACAAATATGTTAGTTTTCACACGTAGTCCAAATACTGTTTTAAGGCCAAAAGTACATACCCCCACCTTCGGCAAGATCGCATCAATTAATTACAACTTGGGGTATAGAAAACTACCTTAGTTTATCTGTATACAGGTCATACGTATATGACTAATTGTTATGGCCCCACTTCCGCATTTTTCAAACAATTCTTTGTATTGTTATCTCCCATGTGCACTCATAATACATGTACATGTTTATAGTTATTTTTATCTTTCTTTATGCGTTTCCTGCTTCTGACTGTTGAAAATTTTTCATTCATTTCCCGATAAAACAAAAATATCTGATCGGGCACTACTTATGCTTAAAACCCAACACCAGAGGTACATTGTACACATTTCGCCGATAATCTCGCTTACACTGGAAAGGAACAAAAAAACTAAGAAAATAATTACTTCCTGGCTTTATAAAAGGCTTTTCGTTTGGTTTGAACAAATATTCCATGACAGTATACGTTGTAGCACATAAGAAATAGGATCAGAACGAAAGTATGACTACCTATTTAGCATTGCGAAAACACGTCTATTCAAATATATAGAAAATTTCACCTCCAAAAATTGAAAAATTTCATGTAAAAAACACTGATATTTTTCATATATCTGCTTTAAACATAGATTGTGGGTACTCGTTAGAACCGCCTCGGCGAATACCCACAAACTATGTTTTTGAGCAGAAATAAGAAAAAACAATGTATACCCCTGTAAAACCCAGTTTTACTATATAAAAGCGGGGTTTAAGGGGGTCAAAATTACATAGGCATGTTTTAGCGATGGTTCTCCAAAACAGTCGTACTTGTGCAAATAGGGACGGAAATGTGTTAAACAATATGGACCTCAATTTCTGATTGTGAACTTAAGATATCAAATTGAAACCAAGAGGGCCATGATGGCTCTGTAATGCTCACCTGAGTATTATATCACTTGAGAACCTTACCTAGAACTGATCAAGGCAAACATTCTGGCCAAAATTCATAATGATTATATAAACAAGTAAGACAAATTACATGTCTAATGGACTGTGAAATAGAGGTCAACGTCACATATGGGTGACTATATGCATGTACAAAGTATTACTAGCAAAAGGAGCAATAGTTACAAAGAAACTTACCTAAACACGAGAAACTTACCTAAACACAAACACTTCACAAGTGCCAAATATCACTCTGTAGGACCAATAATTACTGCGAAACTGACCTAAACGAAAAAAAAAACATAAGAAAGTCACTGGACCATGAAATATACGTCATAAGTGACCCAGTTCCAAACTTCATGTATAATTCATCAAGACAACCATTTTGAGCAAGATTCATGATGATCACTTCAACAATGTGACCCTTAGAGTGTCAACAAGGTTTTCCTTTGATTTGGCCTGGTGACGTAGTTTTTGACTCCAAGTGACCCAGTTTTAAACGAGACCTAGAAATCATCAAGACAAACATTTTGAGCAATATTCATGATCATTTAAAAAATGTGACCTCTGGAGTGTTAACAAAGTTTTCTTTTGATTTTTCCTGGTGACCTAGTTTTTTGCCCCAAGAGACCGAGTTTCAAACTTGACTGAGAAATCGTCAAGACAAACATTCTGAGCAAGATTCATGATGATTGCTTCAAAAATGTGACCTCTAGAGTGTTAACAATATTCATGATGATTGCTTCAAAAATGTGACCGCTAGAGTGTTAACAAGGTTCTCCGCTGATTTGGCCTAGTGACCTAGTTTTTGACCCTAAGTGACCCAGTTTCAAATTCGAACTAGAAATCATCAAGACAAACATTTTGAATAAGATTCATGACAAATGTTTCAAAAATGTGACCGCTAGAGTGTTAAAGTTTTCCGGTGATTTGGCCCGGTGAACTAGTTTTTTACCCCATGTGACCCAGTTTCAAATTTGACCTAGAAATCATCAAGACAAACATTTTCAGTAAGATTCATGATGACTGATTAAAAATGTGACCTATAGAGCGTTCACAAGGTCCTCCTTTGATTTGGCCCGGTGACCTAGTTTTTGACCCCAAGTGACCCAGTTTCATACTGGACCTAGAACTCAGCAAGACAAACATTTTTTTAGCAAGATTCATGATGATTGCTTTAAAAGTGTGATCGCTAGAGTGAAAACAAGGTTTTCCTTTGATTTAGCCAGGTTACCTAGTTTTTGACCACAAGTAACTCTGTTTGGGACTTGACCTAGAAATCACCAAGACAAACATTTTGAGCGAGATCCATGATGGTTGCTTGAAAAATGGGACCTCTAGAGTGTTAACAATATTTCCTTTTATTTGATCTGGTGACCTAGATTTTGACACCAAGTAACTCAGTTCCAAACTTGACCTAGATTACATAGGGGCAAACATTCTGAGCAAGTTTTATCAAGATTTGGTAAAAATTATGACTTCTAGAATGTTAACAAACTAATTGTTGTTGACGGACGATGGACGACGACGGACAGAGAGTGATCACAATAGCTCACCCTGAACTTTTCTCAGGTGAGCTAAAATATCAGAATGTTTATCTGACAACTTTAAGTTTTTGGTGGTGAAATGTTCAATATATTTGAATAGGCCTGTGTTTTGTAACAAGGTTTTAAAGAATTTAACTAGTGACCTACTTTTTTATCCGACATACTCATACTTGACCAGGTCAGCATCGAGACAAACATTCAAACATTCTGGTGTAGTTTCATGAAGATTGAAGCAAAACTGTGGCCTCTAGAGGGTAAAGAATGTTTTAAAGCAATTTGACCCAGTGACCTAGTTTCTAATTCGACATGACCCATATTCAAACTTCATTGAGATATCATAAAAAACATTCTGGCAATGTTTTGGGAAGATTGAAACAAAACTGTGACCTCTAGAAAGTGAACAAGGTATAAAGGAAATTTGACCTAGTTACCTAGTGTTTAACCCGACATAACCATATTCAAACATGACCTAGATATTATCAAGACAGACATTCTGGTAAAATTTCATGACAATTAAAGTTAAACTGTAGCCTCAGGAGGATAAACAAGGAAAATGTTGACGACGAGCGACGCACGTACGACGGACATAGGGTCATAACAATAGCTCACCTTTAGCACTTCGTGCTCAAGTGAGCTAATAAATCTTCTGGTATAGTTTCATGATGACTGAAGCAAAACTGTGGCCTCTAGAGGGTGAACAAAGAAATTTGATCTAGTGACCTAGTTTTTGATCTGATATAACCCGTAATCAAACTTGACTTCGTGCTCAGGTGATCTAAATCTTATCAAATACATAAAGGGCAATAAAAATAATGCTTGATATTTAGAATAAGCTCAAATATTATTATAAGACCCACGGCTGATAACAGGTTAATACTAATGCCAGTACTAGGGCTGATAATATCAGCCGTAGAAGTCACTGGAGTAATAGCCCAAGACATTAAAGGGATTTCGATAACAACAAATGAGGGGAAAAGGGCAGCGCATCCCGGGCAAATATCAACCACCTTTTCAATAGAGGGTTTCATGTATAGAACATTTTATTCCCGGTGACTTCAACAATTTTAATCGTTTTGTGTGGCTTTTGTGTTTTTGGACTTTTTCAAATATTAGAACGATGTTGTTGTGTATTGTAATGATGCATCTCCAAATAGTAGATTATGCGATATTGTTTAATACTGTGATACAGCGGTAAAGAGTTTGTTTCTTTGCGTAGTGTAAAACGAACAGTCAAGTAAATAGTAGTGTGCATTTTCTACTTGTCCGCAGCGGCAAAATGATTAATTTTTTATGACAAGGTCATTGTTAAGACTGCAACATTTTGTTCGGAGACGTGTATGCAAGATCTGTGTTTTCCTTTTACCTGTTTAGTAATATTTTGGAACAGACGTTCTATTATAGTACGGCAACATTAGATTGAGACATTAGCATATTCCGTGAACTCGATTCTGTAATCTTCGGTTTCCGAATGACGAAATTAGCAGTACAATGCGGTAAACTAATAGATATGGATGTATTAGTAACAGTAACCCGGTTAGTCTAATGGATAAAACGGTAAATTTTCAATCACATGGTCGTGGTTTCAACCCTCAGCAGAAGCTGACATTTTTTTTGATGTCTTTTCATGCGATATAAGAAGTATGTGGCAATATGTTACATTCAGGTATATATTATAATTCGGCCTGTAATTGATATACATTTATAGATAGGTTTCTTCCAAGTAAAACCTATCTAAACAGACACTCTTTAACAAGCTTTGGATTCTGTGGAGACAGGTAGCTGATGAATGCAGGCTGAAAGTAATACAGAAAGCTCCCAGAGGACTTTCTGCATTATTCCCATCCTGCATTAAGCAGCCACCTGTCTTCAAGACCACATGGAATCATTTTTTGAGTGGCCGCTAAAGGGTCGTTTTATTATACGTAGGAAACTGCAGACCTCTATAAGGTCTCTATACAAGCTTAATTTAAGAATTTTCGAGCGAAGTTGATTTTGCTCTTAAACCACTACATGTATTTTGCTGTTTCAGATTTAATGATATGACTCACCTTTTTAATCGTTTCAATACCAAACAAAGTAAATATACCATTTTGATGCGAATGACCCTCGTGGACTGGCGCGTCGTTAAACCTGAACTCCTCCTCCTCCTCTACCGCATCATCTTCATCATAAGATTCGATGACGTGATAGAAATTACTGAGAAAACCTTTAGGACGAGCCTGCGACTCAAGGCCTGCGACCATGTTGAGATCATAGATCAGATGAAAGCCGCAGATCTCGACACTGGGGAGCAAGGTGAACGTTTTGTGATCTACATGCATATGACGGGCTCTAATGACATCGGCACTGACACAGATGAAGAGGGCAGTAGCACCGACACAGCGAGTGAATCAGAGGCGTTTCACTGACCCGATTGTATTGTTTGATACAGATGAAGGAAGAAAAAAAAAATAAAACGAACAAACAAATGAGAGAGAGAGAGAGAGAGAGAGAGGGAGAGAGAGAGAGAAATAAAACTCCTAAAATAATAATAGTAGCAAATATTAATATACTAAACTAAAACAGGTATTTTAACATTAAAAAATGCTTCGGTCGTGGTTCGAACTACGGACAAAGAGTTTATAAAACGGTATGTATTACCAGTACACCAGATACTCGGTTGATTAACTGCAATGAACAATCGCATATATCTTCTGCTTAAAATAAAATCCGATCGCCGTTTATAACGGGAACCTACGAAGATTTTGGCGGAAACTAATTGTCACAATTTGATAAATTTATTTTGGTACGGGGTGTTTATCTGCAGGAAGAAGCTATGGCAATGACAGACGATGCAACGCGTTCAAATTACACTTTTGGTGTATATATACTTTGGGTCGATTGTTTTGGGTCGACTCTTTGTTGTAAACAAACATTTGACCCAAAAATCGCCAAATCATCACGAAAACATGCCTATATAATTTTGACCCCCTCAAACCCCATTTTTATATAGTAAACTGGGGTATACATTATTTTTCTTATTTCTGCTCAAAACACAGATTGTGGGTACTCGTTAGAAGCGCCTCGACGAGGCGGTTCTATAGAGTACCACAATCTATGTTTTGAGCAGAAATAAGGAAAATATCAGATTTTTTTTTTTATCTGAAAATCATCTTTTGGTGGTAGAATTTTCAGTATATATTGGAATAGGCTTGTTTTCGTAATGCATGTACAACCCTGCATTTCCCGGTTTACACTGTGTTTTATAGGAGGCAATGGGGTTGCTCATTTTAATATGCCCAGTATGGGAAGGGTTCTCTTCTAGTCCTCTTTCGATAGCCCGGAGGCAGTAGGAGGCACATGCAATCGCCGAAGACTCTAATCAGACTGTAAGTTTTGTCCTGCGCTGGCCCATATGGCTTTAGCGATATTGAAAACATTAAATAAAGAACATGCAGAATTCAGCAAATATTCTTTCTCAGCGACCGGTTAAATAATATTCCTCTTCTGCCCTCGCTGAATCAGGTGGAAAGAATAAATTCAGTTCATTTGCGGGAAGTTGTATTATTAATATTCTACAGTACATGCACTAAATAAACTTTTTATGCTGTACTAATTACAAATGTCAACTGTGACAGATGAAATAATGTATAGCCATTTACAGGTCGACTGACCAGAAGACAGTAGCGGTCAAAACTTGGGGCCCTGAAGATATACGACTTACGACCGCAATACGTTAAATATCGCTATTCCCTATCTACTACCAGCCCACCATCTTTATGAGGGTCCTAAAAGGGTACCTTTGAATTAAGTATTCGCTACAATATCAGCTAAGAAATCAGTTACCAGTAAATTCAAGGACGAAACATTCGGTAATAAGTATATTTTTGACCCGACGATGTCGCTGACCCCAACCCCCGCCTCGAAATTTGCTTATCAATAATTTTTTGGGTCTTAAGTCGGTAATAAGTAAATCTAATTTAGACCCTCCTTAATGGCAGTTTTTGAAAACGTTTTATATTTATTCTAATTTTAGTCACTGACGCGTTATAAAAACGAAACTGCAAAACCTACCAAGTGGTTGCGCGCTTGTGCGCGCACGTATGTGTTTGTGTCTTGCTTAAAGGAGACAGGGTACATCAGGCCCCGAGGTTTTAAAACTTTTTTCATGCACAATTCAGCTGAGCATGAAGTTCAACTTTGTCTTGCTAATAAATCTCAAATTACTAACATTTGCAAATACGTTCTTGCTAAACATAGCTTACATGTAGCATAAAATTCTCTGCTAATAAATATGAAAGTGACAACTTTTGCTGGCATTTTCATATTTATCAGCAGAGAAAGATTCACGTTCAGCTTAGTTGACCAAGAAAAAAGTTTAATAACCTTGGGCCCAAGTAGATGCTTCGTAATTATTTACACGGAAGACAACTTTTGAAATATCCTGTTTGCTTTTTTTTTTTTTTTTTTTTTTGCACATAAAATCCCTTTTGAGAAGGGATCTACTCTACCAGTAGAGTTTGCTCCCTTTTTCAGTAGGGAGACAAAACCATTTTAACAGATTTGTCTACCCTGGACCCTGTTTCAAATTTGCAGCTTAACGTCACTTTTTTTGTTTTATGTATGTATTTTTTTTTTTTTTTTTTTTTTTTTTTTTTTTTCATTCATGGCCCTAAGAAACGAAAACTAAATCAAATCAGTTCTTGTTGAAAGTCATTATTATGCGAATATTCAGATTTTTTTTTTTTTTTTTTTTTTTTTCATTTTCACGTTTTGAATAGGCTCTAAAAAGAATGGGAGCAATGAACACATACACAAAAATCGAAAATAACCTGTTCTCATGTTTTATGGACCAGACTCATTTGTTGCAGGAAATTCAATAATCTCTTATTACCGAAGGATTATATTTCCATAGAGGTACATTGTAGTTTGTCGATCTCCAGTTGAAGAAACCTCGTCAAGGGAAACACCAAAAAGAAGGACGCTATTGTGCACAGCGTGTATATTGTGCATCGTGCATAGCGTCCTTTATTTTATACCCGTAACATTGTTTAAAGTAGCATCTTATCTTGAGCGAATTATTCCATAGGTGTGTTAACGTATATAAACGATGATGCTACCCAGCAAACACACAACGTAGCAACAACGTCGCTGCAACGTCATGACGTTGCAGCGACGTTGTTGGGATGTTGTGTGTTTCCTAGGTACAGTTGTTTAATTGGTTTGTGTCATGAGAAACGGATCCTTTTTTCAGATGCAGATTCAGGCTGACCGTGCCCTTTGTTGTTCGCATATGGCATGGTGACACTTTTCTCTCGCCGGCAGTGTGCTGGTGTGACATTTGAGCCGCAATGTGAGTAAAGGTACCTTTGGATATGTGCATCAACGAAGACTCAGATTAGCCTGCGCATTCGCGCAGTCTGGTCAGGAGCTCTCCTGTGCGCATTTTGGATAGCCAAGGAAGTTTCTTCACGCGGATGTTTTTTTGTTTTTTTTTATTTGGGTTTTACAGCCCTTTCAAGAATATTTCACTAATATCGAGCCGATCGTTCATCAAAGGTGGGCGAAAACTGGAGAACCCGGGGAAAAACACCTGATCATCCGTAAGCAGAACTTGCCGGGGAAAAACACCTGACCATCCGTAAGCAGAACTTGGCTTTCCCACATGTGACCCGAGCGAGGCTCGAACAGCATTAAGAGCCAACTTTCTTCGCGCGGACAACGAAGATTCTGATCAGACTGCGCGGATGCGCAGAAGGTACGTTTGCTCACGTGCCTCATTTCTTTGATATGTCTGATTACTCATGTAAGGTTTGGTGTCAGTCGCACATCTCTTCTTCATGTTGAAGATAAACTTTTCGCACTCTCAGCTGACGCTTGCAATACATTTTGAAAGTACATTTGACCTTAACTCGTGTAAACCTAGCGTCCCGTAAATGGGACATTGAAAAACAGTGTAGGTCCAGATCAGAACGCGGTGTCTGATCAGGGTCTGCACAGATTGCATAAATACAAGAGTTTCTATAGAACATAGTAATAATAGAAACTAACCAGACACTCTGCTATTACAAACAGACCGGTCCAAAGCGTTGTAGTAGGAGTCCACCCGACGTAAATGAGTTAAAGTTATTGATGGTAAGGACGATGGGGTCGATGTCAGTTATGTACAATCTTAAAATTGATTATTTTAGTGATTTTTTTATTTTATTTTATTTTATTTTTAATTTAATTTTATTTTATTCTTTATTTATTTATTTATTATTATTATTTTTTTTTTTTTTTTTTTTTGGATAAAAATACTTCATCTCTGACCAGATCCTCTGTATAAGTGTTTTAAGTAATGCTATTACACAAAAGTAAAAACGCACGTGTTAACAGACCACATGCTGAGGAAGGATGGAGGGCGATGAGGAGGAATGGAGTCGATGTCAATTTTCTTTAATCTTAAACTTTATTCTTTCGATCCAATTTTCTTTATAAAAAAGCTTCATCTCTGATTAATTACTGGCAAAATTATATCAGCAGGTTTGTTTTATCCCCTTTCAGTCCTCTAGATCAAAATATATACTTTTGTAAACTGTGTAATTCCCTATGAGACGGCTCTTACGAGCCGTCTAATCAGTATCTACACTGTTTGCTATTCTGTTTTATATTTTGACTGACACCCCCGTTTACAACAACATGTTTGTGCAAAAATCGAACAAGGGGAAGAATCCACTTAAGGAACTCAGGGTGAAAGGGTGACTCAATAAGTAATAGCGCGTGTGTTAATAGCCTGGGCCAAGTTGTTCAAAGCATCGTTAGCTGAACGAGCTCGTTAATGGAAATCTCGTGAATTGTTGTAGCTAAGGTATTTTCAAATACATTGATATTTTTGCTTCAAAATTTAGAGTAATGCAAAAGCTATTCACAGTTTTAGCAAAAAAATATCAACTGGGCCCTGAATGCATGAGATTGATGGAGTGGCATGAGGAGGAGTGCAGTTTCCTCCCCAAGCCTGGTCAGAAGATTGGTGCCTGACTATTGTCTGTGTTCGGATCCATCGAGATTCGACGTGGTTTTCTAGCATTTCAGAAAACTAACTAACTGTTATAAAAGAATTGGCTATAGCCTGGACATTACGCGGCAGACTGCAGGCCTAGTTATCAACCCAATTATTGTTGATGGCAATGCTTCACTCTTTAATTGCACGACGGCAGTTCCGGCCTCAGACTAAATGACGGCCTCTTCGTAAAACTTTTACCAGTGGGTTGGGGCTTGACGATATGTCTTTGGTTTGGCCCGCCTTGGTTCAACTGCTGGTTTTTATTTACTCTGGCACACATTAGAATTAGCCACGAGTACTCGTCTTTGTTTATCATTGTGATTAATTTGATTTTTATGTTTTCGCTTTGATGCATTGACTGAGTTGGGAGCCTTTATGCAAACCGACCTTTTTACGTATTTCTGTATTAAGAGTAGCATCGGGACCCAGGGTGAAGTTGGCTAGCTGTAAAAGTGCTTTAACTTCATCCCCCCCCCCCACCCCCACCTCACCCAACCCCCGGTAGTTTATTCTACTGACCGTTCTAAGGCGGTGGTCCCGGTGCTAGTCTTTCTCTTTGTTGCTTTGTGGTTTATTCAACGAGGCGATTTCTTTTAAGTCTTGCCTTTTTTTCTTGTGTTTTTTCAGTCCTCTTAGCACTGCGATTGCCTCACTTGGGAAAGAGAGAGCTAATCCTAGTGATTTTCGTACGTTTGTTCAATTTGCGCTTGTTTGGTTTTTGTCTGTTTCCTTTTCCTCTTTGTGTCTGGGAAGGGATGCAGCTTGTATTTGTGGCACTCCCTGGACTTTTCTCTTACTTTTGTTTCTATTGCATTTGATTCTGATCACCATTGAGTCCTTTACTTAGTGTCATGGCAGTTTTGTGATTGTTTATGTTTTACTGTGATGTTTCAGAGATAAGATAGTGGACATTACGTCGCCTGGATACATGTATATGTTTATCATTTACTCCTGTATTAAAATTAAGGACGAGGTTTCGGACTAGTTTAACAAGAGAATCGGTGAAACCGAAGGATACTCCCCAAACATGCGCAGTAGTGGGAGGGTTATGTTAGTGAAAGAGCAAAATACTTTGATAGATATGCTACCGACAAGCTAATTATTGCAAAAAAATTAAGACGGGAAGTAACTAAGTAATTACTTGTAACAGAGTTACAGTTCTTGCACTCTGCACTGTCTCTGATGGCCGTCTCTCAGTTTCATTTGATTCTCTTTTGTACTTTCGGAGATAAGCACCGGACAAATTTTAATACTGCAAAAATTAGGAAGGGAAATAATTCCATAAATACTGACGCTAGGGTTATGATCATTGCATTCTGCACTTCCTCTCATAGCTCTCTATCATTGTAATAAGTTTCCTTTATTTATCTTCAATACTTTTAGAGAAATTCTGCGAACTAGCTCACTATTGCAAAAATTAGGAAGGGAAATAATTATGTAATTACTTGTGATAGAGTTACGGTTCTTGCACTCTGCACTTTCTCTGATGGCCATCTATCAATATATCAAGTTTCATTCAATTGCCTTCTATACTTTCAGAGATATGCTCCGGACAAGCTTTTTATTGCAAATATTAAGAAGGGAAGTTACTCCGTAAATACTTGTGACGGGGTTATGGTACTTTCATTCTGCAGTTTCCCTAATGACCCTCTAATAGTGTATTATTTATCTTCAATACTGTTAGAGATATGCGCCGGACAAACATACTATTGCAAAAATTAGGAAGGGTAATAACTCTATAATTACTTGTGATAAAGTTACAGTTCTTGCACTTTGCACTTTCTCTGATAGCCATCTATCAATATATTAAGTTTTGTTTAATTCCCTTTCATACTTTCAGAGATATGCTCCAGGCAAGCTTTTTATTGCAAAAATTAAGAAGGGAACTAATTCCGTAAATACTGATGATAGGGTTATGGTTTTTGCATTCTGCTATTTCCCTCATAACCTTCTATCAGTGTATCAAGTTTCATTTATTTATCTTCAATACGTTTAAAGATATGCTTCGGACAAGCTTTCTTTCTGAAAAATTAAAAAGGGAAATAACTCTGTAATTACTTGTGATAGAGTTACGGTTCTTGCGTTCTGCACTTCTTCTGATGACCGTCTATCAATATATCAAGTTTCATTTAATTCCCTTCTATATTTTCAGAGATATGCTCCGGACAAGCTTTTTTATTGCAAAAATTAGGAAGGGAAGTAAATCCCTAAATACTGGTGACAGGGTCATGGTTCTTGCATTCTGCAATTACCCTTATAGCCCTCCAACACTATATCAACTTTCATTTATTTATCTTCCATTGTTTTAAGATATGCAGCGGACAAGCTTTCTATTGCAAAAATTAGGAAGGGAAATAACTTTGTAATTGCTTATGATAGAGTTACGGTTCTTTAAGTATGCACTTTTTCTGATGGCCATCTATCAATGTATTAAGTTTCATTTAATTTCCATCTATACTTTCAGAGATATGATCCAGACAAGCTTTTTTATTGCAAAAAATTAAGAAGGGAAGTAACTCCGTAAATACTGGTAATAGAGTTATGGTGCTTGCATTCTGCAATTTCCCTAATGGCCCTCTATCAGTGTATAAAGTTTTATTAAATTACCTTCAATACTTTTAGAGATATGCTCCGGACAAAAGTGTGACGGACGAACAAAGGGACTTACGTACAAAGCGGCGACTATCTGCTCTTCCTTCGGGAAATATAAAATGAAGGTACCCAGGAAATGCCACAGTCACGAAGCGCAGCATTCCCGATGCACAAAAAGAAGGAGAGATGAGGAACAGATCGCCACATGAAACCACCAACTCACAAATAAAAGAAAAACTGCAACAGAGGAACAGCCTTGAAACGATCAGTAGGGAATTTACATAGGGTGGATGATGGGGCAGTTTACCCGCGCGAAACCTCAACCTTATAATTCTGATGCAGCTACAACTTACAAATATATGTTAAGTCAGGGATTCTCTACCCCATCTTTCAAACATCACACTCAAACACATAGAATCAAAAACACAGTGTGATGTGATGAAACATAGAAAAGCGCTCAAGGGCGATCTGAAGCCAGAATGCAACAACACCACAAACAGGAGCAGGATGTGTTTAAGCCGTCGAGTGTTTTTTTTTTTTTTTTTTTTTTTTTTTTTTTTACTACTGCGGACCATTCCAAGGCACTTCCTCTGTTGCAGTCTTCCTTGTTTTTGTGCATCAGTTATTGCGATACTGCCGTTTTGTGTTATTATTGCTTGTTTCTAATATCTTCTTTTATCGTTGCCTCAAAAAGGCTGTGTATAAGGCCTATTCTAGGTAACTTTGTTTATATTAATTTCAAGGTAGACTGTTCCTTATTCTTCTTGTTGCAACTTCTGAACCTAGGATGAAGATTTGGCACCTGTAAAATCGATTGAATCCCGCGGTCGTTTTTGTAGACTGGCCACAGTCTCCAGTGACTATGTATTTTTTTTCTTATAATCATGTTTGATAATCCACTTAAATAAAAAAAAATAAAATAATGCCTATGAAGACTGGTCACTTATGACCAGCCTTTATAGTCATGATATTATTGTGGTTTTAGTTTAGTGCAGCCTTTATTGTTTTGGTGTTAGTGGATTATCAAACAGGATTACTAGAATAAATATTTAGTCACTTGAGACTGGAGCCAGTCTACTTTAAGATGGACATACCGATCTTTCAGCCTCATAGGTTTCGGAAAATACCAGATGTTAACTGTATACACTGACTCAAGTGTGCCTTGTGACCAGCCTTTATAGTCATGATATTATTTTGGTTTTATTTTAGTGAATTAACAAACTGGATTATAGGAACAAATATTTAGCCACTGGAGACTGGAGCCAGTCTATAGTTTTTTACTACCGACCGTTCTAAGGAGGTTGTTCTGATGTTGTTTGTTCTTTGTGTGGCCTTGTGGCTGCTCGCTACGAGGCCTCTTTTTCTTGTTTAGTCTCGTCCGGTGTCTTGTTGTTAATGTTTAGTAAGATCCTTTCTAACATTGGGATTAGCAACGGGATTACCATGTTGGGGTGAAGTGAGCTGAATGCTTTCCGTTTTGTTTGGTCTGTGGCTAGTGTGTTGTCTATCTTGGTTTGTTTTCGCTTCCTGTTGGTGTCATTTGTAGGATATGTTCTGTATTTGTTGTTCTTCCTGGACTTATTCTATACAATTTTGTTCTGTGTTAGGCGTAGTACAATGTCGCAGTTAAATACTTTTTGTAATGTCCATATATTGGGAAATTCGATTTTTCTAGTAATATATATAGGTTAATTTGTCCCACTGACACAAATATGAAACTACATCAAACTGGGCTAATTACAATTAATCATAATATACAGCAAAATGTAGTATAAAATGTATATATTTCGCAATAATAGTTGCAAACAATTAACGCTTGAGCAACAAAGAATTTCATACATACAGTCCACTCCTTTTGATAACATTTTTTCCTTAAAGAGAAAGCTTGCCAGATTAACCGACGCGATTTACAAGGAAGGCAACAGGTTTTAAACTTCCTGTTCGGTTTTCTGCAAACTCAGTCCCTTCCGACATCAAGAAAACCTGCCTATATAATTTTGACCCCCTTATACCCCATTGTTATATAGTAAAACTGGGGTTTCCAGGGGTATACATTATTTTTGTTATTTCTGCTCAAAAACATAGATTGTGGGTACTCGTTAGAACCGCCTCTGCGAGGCGGGTACTCGTTAGAACCGCCTCTGCGAAAAAAATCAGGGGTTTTTTTTATCTGAAAATTTTCAGTTTTTGGAGGTGAAATTTTCTATATATTTTAATAGGCGTGTTTTTGTAATAAAAAGGGTCTATTCGTGAAGGAAAGAATTTGGAGCAAAATTATTTTTTGACGAATAGACCCCTTTTTATAAGAAGCAGTTCCATATTTCCCCAGACAGATTGTCAGAAACGCACGTATGTTCACCCATAAACATGAAAATTGTATATTGTTATGTTTACTTTATCTTCTTATACATTTTATACATTTATCTTTTCGCTTTAATATGAACAAGATAGCTCGCCCGAAGTCGCGCTTATCAATGAAATAAAAACAAATATGACCTTAAAATCCTGATTATAGTTAGTGTTGTGTGTATATGTGTGTGTGTGTGGTGGGGGGGTGGGGGGGGGGGGGGGGGGGTTGGAGGGAGGGAGGTAGACATGATACTGGATATAATTTTGGATTAACACCTTCCATAGCTGCTATCGATATACCAAATATAACTAGTATGATTTGAAAAGTAGCTGAGTAAATAAAAGATCTTAAGAACTTTGCGGTAAAACTTTAACATAAAATTTCTGTGACCTTGACCTACAGTTTATAAGGCAGGGACATTGCTGAATAAAAGTTTGGAGCAATATCTATAATCATGCCAAATATAAAGTAACTCCATGCAAGGGTTTAGAAATTAAGAGATCTTAAAAACTTAGACGCAAAACTTTAACATAAATTTCCAAGTCTGTGAAATTGACCTCTAGGTCATAAGTAGTGGTGAGAATGATGCCGAATAAAATTTTGGATCAATATCTATAATCATGTCAAATATAAATTAACTCCATGCAAGGATTTAGAAATTAAGAGCTCTTAAAAACTTTGACGCAAAATTTTAACATAAATTTCTAAGTCTGTGACCTTGAACTCTAGGCCATAAGCAGGGGTGGGAATGGTGCCAAATAAAATTTTGGATGAATATCTATAATCATGCCAAATATAAAGTAACTCTATGCACGGATTTAGAAATAAAGAGATCTTAAAAACTTTGACGCAAAACTTTAACATAAAGTTTCCAAGTCTGTGACCTTGACCTTCAGATCATAAGCAGGGACGGGAAAAGTGCCGAATAAAATTTTAAATTTTGGATCAATATCTATAATCATGCCACATATAAAGTAAATCCATAAAAGGATATAGAAATTAAGAGATCTTAAAAACTTTAACACAAAACTTTAACATAAATTTCTAAGTCCGTGTCCTTGACCTTTAGGTCATAAGCAGGGGTAGGATAGTGCCAAATAAATTTTTGGACCAATATCTATTATCATACCAAATATACAGTAAATCCATGCAAGGATTTAGAAATTAAGAGATCTTAAAAACTTTAACACAAAACTTTAACATAAATTTTTAAGTCCGTGTCCTTGACCTTTAGGTCATAAGCAGGGGTAGGATAGTGCCAAATAAATTTTTGGACCAATATCTATTATCATACCAAATATACAGTAAATCCATGCAAGGATTTAGAAATTAAGAGATCTTAAAAAACTTTGACGCAAAACTTTAACATAAAATGTCTGTGACCTAGAGGTCACGAGCAGGGGTGTGGATAGGGCGCACAGTAAAATTTTGGACCAACATCTATAACTATTCCAAATATAAACTAAATCCATCTGAGGATTTAGAAAATATGAGCTCTTAAAAACTTTGACGTAAAATTTTAACATTTTTGTTAACGCCGACGCCGACGCAGATGGTAGTGCAATAGCTCTTCCTGTACTTTCGTACAGGCGAGCTAATAAAAATAGTAGAGATATGGCTAGGTAGAGCCACAGTCACAGAAAATAACCTACCAATGACACCAAGAGTCCCTTGGAATATTTATTAATGGAAGTAGACTGTATATTGGTTTAGGCATCGGATGAAAACCATCGCTGTAGACCCATTATTTGTAAGACCTCGGGCGTGGGGTGAGTAAATGTTCTAAACTTGGATGTTGGCGTTGTCAGTAAATGGGTAGTATTACGTCGCTTTCGACAATATTTTTGTTATACGCATACAAAGGGTGTGTGCATAAGTACCATAAACACATTTTATAGTATGGTGTGTTCAAGGAGCTGAATTCTATCTCCAGTGGGATTCGAACGCAGTATATCGTAATGCGAAGTTACGCTGCGTTGACGAAATTACGCTAAACCTTACAGGCTAGCCTCTTTCGCCACATCTAGCTATTTACGTGATCAAGATCACGTGTGACGCGGTGAGAAAGTAGCCGGTATGCCCTATAATAATTAATAAAATTAACGACATTTGAGCTGCTTCGTCAGAAAACGTACCTTAGGACGTAAGCGCCTAGCGAAGATTCAGATAAGCTTGCGCATTCGCGCTGTCTGATCAGAATCCTAACAGGATAGCTAAGGTTGCAAAGTTTCCTTATGCGGACATCAAAGATTCTGCTCAGACTGTACAGATGCGCAGGCTGGTCTGGGTCTTCGTTGGACGCACATGTCAGAAGGTATCATATATACCGCAAATATTCGGACAGACAGGTCTGAGCAAACAGTGTAGACCAAATGGGACGCCGCAGAATGCGGCGTCCCATTAGGGTCTACTCTGTTTGCTACTCGTCCAGCAAATTTTAGACACAACAACAAGTAGCGACTTTTAGAAAAAGTGTGGTAAGGATTTAAGGTGTCCTAATACTTAGGGTGTATAAGGTACGTTTTCTCATGTTGTTGCTCATTTCATTCATGGTTATACAGTAGGGGCAGGTATCACTTTGATTCATTATGTCAGTAATTGTGAGCGTGTCATGTTATTAGCTGACCTTTAAATGACCTTGGTTTACCGGGCCCCATTCGCTTTGTTGTGAAAATCATTCACATGGCGGTTTGGAGTTTTGGCGAGTTATCATGAAAACCTACGCAGTGCCATACTGTAACAGTGAAAGCATACACAAGCCTGCGCATCGCGTTTATCTGGGCCGCGACAGCCGTGTTCGTTGTTCTCTCTTCACTACTGAAAAACAGCAATAAAGACGTTCAGTGAGCGTCACAATCACAGATCGCAGTCTACCTCCCATACAAATATAGATCGCCGTGTGTACATGTATCTCCCATACAATTACATATCGCCGTCTATCTCCCATACAATTACATATCGCCGTCTATCAATCACAGATCACTGTCTTCCCCCAGTACAACCACAAATCACTGTCTACCTCCCATGCAGTCACAGATCGACGTCTATTGCTCATATATTCACAGATCGGACTCTATCTCCCATACAATCACAGATCGCCATGTACCTCCCATACTATCTTAAATTGCCGTCTACCTTCCATACAATCACAGAGCGCAGTCTACAACAATTACAGATCGCCGTCCATCTCAAATACAATTACAGATCGCAGTCTACGTCCCATACAATTACAGATCGCCGTCTATCTCCCATACAATCACAGATTGCAGTCTACCTCCCATACAATTACAGATCGCCGTCCATCTCCCATACAATTACATATCGTCGTCTGTCTCCCATACAATCACAATCCACTGTCTTCCTCCAATATAACCACAAATCACTGTTTACCTCCCATGCAGTCACAGATCGCCGTCTATTGCTCATACATTAACAGATCGGACTCTATCTCCCATACAATCACAGATCGCCATGTACCTTCCATACAATCTTAGATTGCCGTCCATCTTCCATACAATCACAAATCGCCTTCTACCTCCCATTCATTCACAGATCGGCGTCTACCTTCCGTACAATCACAAATCCTCGTGTACATGTACATACCGTACAATCACAGATCGCCGTTTACCTCCCGTATAATCACAGATCGTCGTCTATCTCCCATACATATCGCCGTCTATCTCCCATACAATCACAGATCGCCGTCAACCTCCCATACAATCACAGGTCGCCGTCTGTCTCCCATACAATCACAAATCGCCGTCTACCGCCCTTACAAAGATCGCCGTCTACCTCCAATACAATCACAGATCGTCGTCTATCTCCCATACAGCCATAGATCGCCATGTACATCCCATACAGTCACAGGTTGTCTTTTACCTCCCATACAATCACAGATCGTCGTCTACTTCCAATACTTAGAGGAAGAGCGAACGGAAAGAGACATAAACACCAAAACATATAGCTCACTGACCAGACAAGCGATCTGCTCTATTTTCCCCAAGTGAGGTCATTACAAAGTCAAATAGGACAGAACAAACACAAGAATAAGGCACCAAACAAGATGAAAAAATCTCCACGTCCAGAATCCACAAAGTAGTACTAAGGGCAAATGATATTAGAACCGTCGCCATAGAATGGTCAGCGGTTTTAAAAATGCGTGCAGGGGCGTACCCAGAAACTTTATGAAGATGAAGCCTGCTAATCTCTGAAGAATCTCTGAAATTTCAGTCGAGGCACAGCATTTCCTACAAAATTGCATGCTCGCCCAGCGTTCGTCTAAAGAAAGCTTGGATGTTTGGCTAATTAGCGCAAAGCAATGACTCTGATCAGATCGCACATTTGCGCAAGCTGATCTGAGTCATTGTTTAGCGGACATGTGGTCTTGTAGGAAATGCTGTGGTCAGGCCCATTTAATGTCTTCTGATTAAGTTTAAGGTGAAAATCAGGTTAAATTGCCAAATTTATGTTGAAGCCCGGGTTTCATAGCTTCCGCCTGGCTACGCGCCTGCCGTATATACTGAATAGCTTGGAATAAAACGAATTAACAATTTAACATATATAAATTTCTTTCCTTCTTATACATGTATATTCACTTCATAGGGTAGAGAAATGGGTTGTCAACGGTTCTAAAAATGAAAATAAATTAATCCTAAAAGCAACAAGAGAAACAACAAAAAGCAGTGACTGTTTTGATTGGAGTTGAGGGTTTTACGGCCCAGTTAACCATTAGGGTCATGACGAAAGCGGCCAGTTTTTCTAAGCCACATTTTTTCCTGGACAGACTTCCTCTAAGAACCTTAGAAGATATTTCATGATCAATCTCCACGAAAGAAAGTTACCGGACACGGCGGGGATCGAACCAGCGACCTTCTGACTGAGATACTGAGGCTGGCCAAAAAAAAAAAAAAAAAAAAAAAAAAAAAAAAAACGTTCCAATTTCAAAACTTTTTGTAACTTAACTTTTGTAGACTATACAACAGATATTTTGCTTGCGTTAAATTCAAATTTTGATATACCGTTGTTGTTGTTTGTTTGTTTGTTTTATGTTTTCACGCCTCTTCTTTCGTTGCCTTGGAAATGCTTTGCTGGAATTCCCTTTCTGTGGTACATAACTTTATTTGTGATTTTTGTTTTAAAAAAATGGGCCAGGTGTAGAAAGAATGGTGTGTCGGCATTAAAACAAACACTATGAATTACAACACCACAAAAAGCATGATATAACAAAAACAATTATGTGTTTCACGCCTCAGGTGTATAGACCATCATTATGTCACTAGGTTTTAAGATTTAGCTCATTAGATCAACTTCACATCTTGGTTATTAATGCCTGTGAGGACAAAACTGATCCAGGACGCTATAAAATGTACCTTATATTGAAGCGTAATAATTTCCCATTTAATAATTTTTTTTTCTGTTTGCGCTGCTTGCATACAGGTTTGGCATCGTGAATAGACACTTTGAGAAAAACGTAAATCCTCATTAGACTGCGCCTGTGTACATAATGCATTGGTTGTTTCTTCATCCAGAATAAGTTGAATTTATGTTCTCTGCAACAGTAAGAGGTCTTAAACGTAAGAGAACTAATAGCTTAATTTGCATCTCAATTTCTGCAGATGGGGGCAGCTTTTACGACTTCCTGTTTGCTTTTCTGCATACCAAGGCCATTCTGAAAAATGGGTCTACTCTAAAAGGAAAGAATTTGCTCCCACAGGGAGCAAATTCTTTCCTTTCAGAGTAGACCCCATTTGAGAAGGAAAGCAAACAATTAGACAGAATTGCCTCCCCTGAAAATGAATATTTTCTCCTTAATTCATGCTCACCGTTAGATAATTAAAGTAAATCAAAAGTGTCAGACACTCTTTGTATTTTGTGAATGAGTAAGCAGTTTTCGCGGGACAGCCAAAAAACTTCGACCGAGCTTCAAATTATACCTTGCAAATATGTGCGAAATGAACGACTGAAAAGTACAACCTGTACCAACTGTGGACCGATATTTGGTCCAACGTTAAATCGACGTTGTTTCAATGTTGTGCCCCTCCCCACCCCCATAGAATGATGTGTTCAAGGAAACTAGATACTCTCTAAAGATAGAAGAAACAATTTGGTGTAAGAACAAATTTCACACACACACACACACACACACACACACACACACACACACACACACACACACACACAATACATACACACTTAATACATTCTTTTTTCCTATCAGTTGATTTACTGTTTCGGTCATAATTTTTATATATTTTCTTCAAGAAAGTAAACAGTTAGCCACGATCATAGCCTTGTGAATAATGATTCTAATATTGGGATGGAAACTCTTTCTTTTCTTGGCAACAAGCAGTATTAAATTTACCTCCCGCTGCATTGACTACGCCAATATTCAGACCAGGGCCCAGTTGTTCAAAGCGTCGTTAGCTTAACAAGCTCGTTAAGGGTCATTTCGCGGACTGTTTTAGCGGATTTAATACACAATATTCTGATATTTTCTGCTAAAAAAATGTGAGTAGCTTTTGCACTGCAAAAGCTACTCACATTTTTTCAGCAAAAAATTTCAGTATATTTGTGTATCACTCGATGTAAATTTTAACGAATCGTTAACTAACGATGTCGTTAGCTTTGAACAACTGGGCCCAGATTTATAAACACTTAACATGCTGGGTAATATTTCGGCAGACAGTACTTGTTATCATCTTATTTCTTTTTTTCCATGTTCAAAATATACCTATTCAAATATACTGAAAATTTTGTCACCAAAAATGAAAATTTTCAGAAAAAAATCTGATATTTTTCATATTTCTGCTCAAAACATAAATTGTGGGTACTCGTTAGAACCGCCTCGACGAAACGGTTCTAACGAGTATCACAATCTATGGTTTGGAGCAGAAATAAGAAAGATAATGTATACCCCTGTAAATCCCAGTTTTACTATATAAAAGTGGGGTTTATGGGGGTCAAAATTATATAGGCACGTTTTCGTGATGATTACGAAAACGCGCCTATTCAAATATATAGAAAATTTCACCCCCAAAAACCGAAATTTTACATATCTGAAATTTTACAGATATAAAACTGATATTTTCACATTTCTGCTCAAAACATAGATTGTGGGTACTCGTTAGGACCATGTCGACCCACAGTCTATTTTGTCTGTTTTTGAGCAGAAATAAGAAAAAAATAATGTAAACCCCAGTTTTACTATATAAAAGTGGGAGTTAAAAATATACAGGCGTGTTTTCGTGATGCATTTGACATTTCATAGAAAGTTGTCTGCTTGAAACAGTTACTGAAGTATTAAACGATTTTTTGTCAGGGCATAAAATTAAAACAAGAGGTTAACTGCTGTAAGTTAATCAGGTCATATACTCATCATTCCTTATTAGCCTGTCAAGTTTCAAGGCAATGGCTTAAACCGTTTTTGAGATATCTTGCTTACAAGGTTAAAATGCTAAAATTTTCAAAAGGCCATAAGTAAAACCAGTTTAAACCCCAGGGGCTTGATCAGCCGGATTTATGTAGGAGACCACTAAACATTGCTACATACTAAATACATAAGCTGGCCTGATGGTTTTAGAGAAGGAGATCTTAGCTTTTCCCATTATAAGTCTGAGGGAGTAAATGGCCCCTGGGGCATGGCCAGTTTGGACCCCAAGGACATGGTTGGCAGGATTTATGTAGGGGACCACTATACATTGCTACATACTAAATATATGAGCTGTGGGCTTCATTGTTTCAGAGAAGAAGATTTTTTAAGGTTTTCCCTTTATAAGTCTATGGGAGCTAATGACCCCCGGGGCATGGCCAAATTAAACCCCAGGGGCTTGATTGGCGGGATTTTTGTAGGGGATCACTAAACGTTGTTATATACTAAATATTTTAGCTATGGGCCTCATAGTAACAGAGAAAAAGATTGTTTTAATATTGTTTTTCCACTATAAGTCCATGGGAGCTAATGACCCCCTGAGAAGTGGCCAATTTCGACCCCAGGGGCATGGTTGGAAGAATTAATGTAGAAGACCACCAAACATTACTACATACTACATCTGTTAGCTCTTGCCTCATGGTTTCAGAGAAGAAGATTTTTGAAGGTTCTTCAGCTACAGTAGGGGACCACTACTCACTGCTACATACTAAATATATAAGCTGTGGGCCTCATGGCTTTAGAGAAAAAGACTTTTTAGGTTTTTCCCATTTTAAGTCTATGGGAGCTAATGACCCCTGGGACACGGCCATTTCGGACCCCAGGGGCATGGTTGGCAGGATTTATGTAGGAGACCACAAAACATCGCTACATACTTAATCTGTTAGCGCTGGGCCTAGAGAAGAAGATTTTATTAATGTTCTTTAGTTGTATAGCTCTATATAAACATATAACCCCCTTGGGTGTGGCCAGTTTGGAACCCAAGGGCTTGGTTAGCTGGATTCATGTAGGGGACCACTTAACATTGCTATACACCAAATATATAAGCTGTGGGTCTCAAGGTTTCAGAGAAGAAGATTTTTTTTTAAGTTTTATTCCATTATAAGTCTATAGGAGCTAATGACCTCCGGGGTGTGGCCAGTTTAGACCCAGTAGTTTGATTGGCAGGATTTATGTAGGGGACCATTAAACATTGTTACACACTGAATAATAAACTCTGGGCCTCATTGTTTCAGAGAAGAAGATTTTTTTAGTTTTTCCCATAATAAGTCTATGGGAGCTAATGACCCCCGTAGCGTGGCATGTTTGGACTCAATGGGCTTGATTGGCAGGATTATGTAGGATTCCACTAAACACTGCTACATACATTATCTGTTAGCTTTCTGCCATGGTTTCAGGGAAGAAGATTTTTGACGGTTCTTTATCTATATAGCTCTATATATACATATGACCCCTTGGGGTGTGGCCAGTTTGGAGCCCAGGGGCTTGATTGGCAGGATTTATGTAGGGGATCACAACACATTGCTACATACTCATAAAGCTGTGGGCCTCATGGTTTCAGAGAATAAGATTATTTAAGTTTTTCCAATTATAAGTCTATTGGAGCTAATGACCCACGAGGTATGGCCAGTTTGTTCCCCAGGGGCTTGATTGGCAGGATTTACGTAGTGGACCCACTACATGTTGCTAAGTACTAAATATATAAGCTCTGGGCCAAATGGTTTCAGAAAAGAAGATTTTTAGTTTTTCCTATTTTAAGTCTATAGGAGCTAATAACCCCCGGGTGTGGCCAATTTGGACCCCAGGGGTGTGGTTGGCAGGATTTATGTAGGAGACTACTTAACATCGCTTCATACTTAATCTATAAGCTCTCAGCCTCATGGTTTCAGTGAAGATTTTTTTAAGTTTTTCTCATTATAAGTCTATGGGAGCTAATGACACCCCGGGGCGTGGCCAGTTTAGACCCCAGGAACTTGATTGGCAGGATGTATGTAGGGGACCACTAAACATTGCTACATACTAAATATATGAGCTGTGGGCCTCATGGTTTCAGAGAAGATTATTTTTTATTTTTTTCCCCATTATAAGCCTATGAGAGATAATGACCCCCGGGGCATGGCCAAATTAAACCCCAGGGGCTTGATTTGCAGGATTTATGTAGGGGACCAATAAACATTGCTACATACTAAATATATAAGCTCTAGGCCTCATGGTTTCAGAGAAGACGATTTTTTAAATTTTTCCCATTATAAGTCTGTGGTAGATAATGACCCCCAGGGCATGGCCAGTTTGGGTCCCAGGGGCTTGATTGGCACCTGCAGGATTTATGTAGGGGACCACTAAACATTGCTACATACTATATATATAAGCTATAGGCCTCATGGTTTCAGAGAAGGGTTTTTAAGTTTTTCTCATTATACGTCTATGGGAGCTAATGACACCCGGGGCGTGGCCAGTTTAGACCTCAGGGGCTTTATTGGCAGGATGTATGTAGGGGACCATTAAACATTGCTACATATTATATATATATATATATAAGCTATGGGCCTCTTGGGTTCAAAGAAGAAGATTTTTTTAAGTTTTTCTCATCATAAGTCTATGGGAGCTAATGACACCCGGGGCGTGGCCAATTTGGACCCCAGGGGCTTGATTGGCAGGATTTATGTAGGGAACTACTGCAGTCTGCAAAGGGCCATAACTCCAACAAAATTTCATTCAACTGGCTGAAAATTTTAATCAGGTGATTTCCTTCTCAGTCCCAATCAGTATACCAACTATCAAGGCTCTAGCTCAAATACTTTTTGAGATATCTTGCTAACGAGATTCCAATGTTGTTTTATTACAAGGGAAATACCTCTAAAACTGGAGATAATTCAAATAAGAAAAAAAAAATGTTATTACCTTTTTTTCCATGAGGAATCCATATATGAAATTTCAAAACATTAGCATACAAGGTTCTAAACTTATGCTATGCACAAAATGGCCAAAGTTGCAAAAGGCCATAACTCCAAACAAAAGTTCATTAAATTAGTTAAAACCTTAACCAGATGATCTCCTCTATAGTCTCAATCAGTATACCAAATACTAAGACTCTAGCCCAAACACTTTTTTTGAAATATCTTGCTAACGAGATTTCAATGTTTGTTTTTTTTTTTGTTGTTGTTTTTCTTTTTTTTATGAAAAGGGCAATAACTCTAAAATGGGAGATAATTCGGATAAGAAAAAAATACGGGTCACCTATTTTTTCATGAGGAATCCATCTGTGAATTTTCAAAACATTAGCATGCTTAATTCTAAACTTATGCTATGCACATGAAAGCAACACGATTAAATAGCCAGAAATTGCAAATGGCCAGAACTCCAAAAAAATTTCATTAAACTGGCTGAAAATTTTATCAGGTTATCTCCCTCTCAGTCTCAATCAGTATGTTAAATATCAAGGCTCCAGCTCAAATACGTTTTGAGATATATTGCTAACGAGATTTCAGTGTTATTTAAATACAAGGGAAATAACTCTAAAAGTGGAGATAATTCGGATAAGAAAAATAAATACGGTCACCGAATTTTTCCATGAGGAATCCATATATGAATTTTCAAAACATTAGCATACATGGTTCTAAACCTATGTTATGCACATGAAAGGAACAAATGGCTAAAAATTGCAAAGGGCCATAATTCCAACAAAATTTCATAAAATTTGTTGAAAATTTAACAGGTGATCTCCTCCTCAGTCCTAATCAGTATACGCAATATCAAGAATCTAATTCAAATACTTTTTGAGATATCTTGCTAACTAGATTTCAATGTTATTTTATTTAAAGGGCAACAACTCTAAAATGGGGGATAATTTCGCATAAGAAAAACATAGGGTCACCGAATTTTTCATGAGGAATCCATATATGAAATTTCAAAACATTAGAATACATGGTTCTCAACTTATGCTATGCATATGAAAGCAACAAATGGCCAAAATTGCAAAAGGCCATAACTCCAATAAAATTTATTTTAATTTGTTGAAAATTTAATCAGGTTATCTCCTTCTCAGTCCCAATCAGTATACGCAATATCAAGAATCTAGCTCACTTTTTAGATATCTTGCTAACGAGATTTCAATATTATTTTATTAAAAGGGCAACAGCTCTAAAATGGGATTTCATTTGGTTAAGAAAAAAATAAGGGTCACCAAATTTTTCATGAGGAATCCATATATGAAATTTCAAAATATTATCATACATGGTTCTAAACATGTTATGCACATGAAAGCAAGAAATGGCCAAAAATTGCAAAGGGCCATACCTCCAACAAAATGTCATTAAATTGGTTGAAAATTTAATCAGGTGATCTCCTCCTCATTCCCAGTCAGTATACGCAATATCAAGACTTTAGCTCAAATACCTTTTTAGATATATTGCTAAAGAGATTTCAATGTTATTTTATTACAAGGGAAGTAACTCTAAAATGGGAGATAATTCGGATAAGAAAAAAATACGGGTCACCAATTTTTTCATGAGGAATCCATATATGAATTTTACAAAAAATTAGCATACATGGTTCTAAACTTATGTTATGCACATGAAGGCAACAAGATTAAATAGCCAGAAATAGCAAGGCGCCATAACCACCAAATTTCTATAAACTGGCTGAAAATTTTATCCGATGGTCTCCGTCTCAGTCGTAATCATTACACCAAATATCAAGTCTCTAGCTCAAATACTTTTTGAGATATCTTGTTAAAGAGATTTCAATGTTTTAAAATACAAGGGAAAAAAACTCTAAAATGGGAGATAATTCGGATAAGAAAAGAAAACGGGTCACCTATTTTATCATTAGGAATCCATATATGAAATTTCAAAACATTAGCATACATGGTTCTAAACTTATGCTTTGCACACGAAAGCAACAAATTGCCAAAAATTGCAATGGGCCATAACTCCAACTAAATTTCATTAAGTTGGTTGAAAATTAAAGCAGGTGATCTCCTTTTCAGTCCAAATCAGTATACGCAATATCAAGACTCTAGCTCAAATACTTTTTGAGATATCTTTCTGAAGGGATTTCAATGTTATTTTATTACAAGGGATATAACTCTAAAATGGGAGATAATTCGGATAAGATAAAAATATGGGTCGACTATTTTCTCATGAGGAATCCATATATGAAATTTCAAAACATAAGCATACATGGTTCTAAACTTATGTTATGCATATGAAAGCAGCAAGATTAAATAGCCAGAAATTGCAAAGGGCCCTAACTCAAAAAAAAAAAAAAAAAAAAAAATCATTAAATTCACTGAAAATTTAATCAGATAATCTCCTCCTCATTGCTAATCAGTACACCAAATATCAGGGCTCTAGCTCAAATACTTTTTGAGATATCTTGCTAACGAGATTTCAATGTTATTTTATTAAAAGGGCAATGACTCTAAAATGAGAGATAATTTCGCATAAGAAAAAAAATATGAGGAATTCGTATATGAAATTTCAAAAAATTAGCATACATGGTTCTAAACTTATGCTATGCACATTAAAGCAACAAATGGCCAAAAATTACAAAGGGCCATAACTCCAACAAAATTTAATTAAATTGGTTAAAAATTTTATCATGTGGTCTCCTCCTCAGGTCAAATCAGTATACTAAATATCAAGACTCTAGCTCATACTTTTTTAGATATCTTGCTAATGAGATTTCAATGTTATTTTATTTAAAGGGCAATAATCCAAAATGTGAGATAATTCAGGTAAGAAAAAAATACGAATCACCTAGTTTTTCATGAGGAATCCATATATGAAATTTCAAAACATTAGCATACATGGTTCTAAAGTTATGCTATGCACCAGAAAGCGTGACGAACGAACGTACGCACGAACGAACAGACAAGCCAGAAGCAATATGCCCCACAATTTTTTTCAAAGTTCGGGGCATAATAAGATAGTGTCGTCGTGAAAGCGCCCTGTGATGTTTATAATGAGACGCGGAGATAAAAGAGACGTTATCATGCCATATTTAGTTAAATTTAATGGCTATATTGTTGTTTCAGTTAGATGTTATCCGTATGGAATAAATCTCAATAAATAGTGACGTCAGTTTTAATACTGATGGGTTATTTCAACACCCAATTTGTGATGCCGTATTGAATTATTACAAAAAAAACTTTAATAATAGACGTCTGAAGTGCTCATGATCTAACGCTCAGCATTCTGGAAAACGGTTTCAGCAGACATTTTTAAATATACATCTTACTTTCCAAGAAAATGGAATTTGACATTTCATGCAAATTGTCTCCATGAAATGTCAAATAGTCCCAAATTCTATTTTCTGGGAAAAAAGAAGAGAAAAAATATCATCAATTTCTCTCTGTTGAATGTGCTTTTAGCGTGCTAAGTATTAATATTTTGTACAGACAGAATCTGATAATAATCTAATCTAATGAAAATGTATCGAAGCCGTTTTGTTAATTCACAAACAATTTGCTTTTCCCAATGACAGTTTGTTTTGTATTCAAACTTTCTCGTGTGAAAATTAAGCAAATACGAGATCATATGGAAACTAAAAGAAAAAATAGAAAGGTGTCCAAAGGACACAGATGCCCCCGCCTGAAAAACTTTACCGCAAATTGCTTAAGTCTGAAAAATTTAAACGCAAATTGCTAACGCCATCTCGGACGCGGACGGAGACGGATGGACGGATGGACGGAGGGGTAACACGATATGCCCTTTCCATCATTCTTCGAATGGCGAGGGCATAATAATAATAATAATAAAACGTTTGCCAGGAAAACACACACACACACACGTACGCGCGCACGCAAACACACAAACACACACACACACACAAAGCGTTTGCTTGCATCTGAGTTGTCCACTGTAATACATACGCTCGTTGGTATACAGTCACACAGGTTTACTTGTTTACTGATGGGTGGGTCGGAGGGGACGACGCAATAAAAATGAGCCGCGACCAGTAAGCAAAAATAATATTCTATTACATGTTTACATCGTAGCTACGAACTAGACACGTGTACACTGACTTTTGTGAATAATCCATTAAGGCTCGTTGTTTGCTGAAAGTCTGTAGATGAGCCTGCAAGACTGCATTTACGCCAAGTGGAGACTGAAATCAGCATGGTCGGAGTCTTCGAAGGGCACCCTGTGAGTAGCTAAGGATCCCAGTCGTCTTAAGGTGGACTGCGAAGACTGATCAGCCTACGCGGATGTGCAGTCTTATCTGAGTCTTCGCTGGGTGCACATACAGTCTTGTAAAACGTTGCGTCCCGACTCATTTTATAATTAGAGATAGTAAGCTTGTACTCTACATATTGGTACAGAAAGGCCTGAGCAAACAGTGATAACAGGACGTATATAGACAGCCATGCAGATGTTGTAACGAATTCGGGTATGCTACTGGGACACTTTAAAATAAGGCCAATTAAAAAAAAAATAAAATAAAAATAAAACAGCGAAAAACAACACACTATCCCGTATGAAATAATTTTCTATCTACCTTGATTGAGAATATTAGTAACTGGGAAAAGTAATCTTTGACTGATAAACTTTTTGTATGATCTGCTGGTCAAGGATAGGATCACATTTTATTTATCGAAAGAATTGCTTATTACTGAGACTGACCAAGCGCCATCGACTCCTTTAGATGATTTAGTCATGATCTACAATCTAAGTTGACGGAACTTGGCGGAAACGCCTGAAGCTGACAGGTTTTAGAGTAGAACCTTTTTTCTGACAGGAATTGGTGTGCATGAAGCCATAAGGAAATCCAAAAAGCGTCTCCCTATTTAAAAATGGTTGTCAATTGTCGTTTACTTTTAACGACTTAAATTTGGTGAACGTTGTTCTTCACGTTGGTGTCTTCTTGTCCACGCCTATTCAAATATATAGAAAGTTTCACCTCCAAACACTGAAAATTTTCTGATAAAAATTCTGATTTTTTTTCATATTTCAAAACTTAGACTGTGAGCATTCCAGGGTGGCCACACATTTTTAGCAATCAAAATCCCTGATTTTTCCCTGATTTTCCCCGGATTTGATTTGATTTTCCCTGATTAAAAACCTTAATATTATCGCAATGGCCCCTACTTTTAGAAGTCATATACTGATTCAAATGCTGTCAAGTGACATGTTTACAATGCTGTCACAATATTCTTAATTAAATGAAAATTTATCTAAAATATGATGTACATGTGCTAATTTACTTTCATGGTAGTCAAAATCAAAACTGGTAAAATATATGGCAGCTATAAAATTTGAATATTTTGACCTTACAAAGATAAGATTTTTTGAAATTCACTGATTTTTCCCTGATTTTCAGCAAAATTTCAAATTCCCTGATTTTTCCCTGCAGGGAATTTTTTCACCATTTTCCCTGTTTTCCCTGTTTTCCAGAGTGCGTGGCCACCCTGCATTCGTTAGAACCGCCTCGGCGAGGCGGTTCCAACGACAAGAAAAAAAAGGAAAAAATTGTATACCCTGTAAAGCCCAGTTTTACTATATAAAATTGGGGTCAAAATTGTATAGGCATTTTTCGTGATGTGAGGATTGCTATATTAGGAACTAATTGCTCTCGATGTGAAGTAGTCTCCAAGGAGCCATTCTTTTATGAATTGACAACGCATCAAATCTTGTTTAGCTTTTCATTGTTTTCCTTTTAGAGACCCAAACATATAAGTATAGATACCCAGAAAACGCCACAATCACGTATCACAGCCCTCCTGAGGCACCAAAAGACTTTGAGGAACCAATAATGACAAAACAAACGTCACATATAAAACTACCGACGTACATCGAAGAATTCCAACAAAGGAACTGCCTTGGAACGGTCGGTTTGTTTATTTGTTGTTATGTTGAGGTTTTACGGCCCAGTCAACCCAATGGGGTCATGTCGAGCGCGGTCAATTTACCTAACCACACGTTTACTGGGCAGACTTAGTCCTCTAAGCGGTCAACCAGTATTGTGCACATTCTTTCGCCAGAAACTGACAACTGCCCTTCTTGAGTCAGCGGACGGGAGAGAAGGACCGGTTATAAAACTTTTTCCATGCTTAACTCAGCTGAGCATGAAATTTTCTCTGCTTATAAATATGTAAATGCAAACAATAGTTGGCATTTTCATATACTTTAAACCAGTAAAAACGCAACTGTCTAAATTTGAACGCACTCTAAGTTACTGCCCTTTTATCTTGTGTTACAAAGAATTGCAGATGATACTGCAGTTCGAATTGGTCGAGTTGCTTTTTTAATAAAGGGACATAACATAACTCAACTTTGGTGTACAAACTGGACAAATATCCCTTTTATTCTGAATGTCGTAACGGCTGTTATTTTGTGTTGAAAGTTTTGGTAATTTTGAATATTGTTCTGAAGTCTGTGGATACATGTCGGGAACCAGCTTTCATTCATTTTTCAGCATTTAAATGAACGACTTAGAGTAGGCATAAAAACCGGAAGTTACCCTTAATATGACATTTTCAAGGGCAAAAATCGACAGAAATGAGAACCTTTCAGTCATTGTTTTGGAGTCAAGTTACCCAGTGATGACATGTTTTCGTTTTAAATGACCTTCAAGACGATTTTCAAAATCCATGCAAATTACATAAAATCTGAAATTTGAGATACGGCTTCAAGCCGTATCCGCTTAAGGGACTAACGTTTATTGCGTATTTTGATTGTTGGGACATTATTGATACAATCACATGAAAACTGTGGAATGTTACGTTCTAAAATGTTAAAAAAGAAATTCGACGATTTTGCAATTTTTTATCAAAAGTTTACGCATGAGTAAGCATCTGAGGGCAACTTTGTTTAACTATTCTTGTACGAAAGGCAATTTGATTAAGCAAAACATATGCTTAAAACATTGCAATAAATGAGAGAGAGAGAGAGAGAGAGAGAGAGAGAGAGAGAGAGAGAGAGAGAGAGAGGTACATATATTAGTTGCTTTAAGTATATTTATTAGCGGAGAAATTTGCATGCTCAGCCATGTTTAGCAAGAAAGAATTTGCAATTTTTAGTATTTCAAGATTTATTAGCAGAGGAAATTTCATGCTCAGCTGAGTTGTGAACATGACAAAAAGTTTTATAACCTCAGATCTGATCAGTGTCTAAACAGTTTGTCATTCAACCAGCACAGTTTTGCATGCATCACAGGGCAGTCAAATGGACTGTCTTTTAACCCTTGTCCTGCTGAATATATTAAGATGCCATGCCCATTTCTAATTTTAAGCCAATAAGATTACTTGATCCAGATTGTTGAGAAGCCAACTGATCTGGATCTACACTGTTTGCAAAGGTAGGACATAACTGGGTTCAGCAGGACTAGGGTTTAAGGTGTCCCTCTTGTTAAACATGGCTAAAGTACAATCAAGCACATTCAGTCCACTTAAAATAATTTTGTATGTTTTATGATAAAATTATACGCATGTTTCTGTAATTTTCGAATTTCGTTTTGTTTCTTAACCTGTATAACCGCCCTCTAGACAAATTTGTCAGATGACAAAATTCATCTGTTTCTTATTTTCCCCGGAAAATTGACTGGCATTTCATGCAACTTGTCTCCTGCGGGGACAATTTACATGAAAAGTCAAAGCCTATTTTCTGTAAAAAAAAAAGAGGAAAAGAAGATTTTTTCAAATTGTCGTCTGCGGATTTTTTCGTCCAGCATGCTAAGCGTTAATAATCATTACTTTCTCTGTAACTGCGCAATAAATGTCCTGTGCAAATCAGACGCGATTTCATAATGGTAATATTTATGATTGATAATGATTAAAATTTGATTCAATTATGTAATTTACTTAATTATAGCCCGTTTTCCCATACATTTCTTCAAACTCAGGATTGTCTCTTGTCACGCAAGAAAAATAACAATAGCGTTTATATTACTATAAAACACCAGCTGTGTTTAAAAGTGAAAAAAAAAAAAATAAAAAATACGTCCACTGAAAAGGGATGGAGAGTAACTTTGTGCAAGCACATTAGAGAGGTTTCATAATTGAAAACGGAAACTATAACCTGCTAACTATAAGTAAAAGCAGACAACAATTTTTTTCATTGAAAATAAGACTTGACATTTCATTCAAACTGTCTACGTCAGATAATTTGATTTTTTGTTTGTTTGTGTTGAGGTTTTACGGCCCAGTCAAGCCAATGGGGTCATGTCGAGCGCGGTCAGTTTACCTAACCACACGTTTACTGGGCAGGCTTAGTCCTCTAAGCGATTAACCAGTATTATGCACATTCTTTCGCCAGAAACTGACAACTGCCCTTCTTGAGTCAGCGGAAGGGAGAGAATGACCGAAGAAAATATTTCATGATCAATCTCCACGAAAGAACGTTGCCGAGGGTTGCCGACCTCGGCGGGGGTTGAGCCCGCGACCTCCTGGTCTCCAGTCGGACGGCGCATCCAACTGAGCCATCGAGGCCGACCAGATAATTTGAATGAAATAAGTCTTTCATCCTGTGTAAAGTAAGAAAGTATTAATAATGTGCGTCTGATGATTCAGCCTACAGAGTGCTTAAGCTTTAAATGTATAATTATGAGACTCGTAAAACATAATGTTTACTTAAAACATCTTTGTTTATCACGGAAATGAAGAAACACAGAATGGCTGATTTAATAGTGCTGCAGGTGAAAACAGTGTCGTTTGATGTCGGAAATTCAGATCAGAAAGAAACAAAATATACAAAAAAAAAAAAAAAAAAAAAAAAAGCGTCGTACAGAACACCCGAAAAAATAATAGATTTCACTTTTTTTTTTTTTCACAGTTTTTTTATACATGTACATCAGCGCACACTAGCAGTGTGATATACATGTAATTTTGTACCGTGCGAGTGTCAGTCCGACGTCAGCACTTCTTCCCGCTATCCTGGGCAGTTTTTTCAAGAAACTATGCATAGGCATTCTTACTGGAGGAGATGTGGCTTTTGGGTTGTCAACAAGGAAATTTCGTTAAAGACATGAAAGTAAGATGTGTCTCAGTTATTAGTCTTATCACTGATAAGATATTGGGCACAACATTACGAAATCTCGCCTATTCAAATATATTGAAAATTTCAACACCAAAAACTGAAAGTTTTCGAGTAAAAATTCTGATATTTTGATATTTCTGCTCAAACCATAGATTGTGGGTACCCGTTAGAACCGCCTCGCCCTCGCCGAGGCGGTTCCAACGAGTACCCACAAGCTATGTTTCTGAGCAGAAATAAGAAAAATAATGGTTACCCCATGTAAACCCCAGTTTTACTATATAAAAGTGGGGTTTAAGGAAATCAAAATAATATTGGTATGTTTTCGTTATGACAAAACCTGCGGCTGCTGTTCTTTCATCACTCCGAAAGACGTTTTTCGCTTGGCGTTTTATTTTAAATAAAAACATCTTGTTCTGATTGACCATATTTATCAAAAATCATTTGTCTTTTCTGTTTCTGTGTTTTGTTTTCAAATTATACCCTAAAATGGAATTTTATGTACGGCAAAAAATTGGTCTGACCTATGCAATGTCTATAGTAAGAGATTTTTTTTTTTTTTTTTTTTTTTTTTTTTTGAATTTTTGTCTAAGAAAATATTTTTTACTTTTCTTTGCTTAATTTGAATTATTGATGTTTCATAGCAGCATTGAGAAAATGTTAGAAAAAAAAATGAACAAGCAGAACTTGTTGAAAATCTGCCTCCAAGTTACCTACCCTACAGATTTCTGCATAATTTGTATTCATTATTACTATGGGAAAAAAGTGAAAATATTTGATTTTTTAAAACACACTGACTAAAATAAAACGATTTTGTGCATAGGTATATAGTTACGAAAAATGGCTTTGCATTAAATTATGACAAACGTTTGCAAATTTAGTTCTTCTGTGAAAAGCGCCACACAAAAAAAAGACTTTCTGAAAGATGTCGAAAGATTAGTAGTACTATCCATTACGAAAACACGCCTATTCAAATATATAGAAAATTTCACCTCCAAAAACTGAACATTTTCAAATAAAAAATTCTGATATTTTTCACATTTCTGCTCAAAACATAGATTGTGGGTACTCGTTAGAACCGCCTCGGCGAGGCGGTTCTAACGAGTACCCACAATCTATGTTTTTGAGCAGATATAAGAAAAATAATGTATACCCCTCTAAACCCCAGTTTTATTATATAAAAATGTGGTTTAAGGGGTTCAAAATTATAAAGGCATGTTTTCGTGATGCAATAAACGATAGACAGGTAGAGGCCCAATAAGGGAATTTAATACCGGCTTATTTGTCGGATCCATAGGTAATATCCACTCCAAAATATTTATTACCCCTCAGAAGGCCTCTTTACTAACCCCTACTGGGAGATCATAATCACCTCTTTATGACACACCTTTGATCTCACTTGCATAGCTCCAAGGTAGGGGCAATAATCATCATTAGTGAGGCGTACCAATGTTTGTCTCATTTTAGCAATGTCTTGAACTCTGAACAGAGATATGGTCCTTTGTTAATATCAAAATGTCGTTTCCGTTCAATATCTTAGGAACAAATAAATAGATTTTGATCAAATTTCATATACACGTTGATATTGACTCGATCTAGGTTTGGATTGAAAGGGTATCAGTTTTATTAGTTTTCAACAGAGTTACGGCTCTTGAATTACATCAAAATTGAGTTTCTGTTTGGTATCTTGAGAATAAATCCATGGAATTTTATGTACGAATCGATATTTACTAAAACTAGATTTAGATAAAAAATCGGCCAATAACATTACTTTTCAACGGAGTAATAACCCTTGGTTGGCATCAGAATTGATTTTGTTTAATAGCTTGAGAAAGGTTACATAATTTATTGTTATCTCGCTGGCACAGGTCTTCATATGCATCTGATGTTGGTCAAAATGGCATCATCACGAAAACATGCCTATATAATTTTAACCCCCGTAAACCCCACTTTTATATAGTAAAACTGGGGTTTATAGGGGTATACATTATTTTTTCTTATTTCTGCACAAAAACATAGATTGTGGGTACTCGTTAGAACCGCCTCGTCGAGGCGGTTCTAACGAGTACCCAAAATCTATGTTTTGAGCAGAAATATGAAAAATATCAGAATTTTTTATCTGAAAAAGTACATTTTTGATGGTAAAATTTTCAGTATATTTGAAAAGGCATGTTTTCGTAATGACCTTGTAGTTCAGGCATGATATTAACCCATTTACGCCGACTAGACTCTTCTTGATTAATTGATTGTGTTGGGGTTTAACAACACGTCAACCCTTGTGGGTTCACCTCCCAGAGAAAGGGAGAAGAGAGATAGAAGAGATAGTAGATGAGATGAAAGAGAGGGACAGGAGAAAAGGAGGAAAATGAATAAAATTGAAGAAACAGCAGAAGTTAAAACGTTCCCCCTTCTACCCGCACCTGCTGCAATGATAGCAGGCCTCGCCCAACTGTAAGCCAATATCAGTTAGACGTCCCGGTGATGCATATATACACGACACCTTTGCCTCACCCAACCACTCCGAATTGGACTCTTTTACCATAAATCTTCGGACAAGTCTATTTAAAAAAAGCAGGGTGTCTGGTTAGTTTCTATGATTACTATGTTTGATAGAAATTTCTGTATTTAATGCAAACAGTGTGGGCCCTGATTAGACTCCGCGTTTAGCGGCGTCTGATCTGGGTCTGCAGTGTTTGCCAATTACGCTTTTGGGAATATCCAGACAAATATGGATTAATTAAAATTTTTCTTGCGTTTTTAGTAAAATATTTGAAATCAGAAAAGATGTTTTAAGTTAAATTTCTTGTTATGAAAATGGTATTGATTGTGTGCAGCCACCCTAAGTACCAACTCGTACACTGACTGGTCGACACTAACATCCAGGTGTGCCAAGTAATTTAACTATACCTTGATGAAATGCCGTCACAGCGCCCACAAAGGACAGGAGCATAATTGTGTTAAGTATTTGCCCTCTGCTGCCATCCTGGGTTTAGACTGATACTAGGATGTAAAAATACAGTCAAACCTCGTTATCTCGAACTCGCTTATTTCGAATTACCGCTTATCTCAAAGTAAAAATCTGGTCCCTGTTTTAACATGAAACTATGACAACAGGTAACAAAATAATGTGGAAAAGAGGAGAAATTGCTCCTAAGGAGCAATTTCTCCTCTTTTCAACATTATTTTATATATATATTTCTAACTTCAGGAGTCAAATTACATATTCATTTGTTAAATGTGGTTTTCAATTTATTGTTTTCTTCACTCTCCCAACTCTGATATGTCGAAGTACGGATATCTCGAAGTGTTTCAGTGAGTCCCTTGGAATTCGAGATAACGAGAGTCGACTGTACCATATTGTACCCTAAGTGTTCGGACAATTTATCTCCTTACCAAACTTGTCCTAAAATTTGAACCAGTCCATTTGACTATCGGGTGGTGTGTCTAAAATGAGTGGGAAACAGTGTAGACTATGATCAGACACCGCGTTCTATGGCGTGCTGTCTAGGTCTTTACTGGTGGTCCAAATATTAAGGTAATAAGGTATCTAATGTTTGTTTGGATGTTGCTTTTTTCCGTTGTTTTTTCAGTCGCTATATTGTCTCTAGTATTATAGGTCGAACACAGACTTTTCAGTCTAAATTATAGTTGGAGTAATCACCGATGTATTATATGCTGAGTGAGGTTAAAATTGTTTTGTATGTACAGCAATCTTTCTTGCTTTTTGTTTTCTTCCTTTGTATGTATTTTTCTCTTTTTTTTTTCTTATTTCTTTTTTTGTTGTTGTTTTTGCTAGTATAAAGAGCGGTTTTCTCACAATAATAGAAATACAAGTTCTGCGAGGAGACAGCGAGTAGCGTTGGCATTATTCTAAATTGAGACGCAACGTCAGAAAGCGTACTTTCGAACATGTTGCCCAGCGAAGATTCAGATCAGCCTGTGCATTAGCGCAGTCTGATCAGAATCTTCACTGGGTGTAAAGTACTGTCGGACATGTGCGCCCAGCGAAGATTCTGATCAGACTGCGCTAATGCGCAGTCTGATCAGAATCTTCACTGTGAGCATTTTGGTTAGCCAAGTATGCAATATTTCTTTATTGGACGAACTTGTCTGACGGTACATGTGTACGTTTTCCCACGTTGTGGCTCAATTATATCTCGCCAACGTCTCTCGTGTTTAGTTAACCAAATATTTTGGCAGTAGAAAACGTAATTGAAATAAATTACCTGAGACCAGCTGGTACTATCTGTCTTGCTGTTGAAATGTGAAATTATTAAGAAATTAGTTTGAAGTTTGCTTTTTACTTGACTGATAGGAATAAAGCAGAGTTCAACATTTGCGTTTTATATTTGGACCGCGTCAAAGCGAAATGTTATCATTTGCTTAATTCCTATCCGTCATGTAAAAAGCAGGCGTCAGACATAATTATTTCAAAGTATTAACTGTGTCTCTGAGAAGAGCGAAGGCCGAGATCAGCCTTCTCGTGATCTTCATAATTTCTACTCCCCTCCCCGCCCTGATTATCCCGTTTACCACAGTACTGAGATGTGGAAGGGGCGTGGATGCGAACAGTAAACAGCCAGATTAGCCAGTGAATCCAGGCAGTATGATACATACATAGTGTACGGATATATGTTATCACTGATACAGTGAAACCTTGTTACAATGATAGCATTTGTTACCAAAGATGATGCCGTTAATATAGAAAATCCTTAACGCTGCAGAATGATATGTAAGGAAGGGCTTGGGGTTTTTTTTCGCTTATTTTATCACAGAACATAAGCTTTGGGTATTTATTAGAATCGCATCACTGAGGCGATTCTAATAAATATCCAAAACATATGTTTCTTGAAGTATTAAATATAATATGATTGCATGATTTCCTGGCAAGAAAACTTCGCTTAAGAGGTGACAATTGGTCACCTCTCAAGCAAACTCTTCGTGCCAGTCAAATTTTATCGTTGTATCGAGTGTCGGTATAAAGAGAGTTGGCTATATTCATCAGTACCCGATGATTCTGTAAACGGACAGAAAAGGCCTGATCAGACTGTGGGGATGCGCAATTGATATTGCCCAGAGAGAACGTTTTTACAAGCCATGACGACATTGATACAAAGAGCATTAATCTTCAATCTATTGATCATTTCGGCCCCATACTTAAAAATCGACTACTGCCTTAGCCAGTGCTTAGTGGGGGTATGCAGCCTCATAATCTACATTGCTGTATACGAAGGGACCTAATAAAACCGAGTCTCCGATTTTCGTTCGTTTCTGTCTTCTTTGTTTCCAAAGACAACCTCTTAGATTTTATTTGATACTTATTACCAATTTGTACCAAGAAAAGATAGAGTGTGCCACTAGATCAAAGGTAAGGCATGAGCGGATCCAAGATTATTTAATAGGGGCTCGAAGTTTCTGATGGGATTCCACTTGATCAAACTAGAGCAAGTGCCCAAAGGGTCATGAATACCCCCGGCCGGCGCCATTTCTTAATTATAAAATATTTTAAAATTAATGACTATGATATAAGGCAAAATATACAGTCGAACCTCGTTATCTCGAACTCGCTTATTTCGAATTACCGCTTATCTCGAAGTGAAAATCTGGTCCCCGTTTTAACACGAAACTATGACAACAGGTAATAAAATAATGTGGAAAAAAGGGGAAATTGCTCCTAAGGAGCAATTTCTCCTCTTTTCCACATTATTTTATATATATTTCTAACTCCAGGAGTCAAATTACATATTCATTTGTTAAATGTGGCTGTTCAATTTATTGTTTTCCTCACTCTCTCAACTTTTATATGTCGAAGTACGGATATCTCGAAGTGTTTCAGTGTGTCCCTTGGAATTCGAGATAACGAGAGTCGACTGTAGTTTACAATGTCAGTCTCTGAGTGACACTGATCTATCATCCCAAGTACAACTTTTCAGGAGCTTTTCAAGACAAGAGGCAAATTTGCTGGACCATAAAATATAGGTCACTGACCTACATATACTTGAGAAGTTAATCTGATGGTCACATTGATCCTTTATACCAACTATTATGTGAATCCAGATATTAAGCCAAATCACTAGACCATGATATATAGGTCATGCAGATTTATATTTACTTTGAGGTGAAAGTTTGGGTCACACTGTGTCATTGTATGTAAATTAGATATCAAATAGTGGGAGATATAAGACAAAAACACAGAGCTATGAAATACATGTATATGTCACATAATCCCAAAATATGATACCAATACATCAAATTGTCTTCAAGATGTACTTGTTTGTGTTGAGGTTTTACGGCCCAGTCAACCCAATGGGGTCATGTCGAGCGCGGTCAGTTTACCTAACCACACGTTTACTGGGCAGGCTTAGTCCTCTAAGCCGTTAAACAGTATTGTGCACATTCTTTCGTCAGAAACTGACAACTGCCTTTCTTGAATCAGCGGAAGGGAGAGAATGACCGTAGAAAATATTTCATGATCAATCTCCACGAAAGAATGTTTCCGACCTCGGTGGGGGTTGAACCCACGACCACCTGGTCTCCAGTCGGATGGCGCGTCCAACTGAGCCACCGCGGCCGGCCTTCAAGATGTAAAATAAAGTCACTGAACAATGAAAAATAGGTCACAGTGACCTACATTTACATTTAGATCAACTGCTGGATCATACTGATTCATAATCCCAAACAACGATGTTCATACATCAAATAACATTCAAGATATAAGACAAAATTACTGGAACATGAAATATAGGTCAAGTGACCTAAATTTTTATGCTGTCAATCGTGGTGTCACACAGAACCAATATTCCAAGTATCACATAAATCCATGAAATAGTCTTCAAGATATAAGGCAAAGTCGCTGGAGCATGAAAATAAGATTACAATGACCTTGACCTTATTACACTGAATGTTGATGTGATGTACATGTCTGATGCCCATCCTTCTTTATTTAAAATGGTTTGTATAAAAAAAACTTGCAACATTCTACTTTATTGAGACATTAATTCATGAAATAGTCTTCAAAATATGGCAAAGTCACTGGAGCATGAAAATAAGGTCACAATGACCTTGACATTATTACACTGAATGTTGATGTGATAAACATTTCTGATGCCCATCCTTCTTTATTTTTCTATAAACAAACTGCAATATACTACTTTATTGGGGTGTCCTTGATTTTGACCTCTAGCCACGCTCTGGGGCATGACCCAGGGGCTCATAGATGTAGAATGGAAGAGAACCCTCCCAGGTACCCCCTTACCAAATATGAAAAGTTTTTGATCAGTGGCTGCACAGTTATAAATAATAATAAAAAACTTCGAAATAAAACTTGGTTATAGAAAGGATTAACGGACGGAATCACGGACGGACGGACAGACGGAAGGACAGACGGAAGCGACGAAAACTATATACCCCTTCGGCATACTTCGTATGCCGCAGGTATAATTACCATACTTATCCTAAGTAGTCGGAAAGACAGGCCTGAGCAGACTGTGCTTATTTTTCCCAAAGACCCGATATCACATGTGATTAAGTCCCCAGCGGCCGCATAAGATTGAAACAACGTCGATTCAACGTTGGTTCAAAATCGACGTTGTTTCGACGTTGTGGGCCTGCTGGGGATTATGACTTATGCTTGCTTTTGTGCATGTTACCGGACTGAACGTCATCGATCGTTTGGTTTCTCGGCGTTGATACTAAATTTTCATCTAGAATCAATGCAAAATGCTACAATTTAATTAAAGAAATGCATATGTTTGCAAAACATGGCACAATCATATCAGTGTCGTTAAATTCGTCTGCTATTTCAAATTCGCACTGAATGTTAATTCAGAAGAAATAAAATTTACAGAGCTAATCAATTTCAGTATTGAATTGTTAAATTTTAATAGGTCGCGTCTAGAAATAAACAAGGAAAGATATGACAGTAAACTGTCACATCAGCGACTCGATTTATTTAGGAATGTATAAAACAAAAAAAAAAAAAAAAAAAAATAAAAAATAAAACATAAAACATTAATTGGATCAAACTGTATGCATAACGAAAACATGCCTATATAATTTTGACCCCCTTAAACCCCACTTTTATATAGTAAAACTGGGGTTTACAGGGGTATACATTATTTTTCTTATTTTTGCTCAAAAACATAGATTGTGGGTACTCATTAGAACCGACTCGCCGAGGCGGTTCTAATGAGTACTCACACTCTATGTTTTGATCAGAAATACGAAAAATATTAGTGTTTTTTTATCTGAAAATGTTCAATTTTTGGAGGTGAAATTTTCTATATATTTGAATACGCGTGTTTTCGTAATGTTTCAAAGAGAACGGAGCAATCATATTTACACGATTACTTGATAGGCTGAAACAGTCACTTGTGTAGAAATTTATCTAAGAATTATTATTACTCGAAGTACCCAAACACAGTATTAGTTATCTATGAACAGCTGCAGAGTTCTAGTCACAAAAAGGGCTGAAAAGAGGTAAGCTTTTTGAAAAACTTAAACTTGTTGACATTATTTGTGTAAAAAGTGTTAACACACGAAATAACCAATATATATATATATATATATATATATATATATATATATATATATATATATATATATATATATATATATATATATATATATATATATATATATATATATATATATATATATATATATATAATGACCTTTGAACAGCTTAAAGCAGTGCGAGTCTCAAAAAGGCAGCACAATGTAAGAAAATCATCAGGTATATAACAAAATTGTTTCTCTCTTTGCGGCGTGGCCGATAGCTTCAACATATTTTTACAGTTTAACCCTTGTCCTGCTGAATAAATTAAGATGCTACGCCCACTTCTAATTGTTAGCCAATCAGATTACTTGATCCGGATCTTTGCTATAAATTCACATACTTAATGGCAAAAAGTGTAGATCTAGATCAGTTGGCTTCTGAAGAAGCCAACTGATCTGGATCTACACTGTTTGCAAAGGCAGGGTATATCCGGTTTCAGCAGGACTGGGGTTAAAGGTTCTGCAGGGTAAATTATAGAAAGGAAGCTGACAAACGTTTCATGGGATTAAAGCGCAATGAAATAAGCAATAAACTTATTTTGTCCACTACATTTATCGCAGCATTTAGTTGCATTTTCGTATGTTACCGTAAACGTCAGTGGACATCTTGATTCTTTTTTGTTTTTAATTTCATGTTAACTTTAAACGGAGATGATTGCGTGACCTAAATGTATGAACGTTACGATATTAATTTGTTTGTGGTTTCTTCCAATTCGCTTAAATCTCATAATTTTTGTGAGCCTCCCTTCTTTGTCATTTTCTCAAGATTTTCTTATTTCTCAACGAAAAAAAATCATTGTGGGTATTAGTTAAAGGTATATCCGCAATACGCTTCTTATAGATACCACAACGTTAGTCGACTCTCGTTATCTCGACTTCGCTCATCTCGAATAACCGCTTATTTCGAAGTAAAAACCTTGTCCCTGTTTTAACATGGAGACCTAACAACAGGTGACAAAATATTGTGGAAAAGAGGAGTAACAGCAATTTTATCTCTTTTCCACAATTTCACCTCTTTTCGAAAATATTTCCAATATATCTCTAACGTCAGGAGTTTAATCAATATATATTCATTTGTGAAATGTGGTTGATTTTTTTTTCCTCAGTTCTGCAAATATGGTATGTCGAGGTACGGATATTTCGCAGTATTTCAGAGAGTCTCTTGGATTTCGAAATAACGAAATTCGACTGTATGTTTTAGTGGCAAAATAAGAAACATACTAATTTAATACGGTTAAAAAGTCCTATCTGGAGCGATGGCATAGCAGAATACAGTTCACATGGGCATGTTAACGTAATGAAATAAAAACTTGTTCCATTTTTTTTTCTCAAAAAGCAAGGGTACGGTCAGTTTATTATCTAAGCCGCAACGTCAGAATACTTACCTTCGAACATGTGCACCCAGTGAAGATTCAGATCAGTATGCGCATTCGCGCAGTCTGATCAGATCCTTCACGGGGCGCATTTTGGATAGCCAAGGATACACAAATTCAACTTGCGAATAACGAAGACTCTAATCTGACTGCGCGGATGCGCAGGCTGATTTGAGTCTTCGTTGGGCGCACAAATCATAAGGTACGTTTCCTCAAGGTACGGCTCAATGAGAGTTTTTTGACTTTATACATGTATGCATGCGATCTGCAAGGGCCAGTATTTGTTTGATTTGGGCTTAACGTCGCTTTCAATTTCTTTCAGTCATATTGCGACGGTGTCTGGATGTGGCAGGGAGCTCAATGCTCACTTTTAGAGTGCTGCCTCACTGAAATATCACGCCCCAGACACTTTGACATGATATTTCACCCAGTCACATTATACTGACACTGAGCTGACCAGTTCTAGCTCTACTTTCTTAATGCTGAGCGCCAAGCGAAACAGCAGCTAGTACCATTTTTAAAGTCTTTGGTATGACCCGGTCGGGGATCGAACCCGCAACCTCCCGGTCAAAAAGCGGAGGCTCTACCACTGAGCCACTGTGGCGGTCCAAGGGCCAGTAAATACCATCTTGATCAAAAAACTTAATCGCTGGTCTGGGCTTTTGCTACGCTTCATATTGGACAATAATTATTGTTTTCTTACAGTTCGCCTCGTGTAGTTCATTCAGTTCGAATAATACGGTTTTTTTTCTTCCGTTTATCTTTTATGGCTGTGTTGTGTCAATCAGAGCTGATGAGTTCTGCAGAGCAACAGACACCCAAGGGTAACATTAGAGAGACGTTTACCTTTTGATGTCATTTGGCTCGGGGAAATTCTTGTATACAGTAGAATACCGTGCTAATTAAAGCCGTTGCACGAGGTCTATCCGGCGAGACTAAATCAATAAGTAAGAATTGCTATTCTTGCCCGAGCGGTTCCACAGTGTCAGAGGGGGTGGTCGGGTGGTGCGAAGGTGTCGTGTATCTTATGTCACCGGGGCGTCCAACTGATATTGGCTTACAGTTGGGCAAGGCCTGCTATCCTTGTAGCAGGTAAGGGTAGAGGGGGAATGTTTTTATTTCTTCTGTTTCTTCACTTTCATTCCTGTTCCTCTTTCTTCCCTGTTCCTCTCTTTCATCTCTTCGACTATCTCTTCTAACACTCTTCTCCCTTTCTCTGGGAGACGACACAAAATGACCCACAAGGGTTGACGTGTCGTTAAACCCCAACACAATCAATCAATCAATCCACAGTGTCAGATGAAATAGGACCCACTTACAATCAATAAACACTAATTTGAATGACAACGTTAGGAAACTTTCCTTCGGACATGTGCGCCCAGCGAATATTCGGATCAGCCTGTGCATTCGCAGGTTTGATCAGAATCTTCACAGGGCACATTTTGGATAGCCAAGGATGCAAATGCTTCATGCGGACAACGAAGACTCTGATTAGACGGCGCGGATGCGCAGGCGGATTTGTGTCTTCGTTGGGCGCACATGAGATACGTTTACGCACGTTCTGGTTCATTTTGGTACATGTTTTTTTGTTTTGTTTGTTTTACTCGGGCTTTACGTCGCTTTCAACAATCTTTCAGTCATATCGCGACGGTGTCTGGATGTGGCAGGGAGCTTTATGCTCACTTTTAGAGTGCTGCCTCACTGAAACATCACGACCCAGACACTTGACATGATATTCCACCCAGTCACATTATACTGACACTGAGCTGACCAGTTCTGATTTCTAGCTCTTCTTTCTTAATAGTGAGCGCAAAGTGAAAGAGCAGTTTATACCATTTTTAAAGTCTTTGGTATGACCCGGTCGGGGTCGACCCTGCAACCTTCCGGTCACAAAGCGGACGCCCTATCAACCGAGCCATTGTTCCGGTAAAATAGGGTCATGTATATTGTTTGTGTTGAGGTTTTACGGCCCAGTCAAACTAATGGGGTCATGTCGAGCGCGGTCAGTTTACCTAACCACACGTTTACTGGGCAGGCTTAGTCCTCTAAGCGGTTAACCAGTATTGTGCACATTCTTTCGCCAGAAATGACAACTGCCCTTCTTGAATCAGCGGAAGGGAGAGAACGACCGTAGAAAATATTTCATGATCAATGTCCCCGAAAGAATGTTGCCGACCTCGGCGGGGGTTGAACCCGCGACCTCCTGGTCTGCAGTCGGACGGCGCATCCAACTGAGCCACCGAGGCCGACGGGTACATGTATATATCATGCATTTTATTTCGTGATCGTTAATTAACAAGGAGGCGAGGATCAATTCTGAGTTAAAACACTCTCTCTCTCTTACATTTATCTGGAACTCGATAAAGCCTCGCAATAAGATGGTTGTTATTCTGTGATGTGCAAATTGATGGTGTCAAGCAAACGGTTTGTATTGCTGCATAAATTCGCATGTATATAGCTAGTTTAAACTATGGTCGAACAGATGGATTCACGTGCCGCTTGAACGAACTTTTTTATTTACATATCCTCAGAACGGGCCACACCTTATTAACGTGCCATTACGTAACATAACGCAGTCGTCCTGGATTAAGCAGCTGGGTTTCAACTTTTGATAAAGTCATACATACAATAAATAAATAAATAAATAAAGCGAGAACAGCGATAGCGTACGTTTTTTTCTTTGCATTAATATATGCCGGGTCCCGCCGAAGGCCTGAAGCCTCATGTTCAACCAACTTCTGCAGGACCCAACAATTGCACAGCATGAACATACATGTGTGCTCCCTCTATTAAAATACAATATATGCGAAACTAGTCAGACAATCCTACGGAACCCCACAGTCACACTTGACCTTTTTGCCATAGTTTGATACCTTATGCAGAATCCAAGGCTTCTATATGCAGACAGAAAAGACCATGATCTGATTACGCGGTTGTATACAATGACGTTATTCCGCGAAAACAGAAAATTCAAAAATTACGTTTACTTTTGCACAGTTTATTTCAGAAACAAATCTCAACGTTTCGGCTAATTCAAGGGTGTTAAATTCTTCAATGCTACACCATCTTCTTATCAATACTGTCAACCATTTTGAATAGTGATGTTATGCCCAACGTTGTCACGACGTCATGACATCCGAATCCCAGCGCCAAGACGTCGTACTACTATTTGGCGCCAAAACTGGAGTGACTGTGTTATCTAGACTTTTTCAACAATCAGATCACCTAATGTGATACAGTTCACAATGAAATAAACAGTCCTTAGTAAATAGAAAAAAAATAAAATAAAAAATATATATATATATTATTAATAAATAAATAAAATGAAAAAAATATTATTTATCAACAAATAAATGAAATAAAATAAATGTAATAAAAAAAGTAAAGAACCATAGCCTTTAAATTGAAACAAAAAAAAAAAAGCTACCTGCACATCACCTTAAAAATTCAGTGTAGGAATACACAATCTCCTCCTTATAACATAGCCCGTTATAACACGATTCAGAGATTACCCCTTCCTTTGAAACATCGTAATAATAAAATCTAACTAGAGCAAGTCGATGGCGCGCTATCGCATATCCCCGCGCCAGCGTCATATCTCCTGCACATCAAAATTCCAAATGTGTTCCTCCAGTCCTCATTCATAGGGCTATTACCTGTGACAGTTTCAAGGTTCTAGCTAATAAAGCCTAAGTGGGATTGGGTGACAATCAAAAATAAAAGGACCCCAAATTAAACTTTTTTACCTCTAGTGACCCCCCAGACATGCCCCCGAGGCAAATTTTGCACCACTGTATTCTTCTCTTCATTACCTTCGATTTGATATGCAACATGACTATGTTTGTCAAAATGGATTTGACCCATCAGGGCCACACACCCTGGCCCTGCCCCCAGGGGTCACATCAAAATTTCGAATGTGTTCCTCCAGTCCTCATTCATAGGACTATTATCTGTGACAGTTTCAAGGTTCTAGCTAAAAAAGCCTAAGAGAAGTTGTGACAGTAAAAAAGGACCTAAAAGCCTACTTTTTTACCTCTAGTGACCCCCAGACATGCCGCCGGGCAAAATGTTTGCACCTCTGTATCCTACTCTTCATAACCTTCAATTTGATATGCATCATGACTATGTTTGTACAAAATGGATTTTAGACCCTTCGAGGCCACACTCCCCGGCCCTGCCCCAGGGGCCACATCAAAATTCTTAATGTGTTCCTCCAGTCCTCATCCATAGGGCTATTACCTGTGACAGTTTCAAGGTTCTAGCTAAAACAGCTTAAGAGGAGTTGGGTGACAATAAAAAAGGACCCTAAATCTTACTTTTTGACCTCTAGTGACCCCTGGGGCCAAATGTTTGCACCACTATATTCTACTCTTCATAATCTTCGATTTGATATGCAACATGGCTATGTTTGTATGAAATTAAATTTGGACCCTTTACGGCCACACCCCTGGCCCTGCTCCAAGGGGTGTCATCAAAATTCCAAATGTGTTCCTCCAGTCCTCATCCATAGGGCTGTCGCCTGTGAAAGTTTCGAGAATCTAGCTTAAATGGTCTAGGAGCAAAGGTGTGACGTTACAGACGGACGTACGGTCGGACGGACGGACGGCCGGATGGACGGGACGTAACAATATCCCCGCTTTTTCTTCGAAAAGCGAGGGATAACGAGACCCCCCACTCCCCTGTATAGGAAATAGACCTGTTCAAAACGTTGAGGTAGAGGAGTCCACTCGGCCTATATGGGTGAAATAAGTAAGGAAATAGTGTATGGGCCACGACCTGAGACATTCCTTCTGACATGTGCGCCCAAAGAAGTCCAAAACCAGTCTGCGCATTCGCGCAGTCTGATCAGAGTCTTCGTTGTCCGCATGACGAAATTCTGCATCATTAGCTATTCAAAATGTGCAGTGAAGATTCTGGTAACAAATGCGCAGGTTGATCTGAATCTTCACTGGGAGCACATGTCCAAGGGTACCCCAGCTAGCATTCTACGTAAATCTACATCGGGCCGTCATCGGCCCGTCAGCTACCCGATGACGGCCCGATATAGATTTACGTAGAATGCTGACTGGGACGTTGTCTGACGTTTAGGCTCATATTATACTGCACATTTAAGCTTCTTTTTTATCGTGTTTACTTGGAATATTTGAATGAGATTTTTGTACATTAACATTTTATTTCTCGGTCATGGCAGCCTGCCTGAGAAAACCATCTCCTGCATGTGATTGATTTCTACTAGTTTTCTATAGAAATACAGTCGACAAACAAACTGCCAATCATTGAGATAATATATTCCCAGAACTGCAATTTTGATGTCTCTCCTGCAATATGTCTAGAAAAAAAGCCTGCTTACCAGATAGTGATATCTACATAAGGTATTAACCCTATATATACCTACCATCCCATAATAGGGACATTTTCCCCATTAAAAGGGACATTAGTACAAGGATCATTGGCAAACAGTGTACCATAAAAGCGACAGTGGCACACAGGGTTTCATTAAAGGGATATTTGCACACAGTTTTCCATAAGAGGAGCACACAGTGTCCCATAAAAGTGACAGTAGTACACAGTGTCCCATGAAAGGGACATAGGCATACAGTATTTCACAAAGTGCTTCATGCGGCGTCTGACATGGGTCTACACTGTTTGCCAATGTCCCTTTTATGGGACACCAGGCTTAAATGGGTTAAATGCTATTTGGACGTGTACATGTCTCAAACATTTAAAAACTGAAATTCACAAATACTTGTACAGTACAGTAGAACCTCAATAGGTCAAACATTGATGGCTCGTTTACCACGACTGATTCGAACTTATTTTTCAGTCCCAACGAAATTCTTCCTATAGCTCCCAAAAATAATATTAAAGGAAATTTTTTTATTGTATCATGATTTTGTTTGATTTGGGCTTAACGTCGCTTTCAATTTCTTTCAGTCATATCGCGACGGTGTCTGGATGTGGCAGAGAGCTCAGTGCTCACTTTTAGAGTGCTGCCTCACTGAAATATCATGCCCCAGACACTTTGACATGATATTCCACCCAGTCACATTATACTGACACTGAGCTGACCAGTTCTAGCTCTACTTTCTTAATGCTGAGCGCCAAGCGAAACAGCAGCTAGTACCATTTTTGAAGTCTTTGGTATGACCCGGCCGGGGATCGAACCCGTAACCTCCCGGTCACAAAGTGGACATTCTACCACTGAGCCACTGTGCCGGTTTATTGTATCATGGAATTTTGTATGTTGTGTGTACTCATTTGTATCGCCTTACCGAGGAGATATTAATGAGTTCACTCAACATACTGTTATTGTACAGAATATCGGAAATACTTCCCAAAATTATCGCCATTTTCGTCCTGACCTGGATCCATGATTAACCATTAGTGGCTCGAATTACCTTTGTCTCGAACAAATTTCCATGATCCCAAGGATGTTCGAGCCATTGAGGTTCGACTATTAAGGTCACTACCGGTACTAATAACCGCAACTCTTGAATGACAAGGGAGATAATTAGGGTGGTTTTCGATTAAAATAGAGGAGCACTTTTTTCTAGACCGGAGTATATAATTTCTAGTGTTAATTAAATCCGTTTCCGCGTAGTATGACCCGTCAACTGTGCATATACTATCAGTAGTGAAACCAAAACTGATAATATATCTTTTCATCTGACCAAATAAAGGGAAAGAAAAAAATATTCTAACGTTGAAATGATTCTAATGACGGACGCTCAGCTCCGAACATTCGGTATAAACGAACACACAAAAGTTATTTACGTTTTTTTCGCGGGAAGTGTCACACGACGAATCGAGACTGTGAACACAGAAAACCAAGGATTGTTTTAATGATACTTGAACGTGCTTCTCTCGATTTTTTTATACTTATTTTGATGAATTTTATATTTTTATGACGCGATTTTATCTACTTTTCTACATAATAATTGGATTACACTCAAAATGTCCGAAAGACTGAGGCAAGGAGGCAGGTTCAAGAGAAAGGGGGGCTCATCAAGTCATCTAGTATGAAATAGAATATTACAATATTAATGTCTGTCTCAGGCCGAGGGGTGAGCTGCATTCTTTTTAGCATATACTTATTTGCGCAAAAGTGATTATGATAAAAAAAATCTTCTTAAATGTAATTTAACGTAAGGTCTATATATTATACCTGGATAAAATGCAATGTGCTCTCGCTAGCCTAACCCTTTCTAGACCTTTCAAAAGAGCTTTATTCCCTGATAGTGTCGATTTAAATTGCAAAAAAACGCAAACAATAAAAGAGGACAGAAAAAAAAATTAGACAGGAAATAAAATGATTTACCTTCAGTTTTTCGGTCCCAAATTGAAGAGGCTGATCAAGCACTCAAGTATACTATGATCTACATGGGTAGGTCATTAAATCCTTTGTTTGTCACTTTGCAAGAAATAGACAAATCGAAAGGTTGAAAATCTTCATTAGAACTTGTTGAAATTCAACATGTTGACATTGTAATCTTTTGTAACACTTCACCGATTACGTCACAGTTACATGTGATGACGTAAGCATGCAGTTTTCTAAGGAGGGCCTCAGCGGGGTAATTTTGTTGAATAGGAAGCTAAATCAACACTTATGAGGCCCTCCCAGGGTTTTTGAGGAATAGGGGAATAAGGCCATTTATTTCAGGGGAACAAGGGAATACAAGTCTAAAACAGGGGAACAAAGGCAATTTTTGGGAACAAGGAACATAGATAATCGAGATTTTGATTTGGGGGAACAAGGGAAATGCCGAGTTTTCAGGGGAACAAGGGAACAGATACCCCTCTGGAGGGCCTCGCTTATGAATTAACAGTAAAGTTGAGGCAAAAATGCTTATTGACCCTGTTCCTTTATTTTTCCAAATTTTTATTACTCTTTTGGTTTCAATGACGACAATGAAATGGACGGGTCTTTTTTTACACAATTTTTATATTTTATCAAGTACTGGTAATAAGCCATTATATTTAAAGCATATTCCCTGTTGCCATGGCAACAGAAGTTTGAAATTAATTTTGTCAAAAAGTAACTTTTCATTTCTTACTGCGTATGGATATTGTACATGAGTTTTCATTTCTTACTGCGTATGGATATTGTACATGAGTTTTTTTGTAAAATTTTGTTTCATATTTTATGGTCATCTTTAGAAATTACTCTGTGTATGATGTAGCGGTTTGACTAACTGCCAATTGTATTTAAAAAAAAAAAAAAATCAGGCCACGTGTGCGCCTAATTGTGTACAGAAGTAGTCAAGATGCTAGCTATGATGTATTTATGTTCCAATGCGAGTGTTAACCGCAGGAAAAAAATCAAAAAAAAAAAAAAAAAAAAAAGCTAAAAAAGGCTTCTGAAGGTACAGAAAAAACCGTCGCTAAAAGCATTAAATGATCCTGATCCTTTATTTCTAAATTCTTTTGGTTTCCATGACAACAATCAAATGGGCGGGTCATTTGCTCAAAATTCTTACATTTTATTGAGAACTACTCATGGAAACTTTTTGGTTAAATTTTGTTGAAACGTATTGAATAGTATGACCGAAAAGTCCCTTTTATGGTAATTTTCCAAAATGTTTATTTTTTTATTTTATTTTTTTTTTTGGTTGCCATGACAAAGAAGTTTAAAATCAATTTGGTCAACAAGAAATCTTTTGAGTCATACTGCGTATGAATGTTGTATGTGAAATTTTGTAAAATTTTGTATCCTATTTTCATAACTATCTTTAGAAATTACTGCGTATGATGAGGTGGGTGGGGTAACTTCCTATTGTATTATCAGAAATGTTTCAGGCCACATGTTCCTTACTGTGTACAGGAGCAGCCAATATGCTTAATATTGTTAAAGCAACGATTGGTCAAAGAATATGCAAATTAAGAGAATCGTTATGAAATGTATATCCTTAATAATTATCATTTTCTTTATAATTGCTTTTTTTATAATTTAGAGGGTAGGGGTAAATAAAGTTTAATACCACTCAAACGACATGGTGGCTCACCTTCATACTCCGTTAGAATACAACTTATACATGGTATGACCTGTTGAAAAAGTTTAAAGGAAATCTGTTGTTAGGAATTATGTTACATATTAGTATCTTGAGTAAATGCTTGTTAAAATTGAAGTGGTTTTGTCTGAATTTTCTTGTTTGAAAATGAGAAATAAAAAATATACACTTGTGTTCGGTAAAATCTTTGTGTGTTTTGCTCTGGTTATTTCTTTGTGGTAAATCACTTACAGTAAAAAAAGGATTTTACCCTATATTAATGAACTAATAATGAATTTTAGCATGTTAGTAAAATTTTACCAAAATGGCCATAGTAGTAAACATAGAAGGGTTCTTTAAAGAGCCATAACTGGTAAACCAGATGGTAACATTGTCGTAAAATAGTAAGAATATAACACAAAACTGAATTATAAAATATGAAAAAAATTATTGTTGGGAAAAAATAAGGGCCAGGTGTCAGTAGTGACCTTAAGTGGGCTTGACACGATGAATTTTCCATCATTTTTTTTTATAAGGAGACAGCTTTTATGACTTTTTTGACTTTTGGTTTTTCTTTCCTGCAAATCAAGTCCATTCTGAAAAGGGATCGAAGTTGCTCTCTTAGGATATTACATCCCGGTGACCATCGTAGCCCTTGAAATAACGATACAACAGCAGTAAATGGCAATTAAAATATATAAATTTCTTTCTATTTTAACTCATTTAAGCCTAGCTGCCCATAAAAGGGACATTGGCAAATAGTACTTATCAAGAATAGGAGTTGCAGAATGCGGCATCTGATCAGGGCCTACACTGTTTGCTTTAATTTTAAAAATTTCTACGAAACATGATTATAATAAATAAACAGCCAGACACCCCGTATATAGGAAATGTACCTGTCTAAAGAGTTAAGGTAGAAGGGTCCACTTGGCATAAATGGGTTAAAGAGACAATAAGGCTGGACATGTCACTATTCTGCAAAACGCACGGCCACATGATCCACCTTAGATAAATTATCAGCCCTTATTTCTCTAAAAAAATACATTATAGTTTGGAAAGTCGCCTGCTACAATTTTAAATTCCAAGACTTTTGCATTATAATTTTGGATATATGAACTGCTTTACGGATACTGCATTGTGCATTGCGCTTGCGTTTGCAATCTAAATCATATGGTTATCTTTTTCTACTTTGTCCATGTACTCGTATGTACTTTACTATTAATCAGGGCCCAGCTGTTCAAAATTAACGATGTTGTTAGTTAACGTATCGTTAAAACTTTGATCATTAAATATGGGATATATGCTAATATTTTTACTGAAAAAATGTGAGTAGCTTTTGCATTTGCAAAAGCTACTCACATTTTTTCAGTAAAAATACCTCTGAATAAGATGTGTACTTACTAGAACAGCGACGTACTAGAAGAGTGAACATTGTGGCCACTAACAAGCTCGTTTAACTGACGATGTTTTGAACTGATGGGCCCAGATATTATGACAAATAGTATAGACGGTGTCTAGAAAGAGCCATACTTACAGAATATAGCCTACCAACGATGATAGCAAGAGGAAGAGCAAACAAGCAAAGACAGACAATAACCATGTCTCAAACAAAATAAAATCAAAGCAACCTATTCTCTCTTCTCCAACAAGGTGATCAAAAAGCTAGATTGGAGCCACAAGGCTACAGAAAGATCACAAGGCGGTTCTAACGAGTACCCACAATTTATATTTTTGAGCAGAAATAACAAAAATAATGTATACCCCTGTTAACCCCAGTTTTACTATATAAAAGTAGGGTTTAAGGGGGTCAAAATTATATAGGTATGTTTTCCTGATGTACAGGATTGCATGTGCCGATCAAAATCTTCGCTGTTCGCCTGAAAACACTTTGGTCTCTTGGCTATCCAGAGTATCTTGCGCAGTCTGATTTGAGTCTTCGCTTGGCGGGCATGAACTATTGTAGGAAATGCTTGCCCCGACTCAAATATGCTGGCTGTCCTCGAAAACTAATTCCAGCACGATTAGCCTTTTTACCCTTGAGATTCTGAGATAAGATACTTCCTCCACTTAACAGGTACACATCCTACTTTGGAACTAAAGTGCATCTGACAAAAAAAAGTTTGACAAACAGTGTAGAACCTAATAAGCCGTATCATCTGGATCTACAATGTCTAGAAAAGTATATGGTTTGGTATGCAGAGTTGAAAGGGTTACGGCCAAAAGATGATGCACTTTCAAGGGAAGCATCTCTGTCAAAATTGTTTTATCTCTCGGAAGGATGTTCTTTCAAGGGAAGCATCTCTGTCGAAATTGTTTTATCTGTCGAAAGGATGTTCTTTCAAGAGAAGTATCTCGATCGTGATTGTTTTATCTCTCGAAAGAATGCTCTATCAAGGCAAGCACCTCTGTCAAAATTGTTTTATCTTTCGAAAGGATGCTCTTTCAAGGGAAGCAACTCTGTCGAAATTGCTTTATCTTTCGAAAGGATGCTCTTTCAAGGGAAGCAACTCTGTCGAAATTGTTTTATCTCTCAAAAGGATGCTTTTTCAAGATAAACATCTCTGTCAATATTGTTTTATCTGTCGAAAAGATGAACTTTCAAGGAAGACATACCTGAGTAAATTGTTTGATCTGCCGAAAAGATTAACTTTCAAGGGAAGTTTCTGTCGAAATTGTTTTGTCTGTCGTAAAGATTAACTTTAAAGGGAGGTTGCTCTGTCGAAATTGTTTCATCAGTTGAAATGATGCTCTTTCAAGGGAAGCATCTCTGTCGAACTTGTTTTAATTCTCGAAAGGATGCTCTTTCAAAGCAAATTGTTTTATCTGTCGAAAAGATCAACTTTAAAGGGAGGCATCTCTGACGCAATTGCTTTATCTGTCGTAAACATGACTTTTCAAAGGAAGCATCTCTGTCGAAATTGTTTCATCTGTCGAAAGGATTCTTTCAAGCGAAGCATCTCTGTCGAAATTATTTTATCTCTCGAAAGGATGCTCTTTTAAGGCAAGTGTCTCTGTCGAAATTGTTTAACTGTCGAAAAGATAAACTTGAAAGGGAGGAATCTCTGACGAAATTGTTTGATCTGTCGTAAAGATGACTTTTTGAGGGAGGTTTCTCGGTCAAAATGATTTTGTCTGTCGAAAAGATTAACTTTCAAGAGAGCTTTCTATCGAAATTGTTTTGTCTGTCAAAAAGATTAAATTTCAAGGGAGGTTTCTGTCGAAATTGTTTTGTCTGTCATAAAGATGACTTTTCAAGGGAGGTTTCTCTGTCGAAATGGTTTTATCTGTCGAAAAGATTAACTTTCAACAGAAGTTTCTGTCGAAATTGTTTTGTCTGTCGAAAAGATTACCTTTCAAGGGAGGTTTCTGTCGAAATTGTTTTGTCTGTCGAGAAAACGAACTTTCATGGGAGGTTTCTCTGTCGAAATTGTTTTATCTGTTCAAAAGATGTGCTTTCAATGAAAGCATCTCTATCCAAATTGTTTTGTCTGTCGAAAAGATGAACTTTTTAGGGAGGCATCTTTGTCGAAATTGTTTTGTCTGTCGAAAAGATGAATTTTTAAGGAAGACTTCTCTTCAAAATTGTTTTGTCTGTCTTAAAGATATACTTTCAAGGTAAGCGTCTCCGTCGAAATTGTTTTGTCTGTCAAAAAGATACACTATCAAGAGAAGCATCGCTGCCGAAATTATTTTTGTCTTTCGAAAACATGATTTGTTTTGTGTTGCTGTTTTACGGCCTAAACAACCCATTAGGACCATGTTGAGCGTGGTCAGTTTACGTAACCACAATTTTCCTGGACAGGCGTAGTCCTCTAAACGGTTAATCACGCTTTGTGCGCATTCTGTTGGCAGGTACTAACATCTGTCCTTCTTGATTTGATTGATTGTGTTGGGGTTTAACGACACGTCAACCCTTGAGGGTCATTTTGTGTCGTCTCCCAGAGAAAGGGAGAAAAGAGATAGAAGAGAGAGTAGAGGAGATGAAAGAGAGGGACAGGGAAGAAAGAGGAACAGGAAAGAAAGTAGAGAAACAGAAGAAATAAAAACATTCCCCCCTCTTCCCTTACCCACTACAAGGATAGCAGGCCTTGCCCAACTGTAAGCCAATATCAGTTGGACGCCCCAGTGATGTAAGATACACAGCACCTTCGCACCACCCGACCACCCCCTTGTCCTTCTTGAATCTGCGGTATTGAGAGAATGACTGTAGAAAATATTTCATGATCAACCTCCATAAAAGAATGTCGCTGGACCCGGCGGGGATCGAACGCGCGACCCCTGATCACCAGTCGAACGCGCATCCGACTGAGCCACCGAGGACGTCGAAGACCTGAACTTTCAAGGGAGGCATCTGTATCGAAATTGTTTTGTCTGTCGAAAAGATACTTTTTAGTCTCCCTTCTGAAAATGGGCTCACTCGAAAAGGTAAAAAGTAGTAGATCTATTTTAGAATGTGTCTGGTGTGCAGGAATGTAGAGAGGAAGTCATAACTTTCTCCCTAGTACGACAACCAGTCTACCAAGAGTATCATGTCCCCTGTACAGTCATCACGAAAACATACCTATATAGTTTTGGCCCCCTTTTAACCCCACTTTTATGTAGTAAAACTGGGGTTTACAGGGGTGTACTTTTTTTTTTTACTTCTGCTCAAAAACATACATTGTGGGTACTCGTCCAAACCGCCTCGGTGAGGCGGTTCTAATGAGTACCTACAATCTATGTTTTGAGCAGAAATATGAAACATCAGAATTTTTATTTGAAAATTTTCGGTTTTGCGGTGGTGAAATTTTCAATATAATTTAAATAGGCGTGTTTTCGCAATGGGAAGACAACTTTCGTGACTTCCTGATTGTTTTCCTGCAAAATAAATATCCCCTCCCCACCCCCACCCCACACCACCCCCTAAAAAGGACTCTGCACTAAAAGAAAAATAATTGCTGTCAATAAAAGCAAATTCTTTTCTGTTACATTAGATTTCTTTGTCAGAAGGGAGACAAGATATTTTATCAGATTTGCCTCCTGTAAGTAAATAAACTCTTCATTTAATATTATTGCATTACCCACCCGACCCGAGTCTTCACAAACTAGTTTTCTAATCGGTAGTGCATTTCCAACCATCTCAAAAAAAAACCCTTTTTTTTTTCATTTAATCGTCTTCCACAGGGCATTCACTTCATCAGTTCACCTACTTATTCGCTGTCATTTTTGCATTGGCATTCAAATTGTTGTGTATTTTAACTTGACTGACAGAGGTTATGTACATAGAATAAAATGTTTACATACACTCCACTATGATTAATGAGTAACAAATCGGTGCCACGTTACGTAAAATATTCATTACATCTGGCATAACTATTACAAGTCAGGCAAGAAAAATGATGGTGTACAAGAATGGATGTCTAAAGATTTACCAGTTGCAAGTGCAATATTTGATACATGGTTGTTACGTAGGGAAATAGAATTTTAAAGGAATTAAACGATTCTAAAGGAAATCAGTACTCAAACCCAGTGAACAACCACCAACGTCGTAATACCGACGTTTCGTCGTGGCTGATACGTCATGATGACGTCGCAGCGACGTCGAAATGACGACGCGTGTTTGCTCGATACGTCCTATAATTCGTATATGATCAACTTTTAACTTCATGTTCAATGTTGCTAAGTAGCCAACTCAAATAGAACTCCAGTTGATAGCATTTAAACGTTAATGCAATGTAACTAGATATCATTCAACTTAAATCTGTTTTGGACCGTTATCGGCCCGACAGGAATCTTGTCGGTCCGATAACAGTCCAACAGAGATTTAAGTTCAATGTTATAGCTGAGTACATCACATTAAGCTAACTGGGTATGCTCCAAACGTTTGTTTCCAAAATGTAATCATATAAAGAATTTATGCCAACCTGCCCAAGGAATACACACAAAATCTTATCTTTGATAGAAAGGCAACCACGCCATTTTCAGATTCAAGTTTTCATCAGATTGCCAAGAACTTCAGATGATGTCGCGGTTGTCGCAGTGTTTGCCTGAAATATTTTCATAGTTCTAGAAGGCGCTTTTTTTCAATCCAAAAGTATTGATATTTTTCTTATTCTCCACGAAAACATATGTTGTGGGTACTCATTAGAAGCGCCTCGCCGAGGCGCTTCTAATGAGTACCCACAATATATGTTTTCGTGGAGAAATAAGAAAAAATGTTAACCTGATACCCACTCTTATCTAGACCTATGATATTTAGTCTTTATTTGTAATAAATCATACGCTTTCAAACCCTTGATTGTCTACGCCCACGGACATAGACAAACTGCATGGTTGCCATTTCTCCGGAAGCACTTTATGGAAGGCCATGGACTGGTCCTATGCTATTTCCCATGGACTGCTAAACGTTAATATAACCAAGTATAAGCTTTCAACAAAAAAGCTTGGTCTACGCAATGAAAGCGACGCGTAGGCTAAGCTTTCTGTGAAAGCCAATACGTTAGATCAATAATGTCAATAATTCATGTCCAACATTTAAGGGAGCTGGATACACTTTGTAGATTTTTCTGCCATTTGTACAAGGGAGATAACCTTTGTGACTTCCAGTTTGCTCTCCAGTTCTGAAATGGTATCTACTTCAATAGAAACCAATGTGCGCAAAAGAGGAGCAAATACTTTGTGTTTGTAGTAGACCCCTTTTCAGGTGGTAGGCAAAACAATTTTGTCAGAATTTCCTCCCCTGAAAGTGTATTCCTTACCCTAAAGTCTGCTGTGGCTATGGAGTAAGACCGGCATGGCATATTTAAAATATATACTTCTTTCTTTTGCAGAATTAAATGTACAGAAGTTACAGAAACACTCAAGTTAGATTTACAAAATGTACATAAGCTACACAATACACTATTAATTAACCCATTGTAGTCTGGACATCCGTAAAAGGGTAACTGGCAAACAGTGCAGACCCAGATCAGACGCCGCGTCTGATCAGAGTCTCCACTGTTTGCAAATAGTTTAGCTATTTTTTCTCTAGGAATATGTAAATCTCATAGAAATATGTAAATCTCAAAGCTGGACTTACCTAAAATTGAAATTGGACTCTTCCAATACATAGTGTGGGGGAGTCTATTCAGTATACAATGAGTTAAAGAAACGGCTGGGTTTACTTCCGTGATTTCCCTATATACCGAGGGATTTATGCGTCAGTTGTGTAAAGTTTACGTAAGCCCTGCACCAATGCAGTCTGTCGTATAACATCCATGTTATCCTGTCCTAGCCTATTTGATTACCTTTCTAACCAATATGTTAATATTGTTGTTTTGAACTTCTTTAAACCTTACGGCACGTCAATGTGCAGTAGGGGTCAAAATTAAAAAAAAAAACAACAACGAAAAAAAAAAAAAAAAAAAAAACAACAACAAAAAAACTCACAAATGGCCAACAAAAGCAGAGTGATATCGAAGCATGTCGTTATCAATTTACATAATCTACGCAACGCCTTGTAGGTGGAATGGAATACTATTTCGGCACACCTCATCCAACGCTACATAAAATCCATGCGTATTTTAGAAGCTATTGGACAAAACGGCGGTCATACCAGATATTAACATCATTTATTATCCCCACGCTGTTTTTTTTAAAAAAAGCGATGGGAATATTGTTAACGCCTCCATCCGTCAGTCCGTCCGTCCGTCCGACCGTCCGTTTGTCCGTCCGTCCGCAGGGATGAATGTATACTTGTGTGTTTTAAAATTATGGACACTTCTGTCTATCCGTTCGCTATCTCCTCCTAAATCACTGGGCGAAATTCTACCAAACTTGCTACATCACTTCTCCTCATAGTAAGGGTGTGCAAGAGCAGTATTATTTTTCCGTGCGTCCGTCGTCCGTCTATCTGTCTGTCACACTATCTCCTCCTAAACCACTGGGCGGAATTCAACCAAACTTGCTACATCACTTCCCCTTATGGTTGGGGTGTGCGAGAGCAACATTATTTTTCCGTGTGTCCATCTGGCGTCTGTCCATCTGTTCGTCGCGCTATCTCCTCCTAAACCACTGGGCGGAATTTAACAAAACTTGCTACATGACCTCCCCTCATGGTAAGGGTGTGGGAGAGCAAGTCCATCCATCCGTCATGCTATTAGCAACATTAGCAGCGAGCGTGGGGATTTGCGATGGCGCTCCATCTACTGCGCATTCTAGTTTCATTTTGAAACTCACTACAAAGAATCCAAGCAAAAAACAACCCTTTCTTTATTTAGTATTTGTGTATTTTTATTTTGACCCCTACCATAAGTCGTAAAGAAATTCAAACCATAAAATAATCATTTGGTTAAAAAGGTAATTGAATAAGCTAAATTGATACCAACATGATACGAGGGTCCTGCAAAAAGTTGTCACCGGGTTCGGATTACTTCAGTGCTACGTTTTATCAAACATATTTTTATTACAAACCTTCAAAGTATTCCCCCTTTACTGAAACACATTTTTGTAACCTTTTTACCCAGTCGCGAAAAGCAGATAAATAGACTTCTTTTGGTATCTGTCGGAGACACTGATAAACAGCGCTGCCAAGAGAACTTCTAGAGGTATACTTATTTCCAGAAAACATTTTTTTAAGCCTTGGAAATAAAAAGAAGTCACAGGGACTCGGGTCAGGTGAATAAGGTGAATGGTTTAAAACTTTCACCTTTTCAGAAGCCAAAAACGACTTCACAACCTCACACTTATGAGAGGAGGCGTTGACATGAAAGGTGGACTCCTGACCATCCTTTGCTTGGTCGTTTCTTATTGTAAAACTCTTTCACTTTCTTCAGTACAGAATTCTTGTAGAATCGGCCAGTGACTGTATGACCAGATGGACAAGGCACTTGAACGACTGGCCCACTTGCATTAAAGAAAATTGCGTACAACATCTTTTTTGAACTTATGGTTCTCTTGGCAATACATGGGCGTTTTTTTATCTTTTCGCTTCCATTGCTTATTATCAGCCCTTCTTTGTGGCTCAAACATGTGTACCCAGGTTTCATCACCTGTTAGCAAGTTAGAAATAGCCCGACCATTACAGCCTTTGTATGTTTTCAAAAGTTCCCGGGCACATTTAAGGCGTTGTGTTTGTTTGTTTGTGTTGAGGTTTTACGGCCCAGTCAACCCAATGGGGTCATGTCGAGCGCGGTCAGTTTACCTAACCACACGTTTACTGGGCAGGCTTAGTCCTCTAAGCTGTTAACCAGTATTGTGCACATTCTTTCGCCAGAAACTGACAACTGCCCTTCTTGAATCAGCGGAAGGGAGAGAATGACCGTAGAAAATATTTCATGATCAATCTCCACGAAAGAATGTTGCCGACCTCGGCGGGGGTTGAACCCGCGACCTCCTGGTCTCCAGTCGGACGGCGCATCCAACTGAGCCACCGAGGCCGGTAAGGCGTTGTGTATTTTGCTCCTCAGTGAGCAAATGAGGTAATTAGCGCAAACCTTTCTCAGGTCCAAACGCTTTTTCAGAATTGTTTGCACACTGCCTACTAATATGCCAGTACAACTGGCTATATCTTTGACAGACAATCGCGCATCCTGTTCGACCAAAATCTTTACAGCAGCGATGTTAGCCTTGGTAACAGAGGTTTTAGGCCTTCCAGGATGGGTATCATCTTCAACAGAAAATTTCCCAGCTTTAAAAGCTTTAACCCACCTAAAAATGGTGCGTATTGAAATGGTCTGAGGTCAATTTATTAAATATCTGCTTTAACTTTATATTAAGCCTAATGCGGCATTAAATATAGCTACGAATTTCAGTCTTCTGGTCCATGTTCCAATGTAACAAGTAAATTGGTCAGTGTGTATGACTGCATCTATTTCAATTTGAAATAACTCGGTCAGTTGGAAAGCGATTTGCACGAAATAAATGGGTATCGTTAGCTATTCAACACACCATTCAAGTGCAGTGAAGCATTTTAAAATATACCTGGGATAAAACTAAGTAAGCCTATTAGTGACAGAACTTTTTGCACGACCCTCGTAATACTCGATCCTTGGATTTTCAGAAAATCAACAAGTAAATAAACCAGAATCTCTGTAATCTCTACTGGGTTTCTGGGTTTTATCAATACTCCCCAGCAGACATATGACGTCTCTACAACGTCGCCTCAACGTCGATGCAATGTCATGACGTTGCATCGACGTTGAGACGACGTTGTGTAAACGTCATGTGATCGCTGGGTCGTGAGCTGCAAATTCAGCAAAAGTGAATTATTAACGAACCTCAAAAATCTCGTATCGTATGCAAGCGTGACAAAGAATAAATATTTGTCAATATTATCAACCAGCCGAACTGAAAACTTGACCTAATTAAATAAAACTTGTCAGAAAATCTGCATAACGTTTGTAAACAGAAGAGTGCATGACACAAATTTGTTTAACGCATAGCACTGAGTAATTATTTCAGCAGACGACATTTTAAAAAAATATTTTTCTTATTTTTCCCATGAAACAGGTTTCGACATTTTCATTTCATGCAGATTATTTGTCTTCAGTGAAGACAATTTGCACGAAATGTCTAATCCTGTTTTCTGTGAAAAAGAAGAAAAAAAATCATCAATTTGTTGTCCGCTGATTTCGCCCAGAGATTGGTAAAGGATAAGCCAAGACCATGCATTCCGAATTGGAGACAATTTGCATGAAGTATCGGGTCCTGTTTTCCGGGAGAAGTAGGAGGTGTGTCATTAACTTGCCGTCTTCTGAATTAGCCCAGAGTGTGGTAAAGTTTAATATTAAAGGTTTTATGGTGGTGCCTTGTGTATTTTATGTATAGTATATTATTTGCTATTCTGTAAACAGTATTGACCGATGTCTTCATTATATGTTTTCATATATATATATCGCGGCTATAAACATTGTTTGTGATGTCTTAAGCTGAACAAAGAATTCAAAATTCGTACTAAATGAAAGTTATCCGAGACCAGCAAAACAGTGTATACTTCGAACAAGACAAAATATTTAGACGTAAACGTCTACGTACCAGCGCAAATTTTGTTCATGTTTACATAGAGATATGGGACAAGGGTATACTAAAGTTTAATAAAATCGAACAAAAATACGATTTTTTTTTTAATTTTCACTGCCACAGGCGATAATAATAGACTTTTGCAACAGCATAGATCTACGCTGTTTGACATTCAGTCTTTCAACTTTACGTATAAACTTCTTTTCATGCGATAATTTGTTAAAAAAGAAAAGCAGACGACAATGTCGTCTGAAATTTGGCACCGAAAGAGTTAATGTTTGCTTTTATTAAGCTTTATGAAATTTCTTGATTGAAATGAAAATAAAATAGACATTAATCTGTTCATAACACAGTTTGTGATATGATGTTTTACATTTGCCGGGATTGTCATAAACCGAAGATCCCGGCAAATATAAAAAGTCCTTAGTGAGCTAATCGAACACGCTCCCATATGTAAAAGGGTGCATTCCACAGTTTCGCACTTGTGAACCTGGCAAAAATGTCAATAACTAGGGGTAGGGCTAGAAACCAGTCTGAAAATACTTTTTGCTGCACATTTTGACCACAACTGAAGTTTTATACTTGCCAGTTATTGTTAACGCTGATAAAAAAAGACTTTTCTTGAGGTCACATGACCTTTTTATAAAACAGTGTAGGTAAAATACGAAACTGTTGAACTCTGTCTGGTACCCGGTTTTACCTTGTCAAAACTTGTAGCATGCTTTTCTGTGGATTTTATCTTGAAAAGGAGATGGCTTACAGGTATTGATTTCTGGATAAAAGTAATATTCTGTAGGCGCTCTGTCAAACTTCCAACTGTTTCAGACCAGTGCATTGTCCTGGAGTTGATGATAATCATTCGAAAACTGCACTTTTTGCATAAATTTGGCCGCAGTCGGAGGGGGGTGGGGTATTGTTTACATTAGTGCAACAGCAGGTTTTGGTACATTTCAGTTATTTTTATGATGCTTAAATTATTATTTGGTATGTTTGCAATTTATTGATACAGTACCTAATGGACAGGTACTGTTATATTTGCTGTGATTGCATTTTATTTATGTGAGGGCTGTGAACAGATAGAAATGCAAGTCAAAACTGTGGAGTGCACCCATTAAAATCCAAAGCTATATTAAGAGACCGGCGCGATTCGCGCGCCGGTCAAAAAGCGTAGACAGAAGGACCAAAACAAAGCAACGGTTCTCCTATATGATTACCTTAATACACTCGTCGTAGCCATAGCTCTGCATAAGCAGAATGTTTTAAACCTAAATGAGCCGGGGCACAGCATTTCCTATTAGATTGTATTTGCGCCCAGCGAAGACTCAGATCAGCCTGCGCATCCGCGAGGTCTGATCAGAGCCTTCCTCAGGACGCGCTTTGCTAAGCGAGGATCCAAAACGCTCCAGGCGGACAGCAAAGACACTGCGCAGGCTGATCTAATTACATTATGAGCACATATTGAATATTGTAGAAAATGCTGTGCCCCTGGCTGAAATGTATATTTTTCGTCTGATTTCTTCCAAATAATCCATTACAAAAACACGCCTATTCAGGTATATAGAAAATTTCACCTAAAAAAACTGAAATTTTTCAAATAAAAAACTGATATATTCATAGTTCTGCTCAAAACATAGATTGTGGGTACTTGTTAGAACCGCCTCGGCGAGGCGGTTCTAACGAGTACCCATAATCTATGTTTTTGAGCAAAAACAAGAAAAAAAGAATGTATAAGCCTGTAAACCCCAGTTTTTCTATATAAAAGTGGGGCTTAAGGGGTCAGATTTATATAGGCATGTTTTCGTGATGCTATGCTGTGGGCACTCATTATAAGCACTTCTACTTATAGCTTACTGTCGGATCCTGGAACATTGATATAGCATATGCTTATATACCCGTAAATGAACAAATGTTGTTTATACCAGTGAGTGCCAAAACACAGGTTTGCTTTATGGAGAAATAAGTGAAAAGTTGAACGGTTACTGCACAAAAATATCCTGCATAGCAGATTAAAATAAAAACGCATGCCTTAACAGGCTGATATTCAACGATATGATTCAGGTTCTCATGGGGAAATTAGGGAACGTCACGTCTTGTATTAATTCAGATATGACGTCAAACTACACTGACATATGAAACCGAACAGAAAACTTGCAGAAACTAATAAAACAGGCCAGATATGTGTAACAAAGTATTCTTCGTGAATTATTAATGCAACTGTTTTAGTATTGTAATGTTTCATCTTTCTGCCCTTTATGGCTTCCCCCGTGAAAGAACACAGACCAACTTTATATGCACTAAACCCTTAACCCTTAAAGCGCCAAGCAAAATTTGTAGCAGACGACAGTCTAAACAAATTATCTTTCTTAGAAAATAAGCCTTGTAATCCCATGTGAATCGTCTGCTTGGCGGACGATTCACATGAAATGTTAAGACTTATTTTCTAAGAAAAAAAAAAAAAAAAAAAAAAATATATATATATATATGTATATATATATAATTTCTAAGTGTCGTCTGCTGCAGTTGTGATTGGCGCTTAAAGGGTTAAGAGGATTAGATACGCTTTCATCGGAGGCGTCCTTGTCAATTTATGAAAAGCGATGTACTCTAAAAGGAAATATTTGCTCGTTTTGGGAGCAATGTCTTTCCTTTTAGAGCAGAACCCTTTCCTAAAGGGGCTTAGTGTGCAGTAAAGCAAACAGGAAGTTACAAAAGTTGTCTGCCTTTGCGAAAGAGGCGGAAAACAACCAAGTGTTTTAATTCACCGTACAGACATAGCTAAAATAAGACGAAAAGTGGTACCACTCACTGGTGACTGATTGTGTTTGGGTTTAACGGCACGTCAGCTCTTGTGGGTCATTTTGTGTCGTCTCCCAGAGTAAGGGAGAAAAGAGATAGAAGAGATAGTAGAAGAGATGAAAGAGAGGAACAGGGAAGAAAGAAGAGCGGGAATGAAAGTGAAGACACAGAAGAAATAAAAACATCTCCCCTCTACCTTTACCTGCTACAAGGATAGCAGGCCTTGCCTAACTGTAAGCCAATATCAGTTGGACGCCCCGGTGACACAAGATACAGGACACCTTCGCACCACCCGACCACCCCCACTCACTAGTGACTTTTTTGCCGTACCCAGGTGCTATGCAAGACAGTCAAAGAGCATATTACTACTATAAACATATCTTTTCTCATTAATTGTAATGATAAAAAAAAATACAAAAAAAAAAAAGAAAAAATCAGTGGGTACATAACATTGAAACAAGTTCATATTTACAGAGGTGAACATCATCAGACTGAATGGTGAATGTATGTTGTTTGTTTAATAGAAATAATTATAACTACCGTATTCGTCCTAATTACCGCACTGTGCGTTTAAGTTTTTCAAAATTACTGAGAGAAAAATGTAATAAACTGTCTTCTTAATAAGGACACACTTTAAAGTAATATGAGCAGAGGATTTCCTGATTGGCCTATTTAATGCTGCTTATGTAATATGTGTTCTGATTTTCTCTGTAAAAGCATATATTGTTGGTATTCATTTAGACCACCTCGACAAGTTTATAAAAGCATATGTTGTGGGTACTCATTTGAATTGCCTCGACTTGTCGAGGCAATTCAGATGAGTACCCACAACATATGCTATTATAAAGAAGTAGATGATATTACACTGAATCTGAATCCTACGAAATTGCTTGACTGTGCGCTTATAGGGGTGTGTGTGGTAATTAGGTCGAATACGGTACTCTATATTGAGTTATGCTTGACTAGATAGGTGTTTTCAGAGGCGTCCAGTTTGACCTTAAATTGTCTGCTCAAGCGGCATACATAATTAGAATGAGGCGAAAAGTGCTACCACTCACTAGTGATTTTATTTCCCCTACTTAGGCACTATGCAAGTTTTATCAAAGGGATGTCATAAAGAGGTGATTGTGAGATACCACTCGTCCACCCGGACGCTTCAAATATTTCTAAAAGTGCTGCTGAACTGAACACGTCATGCCTTACACGTCACGATTGACGCTTCTCTACACAGTCCGAATCTCTCAATGGCCCTTTTTATCACCTTGATACATACATTTCACATTGCTAGGGTTTATACATGTAGCATGGGGTTCCTCAAACACATGGATGGAATGGCACAGGTATTGACCAGCTATACACCCGACTGGCATTTTACTAAAATCTATATCGGACCATTATCGGCCCGACGGGAATCTTGTCCGGCCGATAACAGTCCGATATAGATTTAAGCAGAATGCTAGCTGGGGTTGCGCTTTTATCTGTCAGACTGAACAACGAACAGTTCGTACCAGTTGCGGCCCAGGTAGACTAAAATCAGAGAGGTTGGCTTCGGTATGCATATTTTCCTGAAACAAAAATCATAATAGATTAAAAAGGAATTAACCTTGAGAGCAATGAATACGCTCACAAAACGGAAAACATATGAAGAGTTGTCAAGTTTCTGGGCCAGACTAGCTAGTCTCGACCAATTAGGCCTCATCAGTGACCTAGGAAAAATGATCAAAAAATATCAGCAAATATAAACTACTCTATAGGGATCAAACATAGTTTTTCGTGCATTCACATTCGCCAGGTCCCTTGGGAGGTGTTGAAAACCGAGGCCGAAGGCCGCGGTTTTCAACACCTCCCAAGGGACCTGGCGAATGTTAATGTATTGAAAAACCATGTTCGATCGCTATTATTGCATAAAAAACTGAAAACATTTGCTACATTTCGCGTTATTTCGTGCACTATTTTGTTTCGCCTTCCTTTTCACCGATGTCTCGCGAACGCAATTTCCATGGACTGTGCTCGTTCTACGGCCGGGCAGTACACACCCCGTAACGGCAGCAAATCTGTAACCCCGGTACTATCATATTGAAAGCTGCGTAACCGTGCATTAACAGCGCGTGAACTGCCTTGTCAATACACTGCTTTTCGCAGCTTAATGCACGGCTGTTAATAACGTGCGACACTGCTTTTTATGCAATAATAAAGATTTACGGCCGCCAGACGGCGCCAACATCAGCTGTAGTGAAATTAAAAAGAAACCGGAACTAACTTCTTATTTTCGGAACACTAACATGTTGCCCCAGAAATGATGATTATAATACAGTTTGTTTGCCGGCCTCGGTGGCTCAGTTGGATGCGCCGTCCGACACAGGGTACAGCCTCTCCCAGAAGGTCGCGGGTTCAACCCCCGCCGAGGTCGGCAAAATTCTTTCGTGGAGATTGATCATGAAATATTTTCTACGATCATTCTTTCCCTTCCGCTGATTCAAGAAGGGCAGTTGTCAGTTTCTGGCGAAAGAATGAGCACAATACTGGTTAACTGCTTAGAGGACTAAGCCTGCCCAGTAAAGGTGCGGTTAGGTAAACTGACCGCGCTAGACATGACCCCATTGGGTTGACTGGGCCGTAAAACCTCAACACAAATACAGTTTGCTCATTTACACTGGCATACAAACACTGCAGACATATGCTAAATTATTGGCGCGGTTTTATTTCCAGTCTTGTCAACGAAGCCGGTGAGCTAATTCTTTACCTTTTCATAAACACAATAAATAGCCAGAGAGTATTATGCATGATATAATACTCGTTACACTTTCCTTCCTCTCACCTTCATTTGAGCCGGAACACAGCATTTCATATATGACTGATCAGTTTGTGCGGATGCCTAAGCTGATCTGAATCTTTGCTGTACCCCGGCTCATTTCATATATATCCCCTACAGATGTTTTTTTAAGATATAAAGAAATTGTTTACTAAAGCATTATACATACTAACCAGTTTATCCCATCAATTTTTAATTCCCCACCGCGAAGCGCAGCGGAGATTGTAGGAATTGCCTTCGTCTGTCCATCCGTCTGTCAATCTGTCCGTCCGTAACACTTTCCTGTCCGCTCCATATCTCCTGAACCCTTTGAAAGATTTCCATTAAGCTTTAGTCAAATGTTCACCTTAGTGAGATGATGTGCAGGACCCATAACTCAACCATGCCGACTCAAGGTCAAGGTCATAATTGAAAGTCACGGGTCTGAACATTGAATTCCGTGCCCGCAACCATATCTCCTTTACCCGTAGAAAAAATTTCATAAACTTTGGTTTAAACATTTGGTCGATGTCTGCCTCAGTGAGACAATATGCAGAACCAATAACTCAACCATGCTGACTCAAGGTCAAGGTCACAATTGAAGGTCACGTGTTTGAGCCTTGAATTCGTGTCCGCTCCATATCTCCTTTACCACTGGAAGGATATTCTTAAAAGTTTGGTCAAATGTCCGCCTCAGTAAAATGATGTACAGAACTTATAACCCAACCAAGCCAACTCAAAGTCAAGGTCACTATTGAAGGTCACGAGTTTGACCGTTTATTTCTGTGTCAGCTCCATATCTCCTGTACCCATGGAAGGATTTTTATCAAACTTTTGTCAAATGTTTACCGCATTAAGACGATGTGCAGAACTCATAACTCAACCATGCCGACTGAAGCTCAAGGTCAGAAACTGAAGGTCTCGAGTTTGAGCCTTTTTAATTTCGTGTCCATCTCATAACTCCTTTACCCCTGGAAGGATTTTCATAAAAAAAAAACAAAAAACAAATGGTCAAATGGCTACCTCAGTAAATTAATGTGCAGCCCATAACTCAACCATGTCAACAAGGTCATAACTGAAGGTCACGAGTTTGACAGTTTCATTTTTATGTCTGCACCATACCTCATTACCCTGGAAAGATTTTTATTAAGTTTTTGTCAACTGTTTACCGCAGTGAGACGATGGGCAGAAATGTTCATTTCAGTGAAACTATTAAAGAAGTCCGCCTGAGACCCCGTGGTCCATTGAACTCTTTTGGAATGTGAGGAAACAGTTAATTCATCTCTTTATCAATAAATCAATAAAACAGACGTTTTGCGAGTTAAACAAGAAATTCACAGAATGAGTATGTCGCGAGTTCTAGTGGTGTTTAAAAAAAAAAAAAAAAAAAAAAAGAAACGGAGCTGAACACATAGACTAAACATTGTTCAGCAAAACATGAAAAGTAGGCTAAGGTTAGTAACGGTCAATGACACTGTACAGGGTGCAGCATGGCGGATGTGCGTTTGAAGTTCCATTAGCCTAGAAGCCTTGGTGTTTTAGACACTGAGCTAAACGCACAAACGTGCAGACAACTCTAACGACGACGACGAGGGGAAGTGAAACATATGTCGCTTCAAAAATCAAGCACACGCGACAAAAATCAAGTATGTATTTCTGTGCTGGTTAAAGTAGTCTTTTGCATGTTTCTATTTCTTGACAAAGTAGAAAAAGGTACAAATTCTTTCGGTTTCTTCAGCATGTGACACTTAAAGTACATTGTACAACTTTGAACAACACAAAAAAGTGCCGGTACCTTTTATGCCTGAACTGATGAAGACCTGATAGGTCTATTTTCTTGGTTGCTTTCGCATATTAAAACAGACGTTTCGCGAGTCTGTAAAAGAACGAGCTTACGCGTAGTGCATGTACCCAAAAACAGGCCGTTAATATCGGATATGTCTTCCTCATTCTCGGGCGTTTTCCACTAGACGTTTCGCGAGTACGTAAATAAAAAAAAAACAAAAAACAAAACAACAACAACAACAACAACAGAAAAAAAAAAAAAAAAACCGAGCTTATGCGTAGTACCTGTAGAACCGAAAACAAGCCGATAATATCGGATATGTCTTCTTTCTTCTCGTGTCGCTTTCCACTATTAAAACAGACAATTTTCGAGTATGTAAAAGAACGAGCGTATGCGTAGTACTTGTACAACCGAAAGCAAGCCGATGATATCGAATATATCTTTGTTCTTCTGCGGTCGCTTTCCACTTTTAAAACAGACGTTTTGAGGGTCTATAAAAAAGCTTATGCGTAGTACATGTACTTGTAGTACCGAAATCAGACCGATAATTACCGGATATGTCTCCTTCCGTCTCTGGTGTTTTCCTGCTTAAAGTAGACGTTTTGCGAGTATATAAAAGAACGAGATTATGCGTAGAATATGTAGAACCGAAAACAGGCCGATAATATCGGATATGTCTTCGTTATTCTCGGTTCGTTTTCCAATACTAAAACAGACGTTTCGCGAGTCTGTAAAAGAACGGGCTTATGCGAAGTACATTGTACTTGTAGAACCGAAAACAGGCCGATAATATTGGATATGTCTTCTTCATTCTCGGATCTTTTTCCACTATTAAAACAGACTTTTTGCGAGCCTGTAAAGGAACGAACTTATGCGTAGTTCTTGTAGAACCAAACACAGGCCGATAAAATTGCTTCGCTTTTCACTATCAAAACAGACGTTTCGTGAGTATATGTATCAGCCAATGACTTATTTAATATTGGATGGATCTTCTTGTGTCACTTTACACCGTTGAAACAGATGTTTTGTGAGTCTGTAGAAGAACTATTTCTATGCAAATGATTGAAATCAACGCACAGAGGCTAACATTTTAAAACAAACTCAATATTACGGACGCAGGTACAGGTCGGGCGAATATGACAAAAGCAATATGGCCCGAAACGTCTACGAAGTTGGGGTCAAAGTAAATAAACAGATGCACATACAGACAATCGAAAGAACATAACCTAAGCAATACGGCCACGAAACTTCTGCGGAGTTGGGGATACGGATAACAAACGGACACTCTTACAGACTGTCGGACGAACATTACAGAAGCAATACGCCCCTATACCTCTACGACGTTGGGGACAAAGAAACCAAGTACAATGCCAATGTACATTTACCAATTACTTATTTGAAACATAAAAATAAATTAGTCAATAATAAATAAAACATCAAGGTTATGTTCATATAATTCAAATTATTCTCGTATAAGTTTCAACCCAGCTAGCATTCTTTATAAATCTATAGCGGGCCGTTATCGGCCCGTCAGCTACCCTGACGGGCCGATAACGGCCCGCTATAGATTTATAAAGAATGCTTACTGGGAAAGCACTGTTACGGCAACGGTTCGTAAATGTCTACTACAACATCAGTATAACAACATACAGTTAATTTCCGCCATTTAACATGACTTTTATAGTAACTACTGGGGATCTGTTGTTTTAAATTACATGTTTCCTGATAACTAAACTTTGGTCAAATATTGACTAGTGGGCAATAAACATTATAACAGAAGAAGACAAAATGTTTCATAACTTAACAAAAAAAAAAAAAAAAAAAAAAAAAAAAAAAAAAGGGCTAGTTACAACTCCAGATATTTTGAAATATTTTGCTTCATTTTCAAAGAAAATACGTCTTGGTATTTCATGCAAATCGTCTTCTTGGCAGGCTATTCACATGAAATATCAAGACGATATGTCTGTCAAACAAACAAAAAAATGTCGTCTGCTACATTTTCTTTATGCTTTCAGGGTTCAAACATTGCTGTTGAACGGAAATACTACAAATGATCTCGTTTGAAAAGCATGTAATGCTACTACTGAACAACTTTCTGACCTTTCTGAGAGACGTCCAAAAGACAATAGGTTAATTTCCAAAACAAATTGTCCTCAGTATTATTTCGTGGCTGTATATAATACAAACTTGTAAACTATAAGCTTGTTAAAAGTAGTTAAACCCAGCTTTCCACATTTTAAACAATCCGACGACTCTGTGGTATGCCAGAATAAAAATATGTCCAGAACGTAAACTATACAGACTTACATTTTTATGTATTAGAGTAGTTCATCTGGAATTAGCCATAACAAACTGATTTATTTTTTCTTATTATTTTGCATGAGTAACATAGCTTTGTTCAAATCATGTGTTAAACTCAAACAGTTTTACCAGTTCAAGTCCAGAAGTTATTTTTATATCGAATTTAAAATATCCAAAAGTACTTCTTTTTGTTTTATGAAATTGCCATGTCAATCTTTATTAATGATATACGAGGGGAGTTCAATAAGTTCGTAGAACAGATTGGAAGATGGTTTCAACATTATTTTTCAATATAATCCCCCTTTACTTCAATGCATTTGGCCCACTTTTCTTTTAAACAGTCTATGCCTTTGAAATAAAAGTCGTCTATTTGGTCGTCAAACCAAGCCTCTGTGGCAGCCTTGAGCTCATCATCGTGCCGAAATCTCGTTTCACGCAAGTGGGACTTCAAATTTCGAAACAGATAATAATCACTTGGGGCCAGGTCTGGACTGTATGGCAGGTGATTTAAATGCTCGAACTTGCACTCACGAATAGCCGCTTGTGCAACTCTGGACTTGTGCACAGGGGCATTATCATGCAGAAGAAGGACACCAGCAGCTAGCTTTCCCCTTCGTTTTTCTTTAATAGCAACCCTTAATTGTTTAATGACATTGGCATAGTATTCTCCTGTAATTGAAGTACCAGCAGACTTGTAATCTATCAATATAATCCCTTTGGAGTCCCAAAACACGGTGGCCATTACCTTGTTGGCTGATGGTTGGGTACGAAATTTCTTAGGTGGGGGTGAGCCAGGATGGACTCCTTTTTAGTATCTGGGTCCCAGTGGTGAAGCCAGGTTTCTTCTCATGTTACAAGACGAGTGTGAAAGTCTTCTGGATTGGCATTGTACACTACCAGTAGTTCTTGACTTGACTCCACCCTTTGCTGACGATCTTGCATGTTCAGGTTTCTAGGTACCCACCTCGCAGATACTTTTGACATGCCTAAATATTCATTGATTATAGTGTAAACACTTCCATTAGAAATACCACATTCTGAAGCAAGTTGGGCAACTTTGATTCGGCGATTGCTTAGCACAAGTCTTTCAACACGGTCGATCATCTCCTGGCTGATGACATCAGCAGGGTGACCTGGCCTTGGGTCATCTTCTAGGGAGTCTCGCCCACGTTTAAATTCTGCTGACCACTTGGCCACTGTGGAATATTTTGGGCTACTATCACCATACACATCAGCCCTGCGCCAATGGATTTCTTTGGCCTTTGCACCCTTCTTAGTGAGGAACTTTATGACTGCTCTGAACTCAATATTCTGACTTTCCATTTTTGCCTATGGGTATAGGTTTTCAAACAAAAAGTAAGAGCAAAAAATGTACGTGTTGACTGAACGGCTGTTATCATTTAATTGACAAAGGTTTATATTGGTTACCGAAACTTCATAAACGACCTTATAAAGCACGTTTCATTGCTAATTCTAGTTCTTGTACGACTACTGTTTTGTCCAAACTGCTAACTTCATGCCTTACTGCTGTTAAAAAAAACATTGAATTAGATACTATGATACTGTTACGAAAGGGACGGAATTAACTATTTTTGGTCAATTTAAAATTCTAATGATGTTCTCAATAAATTTAAATCTAAAAACTTTCAGGCTTCTAAATTGTCTACATATGATTTTTCTACACTGTATACTACGTTACCTCATCATCTTATAAAAGATAAACTTATTGATTTAATTAACCGAACGTTTATTCGGGAGAATACCCAATATATGGCTTGCAACGAAGAATGTGCTTTTTTCACTTCTGATGTATATAATAATCACAATTTATGGTCGTGTCAAAAAGTCTGTGATGCCCTTGTTTATCTTTTGGATAATATTTTTTATTAGATTTGGAACTAAACTTTATAGACAAACTATTGGTATTCCGATGGGAACTAATTGTGCTCCTCTTGTTGCAGATTTGTTTCTTTTTTGTTATGAGAGAGATTTCATGAAGTCTCTCTCACGTGAAGATCAGGCTGACATTATTGAGGCTTTGAATTCAACTTCAAGATACCTTGACGATTTATTAAATATTGACAATATTTACTTTGCCCAAATGGTGGACCGGATATACCCTACAGAACTCCAATTAAAAAGAGCGAATTCTTCCGATACCGAGGCACCTTTTCTGGATTTGAATCTATGTATATCTAATGGTACAGTTTCCACCAAAATTTATGATAAACGGGACGATTTTGATTTTGATATAGTCAATTTCCCTTTTCTGGATGGCGATGTCCCCCGGCGTACCTCATATGGGGTATACATATCTCAACTTATAAGATTCGCCAGAGCTTCTTCAAATCTTAATGGCTTTAATTACCGTAATAAAGCCATTACTGCCAAACTTCTTAGGCAGGGCTATCGTTATTTTAAACTTCGTAAGGCGTTTTCGAAATTTTATCGCAGACACAGTGCCTTGTTAGAAAAATATAGCGTCAGTCTGAAAACACTTCTGCAACAAGGTATATCGGAACCCGAATTTTACGGTGACTTAGTGTACAGATTTAGAAAAATTGTAGGTAAATCTAACTTTTCGGAGCAATTCAGGAAACTTATTAACCGTTATAAAAGAATTGGCTATAGCCTGGATATTATGCCGCAGACTGCATGCCTAGTTGTCAACCCAATCATTGTTGATGGCTATGCTTCACTCTTTAATTGCACGACGGCGGTTCGGGCCTCAGACTCAATGACGGCCTCTTCGTAAAACTTTAACAAGTGGTTGGGGCTTGACGATATGTCTTTAGCTTGGCCCGCCGTGGTTCAACTATTGGTTTTCATTAACTCTGGCATACAGTAGAATTAGCCATGAGTACTCGTCTTTGTTTATTATAGTGATTAATTTGATTTTTATGTTTTCGCTTTGATGCATTGACTGAGTTGGGAGCCTTTATGCGAACCGAATTTTTATATATTTATGTATTTAGAGTAGCATCGGGACCCAGGGTGAAGTTAGCTAGCTGTAAAAGTGCTTTAAATCCCCCGGTGGTTTGCTCTACCGACCGTTCTAAGGCGGTGGTCCCGGTGTTAGTCTTACTCCTTGTTGCTTTGTGTTTTTTTCTACGAGGCGATTTGTTGTATGTCTTTCCGTGTGTTATTTTGTTCTTGTGTTTTTCAGTCCTTTTAGTATTGCGATTACCTCGTTTGGGGAAGAGAGAGCTAATCTTAGTGCTTTTCGTACGTTTGTTCGGTTTATGCTTGTTTAGATTTGTCGGTTTCCTCTTCCTCTTGGGGTCTGGGCTGCGGTTTGTGATTGTGGCACTCCCTGGACTTTTCTCCTGCTTTTTTTACACTGTACAAAAATGTAAAAAGAAATCTTGAATTGTATAGAAAAATACCGAGTTCTACAAACTTATTGAACTACCCTCGTAAAACTAAATGAAATTTTAATTTTATCAAAATTCCATTAACTTTTATATCATGGATTTGATTGATTAAGTTGAAGTTTTACGGACCAGTCAACCCATTAGGGTCATGTCGGACGCGGTCAGTTTACGTATCCACACTTTTCATGGACGTTCTTTCGCGAACAACTGACAAGTGCCGTACTTGAATCAGCGGAATGGAGAGAATGACAGTAGAAATATTTCCTGATCAATTCCACGAAATAGTGTTGCTGGACCCGGCGGGGATCGAACCCGCGACCTCCTGATCACCAGACTGAGTTTATGTCATGGATAAAGTTTGAATCAATTATGAAAAATACGTTAAGAGAATATGTGTCAGGGCTAACTTCTTTTACCCAGATTCATAAAAATGACTCAATGAACACTCAATCCTGCTTTGTCGACGTCTTCTGGCCTACAAGGAACACAAAGGATGGTATTCGCGTTAAAGTTCCTTTTGTTCGTTCTGTCTTCTTGTGTGGAGATGAAGGGGAATGCCTGTGTTGTTGTTTGATGGTGCTGAGCCCTTATCGGATGCTTAGGAGGGCTATGCTCTGTGGCTAGAACCTTCTTTTGATCTCAATGACTTCTTATCTGGTGTTTAGGTGGGATATTCATTTAGCAGCGTTGTTGTTCTCATGTTCATTAAGCACCTTTTCTCTTCGCATATTCATTAAGCACATTTGCTGTTCGCAAACCAGTAATCACCTTTTACTGTTCGCATATTCATTAAGCACTTTTGTAATTCATTAATTATCTTTGCTGTTCACATATTCGTTAAGCACATTTGCTGTTAGAATATTCATTAAACAATTTCGCTCTTTGCATATTCCTTGATCACCTTTGCTGTTCGATATCTATTAATCACCTTTGCTGTTCGCAATTTCAGAAAGCACATTGCTGTTCGCATATTAATTGAGCATCTTATCTGCATTACCTATCAACACCAGTTCAGAGATCGTTTGCTGTTCATATGTGGTAACAGATCAGACCAGGCACTTGGTTTATATAGTGTAGTGGCCAGTGTTATAATTGTATGTGTGGGCATCAGGGTATCGGGATGTTGGCAGGATGGCGGACACTTTACCTACAACTTCACCAGCTTCATAGAGATCCTCATTTCTTCCTTGTCTTCGCCATTTTCATGACCTACAACTCCTGATACATCAAAATCATCATCAATCAGAGCTCTACAGGACTAGGTATCCGCATAGTATTTCCCTTATTTCTCCACTAACACATATGCTGTGGGTACACGTTAGAAGCGCCTAGGCAAGGCGCTTCTAATGAGTACCCACAACATATATTTTCGTGGAAAAATAAGGAAAATATCAATAATTTTCGGTTGAATAGGTACATTATCTGGAATTTTGACAACAACAACAACTACTCTCCTTTCAAAATCTTTCGGAAAGTCGCTTTTTGCCTGGCCTTTTACGCACAGAAAGTAAGATATGCAAACTTTTATCATGATTTACTGCAAATCCATTTGTCCAAACAACCTATGCACAAACATTTTTATTCTAGGTACTGTTGTTTTACTATTTTTTTATATAAACAACCAAATATTTTCTTTTCTAAAGTAAAAATAGCTTCAGAATATGCAAATATCGATAGGGTATGCAGTTTGGAATAGGTTTTTAACAAGTTTTATATAGAAATTGCATCGATCAGACCAATGTTTGGCCATAACATTTCTTTTGCGGTAAATTTTGAAAAGAACACAGGAACAGAAACGAAACAAGGGGGCCATGATGGTCCTATATCGCTCACCTGACCAAACAGATTTGCATATTTACTGCTGAAGTTTCAGCCAAGTTCACTGCTCTAGGATTTTTGTATAAACTTTATAGCACTAACCACCCCCCCCCCCTCTCCCCTCCATCACACCCCCGGCCATGTTTTTTTACAAATCTTGACAACTTGAACTGAATCTTAAAAGAGGGTCACCAAAGGAACATTTCTGCCAAGTTATATTGAAATTGGTCCAGTGGTTTAAAAAGTTTTATATAGCTATAAAGCCCTACGCCCTAACGGCCATGTTTTTGACGAATCATGACAGCTTGAACAAACTTGGTAGAGGGTCACCAAAGGAATATTCCTGCCAAGTTATATTGAAATCTGTTCAGTTGTTTCTGACGAGAAGATTTTAAAAGTTTTCTATTTAGATATATAGGGAAAATAAGCCCCACCCCATGGCAGCCATGTTTTTTGACGAATCATGATTGCTTGTACAATCTTGATAGAGGTTCACCAAAGCAACATTCCAGCCAAGTAATATTGAAATCAGTCATGGGGTATGTGACAAGAAGAATTTTAACATTTTCTATGCAGATATATACGAAAAATAAGCCCCGCCCCCCTGGGGGCCATGGTTTTTGACGTATCATTAAGGCTTGAATAATCTTGGTAGAAGGTCACCAAAGCAACACTCCTGCCAAGTTACATTGAACTTGGTCCAACTGTTTCTTACGAGAAGATTTTTAAAGTTTTCTATATAGATATATAGGGAAAATAAGCCCTGCCCCCTAGCGGCCATGTTTTTTGATGAATCATGACGGCTTGAACAATCTTTGTAGAGGGTCACCAAAGAAACATTCCTGCCAAGTTGTATTGAAATCAGTCCATCGGTTTCTGAAAAGAAGATTTTTAAAGTTTTATATATAGATATATAGGGAAAATAAGCCCTGCCCCCGGCAGCCATGTTTTTTGACGAATCATGATTACTTGAACAATCTTAGTAGAGGGTCACCAAGGAAACATTTCTGCAAAGTTATAATGAAATCGGTTCAGTGGTTTCTGAAAAGAAGAGTTTTAAAGTTTTCTATAGATATATAAGGAAATAAGCCCCGACTCCTGGCGGCCATGTTTTTTGACGAATCATGACGGCTTGAACAATCTTGATAGAGGGTTACATAAGAAACATTCCTGCAATGTTACATTGAAATCGATCAAGTGGTTTCTGAAAAGACTATTAAAATTTTCTATATAGATATATAGGAAAATAAGCCCCGCCCCCTAGCGGCCATGTTTTTTGACAAATCATAACGGTTTGAACAATCTTGGTAAAGGGTCACCAAGGAAACATTTCTGCGAAGTTATATTGAAATCAGTCCTGTGGTTTCTAACGACGATTTTTTTCAAGTTTTCTATATAGATATATATGGAAAATAAGCCCCGCACCCCCTAGCGGCCATGTTTTTTGACAAATCATGACGGCTTGAACAATCTTGATAGAGGGTCACTAAGGAAACATTTCTGCCAAGTTATATTGAAATCGGTCCAGTTGTTTATGACAAGAAGATTTTTAAAGTTTTCTATATAAATATATATAGGGAAAATTAACCCCGCCCCCTAGCGGCCATGTTTTTTAACGAATCATGGCGGCTTGAACAATCTTGGTAGAGGATCATCGAAGAAACATTACTGCAAAATTATATTGAAATTCGTCCAGTGCTTTATGACAAGAAGATTTTTAAAGTTTACTATATACATATATAAGGAAAATAAGCCCCGCCCCCCTAGTGGCCATGTTTTTTGACAAATCCAAATGGCTTGAACAATCTTGCAACAGGATCACCAAAGGAACATTTCTGCAAAATCATATGGAAATCGGTCCAGTGGTTTCGGACGAGAAGAGTTTTAAAGTTTTCAATACAGAAAAATAGTGAAAATAAGCCCCGCCTCCTAGCGGCCGTGTTTTTTGACAAATCCAAATGGCTTGAACAATCTTGGTAGAGGATCACCAAGGAAACATTTCTGCAAAATTATATGGAAATCGGTCCAGTGGTTTCGGACAAGAAGATTTTTTAAAGTTTTCTATATAGATATATAGGGAAAATAAGCCCCGCCCCCCTGGTGGCCATGTTTTTTGACGAATCCAAATGGCTTGAAGAATCTTGGTAGAGGATCACCAAAGGAACATTTCTGCAAAATTATATTGAAATCTGTCCAGTGGTTTGGACAAGAAGATTCTTAAAGTTTTCTATATAGATTATATTGGGAAAATTAGCCCCGCCCCCTGGCGGCCATGTTTTTTACGAATCCAAATGGCTTGGACAATCCTGATAGAGGATCACAAAAGCAACATTTTTGTAAAATTATATGGAAATCGGTCCAGTGGTTTCGGACAAGAATATTTTTAAAGTTTTCTATATACTTATATAGGGAAAATAAGCCCCACCCCCTGGCGGCCATGTTTTTTGACGAATCCAAATGGCTTGAACAATCTTCCTAGAGGATCACCAAAGGAACATTTTTGCAAAATTATATTGAAATCAGTCCAGTGGTTTGACGAATCCAAATGGCTTGAACAATCTTCATAGAGGATCACCAAAGGAACATTTCTGCAAAATTATATTGAAATCGGTCCAGTGGTTTCTGACAAGAAGATTTTTAAAGTTTTCTATACAGATATATAGGGAAAATAAGCCCCGCTCCCTGACGGCCATGTTTTTTTACGAATCCAAATGGCTTGAATATTCTTCGTAGAGGATCATCAAAGGAACATTTCTGCAAAATTATATTGAAATCTGTCCAGTGGTTTCTGACAAGAAGATTTTTAAAATTTTCTATATAGATATATAGGGAAAATAAGCCCCGCCCTCTGGCGGCCATGTTTTTTGACGTATCCAAATGGCTTGAACAATCTTAGTAGCAGATCACCAAAATAACATTTCTGCAAACTTATACTGAAATCGGTCCAGTGATTTCTGACAAGAAGATTTTTTTAAAGTTTTCTATATAGATATATAGGGAAAATAAGCCCCGTCCCCTAGCGGCCATGTTGTTTGACGAATCCAAATGGCTTGAACAATCTTCATAGAGGATCACCAAAGGAACAATTCTGCAAAATTATATTGAAATCGGTCCAGTGGTTTCTGACAAGAAGATTTTTAAAATTTTCTATATAGATATACAGTCGACTCTCGTTATCTCGAATTCCAAGGGACTCTCTAAAATACTTCGAGATATCCGTACTTCGACATATCAGATTAGCAGAATTGAGGAAAAAATAAATCGATTTTTGTCTTTAGGCAGGGACCAGATTTTCACTTCGAGATAAGCGGTTATTCGAGATAAGCGAGGTCGAGATAACGAGAGTCAACTGTATATGAGTCCAGAGTTTGCAGTAAATGTGTGTAAAACATGAGAAAAAAAAAACAAAAAAAACAGTGACAGTCGCTATCCTAAAATACACAGAACAACAGATTTTCTGACGAGACGGTTCAGAAGCATAGAATAATAGGAATCTAAGACTTAAACATCACTTTTTGCTTGACATAGCACAAGACAACCGTTCCCATGGTCTTTTACCCTTCGTATTCGGACAGACCTGTTTTTTTTTTTTTTTTTTTTTTTGTTTTTTTTCTTTGTTTTTCTTTTATCTGGAGTTTTACGGCTAAGACAATACAGACGAGCTGGGATTCGAAATGGCGTCCCCTGGATCTGCAGTCGGACGCCAAACATGCATGAGCAAACAGTGTAGATTAAGATCAGACATCGCAGAACGCGGCGTCTGATCTTGGTCTACACTGTTTGCCAATTACCCAGCAGTTTTAGACACGCCAACATGGAGCAATATGTATGTGTTCTAACCTAAGGACAAATATGTTGTAGTCAGGTGTCCAAATACTTGGGGTTGATACGATTGTGTCTAACTGAGCATCAGAATGAGGAAGAAAATTATTACACAGCAAACAGAGAAAATCCGAATTTTTTCGCCTGTTCAAGACCGTTTATTTTAATTTAGACCAGCTCCTAGACCTTGATGTCATGTGTTATCAATCCAAACGACAACCTCGTTCATATTTATATATAATACCTTGTAGCAAGTCTTTGAGTTTGGTCTCTGACATCTCCAAGATAAATTGCTGCTATGAAAGAAAATCAAGCAGTATGCTGTTCACGATTATTATTTTATACATTACGAAAACAAGCCTATTCAAATATATTGAAAATTTCACCTCCAAAAACTGAAAATTTTCCGATTAAAAAACTCTCGTATTTTTCATATTTCTGCTGAAAACATAGATTGTGGGTACTCATTAGAACCGCCTCGCCGAGGCGGTTCTAACGAGTACCACAATCTATGTTTTTAGCAGAAATAAGAAAAATAATGCATACCCCTGTCAACCCCAGTTTTACTATATAAAAGTGGGGTTTTAGGGGGTCAAAATTATATAGGCGTGTTTCCGTGATGAAGTCCACTAAAATTTATAATTTACTGTTACATGTAATTCTGAAATCCGACTAGTAACTAGTGTATTATTCAGGTATTCTACTGTTTCTAGCGACTCTGTATACAGCATCACGAAAACATGCCTATATAAATTTGACCCCCTTAAACCCCACTTTTATATAGTAAAACTGGTGTTTGCAGGGGTGTACATTATTTTTGTTATTTCTGCTAACAACATAGATTGTATACAGCATCACGAAAACATGCCTATATAAATTTGACCCCCTTAAACCCCACTTTTATACAGTAAAACTGGTGTTTGCAGGGGTGTACATTATTTTTGTTATTTCTGCTAAAAACATAGATTGTGGGTACTCGTTAGAACCGCCTCGCCGAGGCGGTTCTAACGAGTACCCACAATCTATGTTTAGAGCAGAAATATGAAAAATATCAGAGTTTTTGTATCTGAAAATTTTCAGTTTTTGGAGGTGAAATTTTCTACATATTTGAATAGGCGTGTTTTCGTGATGGTAATCAGACTGCTGTGCAGGCTGATCAGGGTCTTCGTTGTCCCCATACTGGACAAGAATGTTTTCCTCCTCATACGGCTCATCTACACATTACTAGGTCACAATACTAAAAAAAAAGGGTCTTCGTTGACAATTTGAAATTTGAAAGCCTAGATTGTCTGTGCACTAGTGCAGGCTGATCAGGCTCCGTCGACATACTGTACAATATCTTATGTCTTAGAAAGCGAACAATGACGGTCTTGATCAGTCTGTGTGGCTTTTACAGGTTGATCAAAAACTTCAGTCTGTATATGACCTGAAGACCTTTTTTTTTCAGATGTTTAGACTCGAGAGAAAATCAATATTTGACCAAAATTCCTATGATAGAAATTTTTGTTTCTTTTTTCTAATTTTAAAAGCTTACGTGGGAAAATGCAATTTTAAAGGTTATGTTTTACATAACTCCTTAATCCATTTTAGTATGGAGACCCCAAAGGGTAAATGGCCAACAATGCAGACCCAGATAAGAATGCGGCGTCTGATTAGGGTCTCCACTGTTTGCAAATAGTTTCGCCATATTTACCTAAGAAAGTCAAAATCACGTAACCTGACATACCTAAAATTAAAATTGGACTCCTCCAATATATAGTGTGAGAAGTATGTGTGTGTGTGTGGGGGGGGGGGGGGGGGGCGGTTATTCAGTCTAAACTGGGATAAAAAGTTCATATTGTGATGCAGAGAATGAACTGTACGTATATTTGTGTACCAACCAACGGGTTGGGTGCACAATAAGGGGCAATCAAAAGTTTTGGGCTCGACTTGTCAGTTTGACCATATTAGCAAAGTACCCAGCTATCTACGTTAAATGTGCGAATAGTGAATGTATGTGAAGGCTGACTACCGGTTGGCAGACCTAACCGGTCACCAACATGTACTATTCAAGACGCTCAAATTAACAAGTCTGATTGGTGTTAAGTTAGTTAATATGCATGCAAACAAAATAAGGACTTGTCGGTGAAGGATATCTGCAGAGCGAGTTGGAGTTTTACAGACCAGTCAATACTAACAAGGTCATATCGAGCCGGTACAGAGAGCGTCGATCTAGGCTTACTTGGTTTATAATTTTTGTATTTCGAGCAGATTTTGAAATCATTTGCAAAGATCCTTCACAAATATTTACTCACACTATCTTGCAGTAAAAACAAACTTCTTCTCTGGATATCGGTTTGTAAAATTGTTACCCACGGACAACACAGTTCCTGGATATCATTTTGTAAAGTTGTTTTCCACATACAACACGGTTTCTGGATATCGCTTTGTAAAGTTGTTATCCACGGACAACACAGTTCCTGGATATCATTTTGTAAAATTGTTGTCCACAGACAACATGATTCCTGGCTATCGCTTTGTAAAGTTGTTATGCACGGACAACATAGTTCCTGGCTATCACTTTGTAAAGGTGTTATACACGGACAACACAGTTCCTGTCTATTGCTTTGTAAAGTTGTTATACACAGACAGCACAGTTCCCGGCTATCACTTTGTAAAGTTGTTATACACAGACAACACAGCTCCTGACTGTCGCTTTGTAAAGTTGTTATACACAGACAACACAAGTTCCTGGCTATCACTTTGTAAAGTTATTTTACACGGACAACTCAGTTCCTGGCTATCACTCTTAAGTTGTTATACACAGACAACACAGTTACTGGCTATCACTTTGTAAAGTTGTTATACACAGACAATACAGTTCCTGGCTATCACTTTGTAAAGTTGTTAACCACAGACAACACAGACCCTGGATACCACTTGATAAAGCTGTTATCATCAGACAACACAGTTCCTGGATATTTTTTTGTGAAGTTGTTATCCACAGACAATATAGTTTCTGGATATCACTTTGTAAAATTGTTATCCACAGACAACACAGTTCCAGGATACTTTTTTGTGAAGTTGTTATCTACAGACAACGCAGTTCCTGAATAGCACTTTGTAAAATTGTTATTCACAGGCAAAACAGTTTAGTTGTTATTCGCAGACAGCACTGTTCCTGGATACCATTTTCTTAAATTTTATCCACAGACAACAAGTGAGTAATATCTGTCTGCCAGGAAAATTTTTTTTCTGTTGACGTCTTCTCCTGTAAGAAAGCATATAAATATAATAAAATCTTAACTCATTTCTGTGGAGTGGACTCTTCTTCCTCAACTATTTGGACAGTCCATTCTCTATATAGGGGTGTTTGGTTAGTTTTTATTGCCATGACATTTTATAATGTAAACAGTGTTGTTCCTGATCAGATGCATCTGCGGCGTCTTATCTGGGTCTACAATGTTTACCAATGACACTTTCGGGAGATGTTAGGCATAAATGGGTTAAGGTTGCAACAGTATGTAAAGTGAACGTAGCACCTAACAAGAGCTATCGCAGGGCAGCATAGCTCGCTTAACTCGAGACTTGTCTAAATAAGACAAACTCGCAGGGCCGTGAAATCTATGTCACCATCACCAACTCATGACACACTGAAACCAATGTCATACCTTTATCCGATCTATGACAAGCTGTTTGGGATGTTGCTTGCATACCAGAGATGCATTAAAACACTTTACAAAGATGTTCTAGATTTTAACTTCTAGCTCCAGCGAGAGGTATGAACCCTAAGGGTCAGTATCTGCAGAATCAGATAAGCCCAAGGCACTCAGAGTCCAAATATAAATGCTTTTTGACAATGACTGTTGAGATCTAAGCATATGAAAAACTTGCATGTATAATTGAATGCTGCGTGACGTATAAAGCCTAATACGGGAAAGGGAACGCGAACGACCGGAATGACTGTACTTCGAACAGGCGAACTGATAGAGATTACAGCAGTCACACATTAACCAGAAAAACTCATCTAATAAAACCTGTTCAACGAGTCCACACTTTAATCTAGATTAATTGGTTTGGATTGTAACGGCCCAGTTAACAATTAATATTAAGGTAATGCCGAGCAGGACAGTCCATTGTTTGTGTTAAGGTTTTACGGTCCAATCAACCCAATAGGGGCATGATGAGCACGGTAAGTTTACATTACCACACTTTTACTGGGCAGGCTTAGTCCTCTAAGTGGTTAACCAGTTTGTGCACATTCTTTCGCCAGGAACTGACAAATGCCCTTCTTGAATCAGCGTAAGGGAGAGAATGACTGTAGAAAATATTTCATGATAAAATCTCACGAAAGGATGATGCCGACCCGGTGGGGTACGCTAGTTCTCCTTGTACTTGGTACAGATGATCTAACAGAAATTACATTACCATTACAACTGAACCAGGAAAAACACTTTATCGCCATTAATAATCATAAGCTATATTACAAATCTCATTGGTCGAGAGCATGTTACGTGCAGAGTAACATTCTGTCAGGTTACCCTGTTATACTGCCCTCGCAATTAATATTGCTCTCTGACGCCACCTCAGAAGGCACATGTCACGTGCAGGGTAATATTCTATCAGGTTTCTTCCCAAGTAATATTTCCCACTAGTGATGTCATTGCTGTCAGTGCAGTTGCAATTGTAAGAATTCGGTACAACAAAACATTGTGTCGGACTCGCATCCAGCTGAGCCACCGAGGCCGGCACAGTTCAGTTTACCTAATCACATTTTACCAGGGCAGATATAGTCCTCTGGGCGATTAACTAGTACTTGTGTACTTCTTTCGCCAGAAACTGACACTTGCCCTGCTTGAAGCAGCGAAATTGATAGAATGGCTGTAGAAATATTTCATGATCTATTAGATTTTGACCCGTTCCTCTCCGGAGCATTTTTCTTGGGGTGGCGGGGTCAGGGGGTGGGGAGTCAAAATCAAAGAAGACATAAGCACACGTGTTCTAAATACAAATGTTTTTGGCAATTTGCTAACAAGATATAATAATTTGATAAACTCGCATAAAACTTTTAACGCTGCGTGATGTATTAAACTTAAACAATAATGACGATTTGGTCACTCTCGATATCAAGTTACCCTCGGGCAAACCTTCGGGTAACAATACCTGCCTCGGGTGAACAAATCGTCAAATAACCCACCCTCACACAAGGCAATATTTTATTCTATATTGTTAAATGTGGCCCCGAGGTTATAAAACAGTTTTCATGCTCAACTCAACTGAGCGTGAAATGTTCTCTGCTAATAAATATGAAAATACCAACAACAGCAGAGAAATTTTCCTGCTTATCTATGTTTAGCAATGTTAGTAAATTTGAGATTTAATAGTCAGGGCCCGGTTGTTCAAAGCGTCGTTAGCTTAACGAGCTCGTTAAGGGTCATTTCGTTAACTGTTTTAGTGGATTCAATATACAATATTCTGATATTTTTTGCTGAAAAAAATGTGAGTAGCTTTTGCACTGCAAAAGCTACTCACATTTTTTCAGCAAAAAATTTCAACATATTTGCGTATCACTCAATGTAAATTTTAACGAATCGTTAACTAACGACATCGTTAGTTTTGAACAACTGGGCCCTGGTCAGCGAGTCTACACTTTACTCTGTGGAGACAGTAAAGAGCCTAAATCTTGGGACTTCTTGATTGTTTGTTTGTTTATTCAAGCTTTACGTCACTTTGAACAATCTTTCAGTTGTTTGTTTGCGTTGAGGATTTACAGCCCAGTCAACCCAGTGGGCATTTCTAAGGCAAAGACTTAACTAAATGGCTTAAAGTGGAGACCCTAATCAGACATTTTCTTTAGAGGCAGTCTGATCTAGGTCTACACTGTTTGCAGCGACTCCAGTGTTCTTACTATTTGGGGTCCGAATTTAAGGGTCATTTGGGTATTACGTTCTAACACCATTCTTACCTTCCTGTAGAAAGGTCTGGTGAGGGTGCTCGAGTCACACAACTGGTACTGAAGAGTGAGTAGCTCGATGGGACTGGTTTGGATGGCTGAAATGGTGTGGTCACATGATCTACAGAAGTTCCTGAGGCGGTTGCTTCATTTGATGTATTAAATGATGATGCTTGGCGCTTTAAGTTTGTTTCCTGGTCTGTAATCTTCCTTCATGCTGCAATAGAGAAAAAATATCTGAATATCAATTCCAAATACAGTCGACTCTCGCTATCTCAAACTCAAAGGAACCAGAAGGTTTGGTTTGAGAGAAACTGGAGTTGAAATGTAAGGAACATATGCACACATGTAGCAATACCCACCAATATTGTGCGTTATTTCATTTGACTTAAGCAGCAGTTTGAGTGATTAGTGTTTGAGACAATGAGAGCCATCTGTACCAGATGTCTTTATCATAGCTCCAGATAAGGCGTTGTTTCAATAAAAAGTTGATATTTTTTCTGATTTCTCCATAAACCATATGTTTACTCATTAGAAGCGCCTCACAGAGGCGCTTCTAATGAGTACCCAAAACATATGTTTCCGTTGAGAAATAAGAACAAACATATTTCCCTGGTACCCTTTCTTATCTGGAGCTTTGTGTAATGATCGTTAAAGCTAAGCATATGCAATATCTATTCTAATAAGAGTTGTCGCGGGAAAACGTAGCTTGTCTGCCGTGCACATTTTGTGTTGTGCCAAATTAGTTACATCCCAGCTAGCATTCTACGTAAATCTACATCGGGCCGTCATCGGCCCGTCAGCTACCCTGACGGGCCGATGACGGCCCGATAAAGATTTACGTTGAATGCTGACTGGGATGGAATCAATATGCCAAGTATGACATTCATTCATTAAATACTGTTCAAGATTTAATGCAAAATCACTGGACCACAATAAATGAGGTCTGTTTTGGTGTGACATGGAACCAAAATCCCACGTGGGACGTTCATCCATCAAATAATCCTCAAGATATTAGGCAAAATTACTGGACCATGAAATATAGGTCACATTGACCCACATATCCACATATACACTTGGGTCAATTTTGGTGTTACATGGGACCAGTATACAATATATGACGTTCATTCATCAAATAGTGTCCTAGATGCAAAGCAAAGCAAGTATTCCGTAACATATAGGCCACACTGACCTTCATATGATATATGTTCAATTTTGGTGTTACATGGAAACAATATATCAAGTACGCTAATTATCCATCGGATAGTCTTCAAGACAGGAGGCAAGATCTCTAGATCATAGGATAATATGTCAGAATGACCTTCACCTAACTGTATTCAAGTCAATGTCACACGACTGCCCGATCTATGACTTACGGTGTTTAGATATTTGCACAACGGAAATGCATCAGAACATCTTTCAAATGTGTCCTAGATTTTAACCTCTTGCCCCACCCCGAGGCATTAACCCTGGGGTCAGTATCTATGAAATCAAAGAAGACCCGCCTATACACATATGAACCAAATACGGATGCTTTTTTAACAAGTGATTGCCGATTTAAAACATTAGCCCATTAAGACAAAAAAAGGGGAACGGAAAGGTAAAATTTAGTTTTTATAAGTATAACTTATTTTAACAAGGATACTCACCACAGACTTAACTTAGTGCATTTCCCTTATTCCCCGCAAAGAATTTTATGGATCGATCTGTATGGTTCGGTACTCCGTAGTATCAGTACCGGCAATTACCCAGTGAACAAAAGCGCGCGAAAGCGCACGGACTTCACGGGTAATTCAGAAATTCCCTTGCCCTCAAGATGGAGGGGTCGGGAGGTGGGACTCTGCGTTAAGTCTGTGGTGAGTATCCTTGTTAAAATAAGTTTTACTTATAAAAACTAAATTTTAACTGGAGTCTCCTCACCACAGACTTTACTTAATGCAGAATCAGCCTTGGTGGGAAGGAATCTTTAACCATCATACAGGACGATCCTTTTATCCAGGGATAAATCCTGTGGAAACTTAGAATTCTAAGTTCATAAAATAATGGAAATTAAGTAAGAAACTAAATTTCCACCACTCTATCCCTGGAAACAGCACTATCATATCCACGTACCTTTGAATCTGTCTTGCTAGGACTCAGATGATAGTCTCTCAAGATTAGCATCGAGGATGAGAAAGACCTGACTGCCCCCCCCCCCCCCCCCACCACTTTTTGAGCAGAAACCACTGGACTCATCAGTCGTAGGTTCTCTCCTTGTGTGTTTAAATCTCGAAATCTCGTAGATAGAACTTGGCAAAAGTCAAACGAGAAGACCGCACAGCAGCTCTGATAATATCCTCAATCGGGATTTTATTCATATACGACCAAGAAGCCGAAAGAGCCCTTAACTCGTGAGCCTTAATCTTAAGCAAAGCTATCTCAGACTTAGACAATTTCTTATAAGCTAATCTAATGGTATAAGAAATCCATCCGGAGATAGATCCCTTAGTAATATCATGATCTCCCTTCAAGGGAAGAAAAAGCCTTTTTCTGTTTTTTCGGATAGGCTCGGTCACTTTCAAGTAACGTTTCAAAGCCCTAACAGGACATAAAAGCCTGTTAAAGTCATTAAATTTAATTGTTCTGGCTAAATTTTGAACCAAAATATCATCCGGGCAAACGGATGGTAATTGATTTTTTGCCAAAAAGCCTCTTTGTGTCCTTAAAGAAACCGAACCATCTGACTGATTGAATCTGAGATGTCCTGAATCCATGGAGAAGGCATGAATCTCAATAACACGTCTCGCTGTTGCCAAGGCAAGCAGAAATACGGTTTTTAGAGTGAGATGGAACCTAGAAGCCTTATGCAACGGTTCATATGGTTCAGAACATAATGAAGAAAGGACACAAGAAAGGTCCCATTTTGGAGCTAAAGACCTTTCAACTGGCCTCTGTAATTCAAATGACTTGATAAGTTCAGAAATGACATGATCAGATCTAATGTTGTTGTCAGATTTAAACTTCAAAGTATTAGAGATAGTAGATCTGTAACCTTTGATAGTACTGACTTGACATTTCTTCTCCTGGAACAAATGTAGCAGAAAGTCTGCTACTTCCGAAGGAGTGGCCGAGAAAGGATGAACTTCCCTCTGCAAACACCAATCGGAAAAAAACTTTCCATTTGGCGTCATAAACTCGTCTGGTAGACGATCGCCTTGCTTCAGCTGCGTGTCTGGCAACGTTCGCCGAAAACTTTCGATCTCTGATCGATCTGCAGATAAACTCCAAGCGTGAAGTTTTAAGCTTCCTACGTTTTCCCTGACAAATTTCTGACCCAATTGTGTCAACAGATTTTTGTGCGAGGGAATCCGAATGACCGGTGCTACTACTAACCGAAGAATGTCCGGAAACCAAGACATTTCGGCCCAAAGAGGAGCTATCAACACTATGTTGCAGTGATGTTGGCGAATCTTGTTGATTATAGCTGGAATCAGAGCAAACGGAGGAAACGCATAAGCGTGCATTCCGTTCCAGTTCATTGACATTGCATCTATCGCCAGAGCCTTTTCGTCTGGGATAGGAGACACATAGATTGGTAACTTCTTGTTGAGACGAGTCGCAAACAGATCTATGTTTGGAAAGCCCGTCATCGACAGAATCGAGTTGCAAATCGTCTGATCCAGAGACCATTCTGTCGAAATTGGTTTGGAAAGACGACTTAACCGGTCTGCTAAAATATTCGATTTTCCTGGTATATGTCTCACCAGAAGATTTATTTCTTTCTGATTGCACCACTGGAGTGTCTCCCATACCTCCATGCACAGAGATGGAGAATGGGTGCCCCCTTCTCTCTTCAGATACGAAACTACCGAAGAGTTATCTGTGGCAACCATCACTGTTGAATTGGAGACATATTGGTGACATTGTTTTAGAGCTAGTAATATTGCTTTCATCTCTAAAACATTGATATGAAGAACTGATTGGTCTGGAGTCCAAACTCCATGAAACAGCAGTCCTTCCGGTTCGAGATGGGCTCCCCATCCGGAGAGGCTCGCATCCGTGAAAAGACTGTGTGTTGGTAGAGACGGTTTCAGTGTTACACCCGAGATGAAACGTCCCTTGTTGTCCCACCATTCCAAATGCTTCCCGATAGGAGCATTGAGAAGAATGGGATACTCTAAGGGAAGCACATGAGGTTTCCATTGTGCAAACAGAGCCATTTGAAGTGGACGTAAATGTAGCTTGCCCAATACTACAAATTGAGCTGCAGCACTTAGTTTTCCCAGAAGAGACAGAAAGACTCTTGCTGAGACCTGTTTCTGTTTCTTGAACCACAGTAACAGATCCAGAATGCCCTGTACTCTGTCTAATGGCACTCGAACTATGTTCTTGTGTGTTAGGAATTCCATTCCTATGAACACAAAGTTCTGAGACGGAACCAAATCTGACTTTTCTTCGTTGATTATCAGTCCTAGGGACATAATCAGTTCGATTGTAAACTGTCGGTCTCTCAGAATTTCTTGACGAACCTGATTTCTGACCAACCAGTCGTCCAAATATGGAAACAGAACAATTGCCCTTTTCCGTAGATATGTTGCTATGGCAACCATCAAACGGGTGAAAACATAGGGACTTGTAGCAAGGCCGAATGGAAGAGCCTTGAATTGATAAGCCTGACCCTTGAGACAGAAACGGAGATACTTCCGAGACTGCCGGTGAATAGGAACATGTAGATAGGCATCTGTCAGATCTAGTGAGAACGCCCAGTCGTTGGGTTGAATCGTCTGTCTGACCTTGTTGGCTGTCTCCATTCTGAACGACTGAATATCCAGAAAAGTATTCAGTCTGGACAGATCTATTATTAGTCGTAATTTCCCGTTCTTCTTAGGAACCAGGAAAATACGAGAATAAAAGCCTGGACCTTCCGGTTCTATCTTCTCCACTGCCCCTTTGTGTAGAAGTTTGTTGACCTCTTTTACTAGAGCCAGACTTTCGGTCTGTTGAAGAAAAATTGGAGTTGGGGAGAGGAAGGGTTTATTTACAAATGGAATTTGTACCCTTTTCTTACGACAGAGAGGACCCATCAGTCCTCTGTTATTTCTCCCCCACGATTTTGAAAGTGGGCCAACCGTCCTCCTACTGGAAGGTCCTTTCGAGGACGGGACAGTGGAGGAAGCATATCATTGTCGTGTAATGTTGGAGGCACCTCCTCGGGAGGGGGTTTGTTGACCCCTTCCACGAGAGCAAGAGCCTCCACGACGAGGGCCTCTTCTAGGACCTCCTCGATCCCTGCGATTCGGAGGTCTAGAAGAAGAAGAAGAAGAATCCCTGTGATCAGAAGATTTGTTTGGGCGTTTCGGAATTTTTTTAAACCGAGAAGAAGAAGCTTGACTACTCTGTGCAACAGAGGAAGCTATAAAACTCTGTTGCTGAGATTCAGAATTTGATTTCTGAAGTGCAGCAACCTGACCGCCGAACAGGAATTCAGAGAAGATTGGAACTGAACGAAGTTTATTCTTCGTCGCTTCCGTCAATATCTTAGACCTTTCAATGGCAGCCTCCCTCCTAGCTTGCAGGAGTTCTACTGTCAGAATCACTGCCATAGAAGAGGAATACTTAAGGCAGCTAACAATGGAACTGAGCAGTCTCTTCAGCATAGGAGCATCCAAATTGTCTGATTCTAGAGCTTTGACTGATGCCGCAGTGAAAAGGTCTGCATACGAGTTAATAGTAACCATATTCCTAGCCTGGCGTTCCATGGTTTCCAAACTCTTGACTGGAAAATTAACGTTTCCAGAGGATGCCAAATCTAGCAGAGATGCCAAATCTAGCAGAGATGCATCCTTATCAATTTTAGGTACACTGGTGGGAAATAACTGACCATGTGACCGGTAGTATTTCATAACAATACCAAGCTCTCTCTCCAAAGATTGATTGGTAACCCAACCAGGTTCAAGTTTTACTTTTTTGAATGGGCGTGTTTTCGTAATGGTACAATTTAGATGGCCAAAAATGCAAAGTAGTTTCTTCATGCGGACAACGGAGACTCTAATCAGACTGCCTTAATTTAACCGGAGTCTCCTCACCACAGACTTAACTTAGTGCATTTCCCTTATTCCCCACAAAGAATTTCTCGACCAGAGGAAGAAGAATCATCCCTTAACACGTGGTCGGATGATCTGCTAATCCTCTTGTCCGCAGATATGTTGGTAGTGGAACCACTAATTGGATCTACAGGAGTTACCTCCGTAGAACGAGAAGTGTCAGTCAGGAGATTTTCCCGGTTCTCCCGGTAATTCTCCCCTGAGGCGGACTTAGACTGAGAAAAGTGTTCTCAGACTTGGACTGCCTGGATACAGTCCCGGAGCCAGGTTGACGGATGTCATTGCTACCCTCAACAGTTTTAGAAACTGTGTCTCGGGAAGAGGCTCCCTTCTTGCCCATCTTCTTCTTGTCCATCGCAACCTTCCTCTGAACGTAAGAACGTCTATTAGAAGCTAGCGTCCAAATCGAGCTAGTCCACAGTTTACAGATCTGGCAGCGCGACTGAAAACTGCAACGAGAGCAAGCAAAACATCTAGGATGATTGTCCCAAGAGGTTTTCAAATGTCCGCAGCTACCGCGAACTTGGGACATAAGAAGGGCAAACAGTAAACAAAACTGTACTAATAAATGAAGTCACGAAAAACTGTGACAACAACTGAGAACCATAAGTTAAAAAGCAGAAAATCCGCTAAATTTAACTAAAGTAAAGGAAAGCAAATACCAACATTCCAGCGGGGAAAAAACAGCGTACCATCCGAATAAACACTAAAGAACTGGAAAATTTATATCCAAAACATAGAAACACATCCGAAATGGCGACACGCAAAGGGATATTTCTGAAGTACCCGTGAAATCCGTGCTCTTTTGCGCGCTTTTGTTCACTGGGTAATTGCCGGTACTGATACTACGGAGTACCGAACCATACAGATCGATCCATAAAATTCTTTGCGGGGAATAAGGGAAATGCACTAAGTTAAGTCTGTGGTGAGGAGACTCCAGTTAAATTAAGGCAGTCTGATTAGAGTCTCCGTTGTCCGCATGAAGAAACTACTTTGCATTTTTGGCCATCTAAATTGTACCATTACGAAAACACGCCCATTCAAATATATAGAAAATTTCACCACCAAAAATTGAAAAATTTCGATAAAAAACCCTGATGTTTTCATATTTCTACTGAAAACATAGATTATGGTTACTCGTTAGAACCGCCTCGGCGAGGCGGTTCTAACGAGTACCACAATCTATGTTTTTAGCAGAAATAAGAAAAATAATATATATCCCTGTAAACCCCAGTTTTACTATATAAAAGTGGGGTTTGAGGGGGTCAAAATTATATAGGTTTGTTTTCGTGATGCCCAGTGAAGAATCTGATCGGTCTGCGTGATTGCGCAAGCTGATCTGAATCTTCTCTGGGCGCACATGTCCGAAGGTATATTTTCTGAATTGTGGCCAATGACATGCGGTTCTGTTGATATGGACAGTTTTCATAGGCCTCGCCATGCGAAAATTTATCTTAGGGCATTTGCGACAGCGAAGGCCCATATCAGCCCCTACGCAGTCTGATCAGGGCCGTCGCTGTCCGATATCAGAATAATTTGATGCTACAGAATGTAAGACCCGGATGATACTTTGCGCATGCGTAGGATCATCTTAATCAGCGCATGTTGCGCATGCTCGAAGGCACGATTTTTACTTGACGGGGCCCAGTTAATTTTGAACAAAGCGTCCTGATTCGGTATGTACTGGCTCTCTATAGATGTCTACAATGTATAACCTATTGTAGTCGGGATACCCGTAAAAGGGTAATTGGCAAACAGTTTAGCCATTTTTCTCTAGGAATATGTAGATCTCATAGCCGGACGTACGTAAAATTGAAATTGGACTCTTCCAATATACTGTGTTGGAGAGTCTATTCAGTATACAATGGGATAAAAATCCTCAAAATTGAAATGCCATCAGTATTGATGATAAAAATTTGGTGTTTAAGTCCTTTCAACATTATTTAAGTCATATCGAGACGACTGAAGGGTGATAATGAACGGTTATATACTATGCAGCGCCGTACAATCATGTGCTAAATTCCGGCTCCAGCGGGGCTCCAACCCGGGACCTCGTGATCTGAAGTCGGGAGCGCTAACTGCTCGGTTTCCCGGACACTTAAGCTGGGGATCAAATCTACAACCTCTCGAACCAAAGGCGGACACTTGGATTGGTCTTTTTCAAATGTTTGTTTGTGCTGAGGTTTTACGGCCCATTTAACCATTTTGGTCATGTCGAACGTGTTCAGTTTACTTAACTACAACACTTTTTCTGGGCAGGCTTTGTCTTCTAAGCCGTAACCCAGTACGTGTACACAATCTTTTGCAAGAAACTGACAACTGCTTTTCTTGAATCAGCGGAAGGGAGTAACTTCATGATCGATCTCTACGAAAGAATGTTGCCTGACCCGGCGTGGGGGTAGGGAGTGGGGTGGGGGTCGAACCCGCAACTTCCTGATCACCAGTCGGATGCGCATCCGACTGCTGGCGAATGTTGCTGGACCCGGCGGGGATCGAACACGCGACCTGCTCATCACCGGCGTACGGTCTGAAAATCATTTGGTCAGACCTGGGATTTAAAACATGTGATGATCGGTTCCAAGTGCGGCACCCTAATCACAATTCCAGCGGGGCCATTTCTGCCGTACAGGCCTGACCGAAATTCCGAGTCCAACGAACCTTGGACCTCGCGATCCGAAGCCAAGATGGCCACATTGGCGCTTCAGGCTTCCAATCCCCTTGACGCCCGAGGAAATACATTTCTCACTGCGCTGCCGAAAGTATATTTCTTTACTAACTAAATAAAAGTGAAAACATTAGTAAAGTAATAAATTTTTCAAAACACTTACCTAAAAGAGCATTTATTTTTTTTCGCAGGACTTTAAACAGTGTTGTAAAATTGTGACAAATGGCATGCATTCTTGGTGAAATATCACGTGCAAATCATGCCTTAACCCTAAAGGCGCTAAACATGATTGCAGCAGACAACAATTATAAATAGTTTACATTATTTGTCAGAGAAAGCAAAACTTGGAATTTTATGTGAATCGTCTGCCTAGCAGACAGTTCACATGAAATGCCAGTCTTATTTGTCTAAAACATCATAATGTCGCCTGATGCAGTTGTTTTAGCGTATTAAGGATGGGTTATTACACCGTCAGTTGCTCAGGCGTCTTTTCAACAAAGAGGTGTGATCAGAAACTGCCCACGTATAATATAAACCTTTATCGATTCCTTGGCTTTTTCAGCAGACAACAACAAACTGTAATATTTCTTATGTTTTTTTTTTTTTTTTTTTTTTTTTTTTTTTTTTGTTTTTTTTTTTTTTTTTTTTTTTTTTTTTTTTACCATAAAACATTAGGCATTGGCATTTCATGCAAATTGTTTCCCAAGCGTATTCCCCAGAAAACAGGATTTGACATTTCACAATGATAAGGGATTTCACGTCTCTTTCAATATTATATGTCATAGCGAAACGATGGAACGGTGATAATGAAAGGCTCCCTCCCCGAATATACCCCAGTGTATCTTCACCCTCGGGGCAAGCTGCCCAGATGCAGCTTCACCTCTGGAGGGGGCGGGGGTGGGCTCCCTGGGGAGCTTGACCCCTACCTCGCCCCGAGGTTAAGCTGTCTTTTGATAGCCTGTCCCACTCTTCGAGGTGAAAATACTGAGAGCTGGGCATCCAAGAAAACTGACATAATTCAGCTCAGAAAGATATTCTAATTATTTGAGTAAAGGTTCTTGCAGCAGAAACATGGGAAACTGAAAAATATATACCTTTTGCTGGAAGGCAGTGAATTAGTGTTACGGTGAAAATCAGTTTGAACTATGTTAGTCAAATGTTTGGTAAATGAGTAAGCTGGCTTTACGACGGTAGCCTTACCCCAAAGAGTCAAGCTGGCCGGGTCACTGTATTTTTCCCCTCAAACATTGGTGATAGTGAATAGTATGATGATCCTAAAGGCTGTTCAATTTCTATCAAAAGCGAAATTTCTTAACTGTAGTTGCAATACTTCCTGGGGTGGGGGATAAGCTGCTCAAGCCACGGTATTGTGTCCTCCACCCCTAGCACCCCCGCCTAACCCCTACCGTAAAGAGAAAGCAGGTAAAACACGAAATATTACAACACTAATGACTATGCAAAAGAACTTTGTATTTAAATAGATAACATATCTTTTCTGAAGAGTGAGTTTGCCTGTTTTCAGGGTCTGGGTGCAAGCTGCCTAGGTCACTGCATCTTCACCGTCGCGTTATGGTGTGTATGTATGCGGGGAGTGTGTGTGGAAGGGTGTATGGGGGGAGGGGGTGCAAGCTGCACAGGCCACAGTATTTTGCCCCATCCCCAACCTACCTCCTCGATTCCTGTCTGAAGAAAAATAGGTAGTAGTAGATATTAGGATTATTCTAGTTGCTATTAAATAGGTAATTCTATTAAAAGTGACATTTAAAACTTTGCTTCGTCTGCAGGATTATTTGGGGTTGGTGACAAACTGCCAAGGCCACGGTTTTGTGGACATAAAACCTTCTATAATAAGAAGAAAGATAGGTAAAAATCAGGTATAACTAGATTATTAATGACTGTGCTATTGGGTGTTGTCTTAAAATGCCTATTTGAACTAAATCTACCAGTTTTCAGGGATGGGGGCAAGCGGGGTTGGGGAGAGGGGGCAAGCTGCCCAGGCCACTGCATTTTACCGTTCAGAGAAAGAAAGGCAATAATAGATAATAGTTTTATTTCTAATGACTGTTCATTGGGAAATTCTGTTAAAAGTGATAGCATATTATTTTGTCTGAACAGTGTTTGCAAGATTTTTTCGTTTTTCTTTTTTTTCTTTCTTTTTTTTTAAGCCGACCTATTAATCTGTTTTTTCCCATAAGAACCCATGTTGGCAGTAGGCCTACATTTTGTTTTCGAAAAAAATGAGACTTTTTCATGAATGTGGCTATCTAATATAAGCATAAAGTGTTTTCTAAGATTAGACCTAGTGACTTAGATTTTTCAGCCGATGTGACCCTGTTTCAAACATGATCCAGATTTGATTGAGAAGAATATTCTGAATATTTGTTTTCTAAACGGGTTTAAGTTAGATTACAAAACTGACAATAAGTAGTGAAACATGAAGCCAATAAGAAAATAAAAATTGATAAATAAATAGTTTCGTATGTTGATGAAGACAATTCTAAAATTATAACTTCAGATATGCAGATCGTTGCTGAATAGTTATACAAATGTGTTATGCCGAAAAGGAAAAAACGAAAGAAAAAAAGAGAAAAAAAAAAAAATAAATAAATAAATAAATAAATAAATAAAAAAAAACAAGAAAAACGAGGACCATGATGGTCCTATATCTCTTACCTGAGTTTACAGATTTGCATACTTAAAAGTTAATATCGAAACTTCATACAATTAGATTCCTCAAATATTTTTGTGTAACTTTTTTGTTCAAGAGTGACATGATGGTCCTTTTAAATGGAATAGCAAAATACCGTAAATAGCAAGCAGGTCTCATTTTTAGCTTGCCGGGACTATGTCCCTGGAGAGCTTATGTTGTCACCCAGTCGTTGGCGTCGGCGTCCGCGTCGGCGTCCATGTCGGCGTCCGCGTCGGCGTCCACGTTAGTACAATGTTTAAGTTTTCAAAGGTGTACATAGTTTTTTAATTGTTTAAGGTACTGCTTTCATATAAGGCCTACACCTACCTTAGGGTAAGACCTTTCAATAGTATACACCCCCATCCCCAAGTTAGACCCTTTATGTAGATCAAGGTCAGTTATTACTTTGTCATTTACGCCAATGTTTAAGTTTTGCATTTAAGTTTTGAAAAGTGTACATAACTGCAGACGTATTCAAGATAGAGCTTTAATATTTGGTCCACACCAGCCTTAGGGTTAGACCTTTCAATAGCATACATCCCTTCCTCAGGTTGACCTTCTGCTTAGGTCAAGGTCAGGTCATACTTAGTCATTTAAACCCATGTTGGATTTCTGCGTTTAAGTTTTGAAAAGTGTTTGTAACTGCTGAAGTATTCAAGATACTGCTTTGATATTTGGCCCACACCAATGTTAAGGTAAGACCTTTCAATAGCACACACCCTTCCTCAGTTTGACCTTCTGCCTAGGTCAAGGTCAGGTCATACTTTGTTATTTACACCCATGTAGGAGTTCTGCGCTTAAGTTTTGAAAAGTGTTTGTAACTTCTGAAGTATTCAAGATACTGCTTTAATATTTGACCAACAACTACCTTAGGGTAAGAGTTTTCAATAGCACACACTCCTTCCTTATGCCAAAGTCAAGGTCAGGTCATATTTTGTCATTTAAACCCATGTTTGAGTTCTGTGTTTAAGTTTTCAAAAGTATATGTTTCAATGGCATATACCCAATCCCTCAGTTTTACATTCTTCAGACATCAAAGTCGGGTCATACTCTGTCATTTATAGCTATGTTTAAGTTCTACATTTAATTTTTAATATTTAAAGATTGTGTTTTTATCCAATCAACCCTGTCCGGCGAGCTGCGTTGTCTTCTGACAAATCAATCCTCTAACAACCTTCAAAGAAGACAACCCAAATATCATACAATCGAAGTTTGGTCAAGATCCACACAATAAAGAAAGTGATTGGGCGGATGGACGGACGACGAAAACGGATGGTGATAGAGCTTAATAGCTCACCATGAGCACATTGTGCTCAGGTGAGATAACAAGTGACCGCTATGGGGTGTAACCATTTTCAGACCTGAGGATGTAATTTAAAAAAAATGTGACAAAGGTTTATTAGAAAAATCTTCATACCAAACATAAAAGGCCTTGGCCTTCTAATTTCACACAAGAAGACATTATTTTTTCCCATATGAGTCTATGTAAAACAAGTGGCCTCCAGACACGGTCATTTTTTACGCCAGAGCTGTAATTTGAACAGTCTTGAACGAGGTCAACTAGATGAAGCTACATAGTAAATAGCAAAGATATTGGCCTTCTACCTTTACGCAAGAAGATTTGTAAAGGTTTCATGATATGAGTCCATGAAAAACAATTGCTAGGGCCATAATTTGACTATCTTGGTAAAGGCCCTTTAGCTAAAGCTACATTCCAAATATTAATGTCATCACGAAAACATGCCTATATAAATTTGACCCCCTTAAACCCCACCTTTATAAAGTAAAACTGGGGTTTCCAGGGGTATACATTATTTTACTTATTTCTGCTCAAAAACATAGATTGTGGTACTCGTTAGAACCGCCTCGCTGAGGCGGTTCTAACGAGTACCCACAATCTATGTTTTGAGCAGAAATATGAAAAATATCAGAATTTTTATCTAAAAATTTTCAGTTTTTTGGAGTTGAAATTTTCTATATATTTCAATAGGTGTGTTTTCGTAATGGCTGGGATTTCCTTATACGTATGAAACAGTGTAAAACAAGAGGCCCATTGGCTATGATTCGCTCCCCTACGTAAAACCGCCATTGCACAGCTACAGATGACATGCAACTTTCTTCCAGTATAGCCAAAGCCACGAGGGAACAAACGTGACCGTGACGTAAAAAAGTCAAATGTCATCATACGATCATCATTTGAACAAACTTGACAGATCTTTCATCCTAGATGCAATATACAAAGACTCGGCCTAAAAGCTATGTTTTGATTCTGGAGAAGAAGATTTAACTATTTCAACCATGACGGCCATCTTGTTTAACAGTGCAGAATCATTTGAACAAATTGTCAATACCTCTTAACAGAAGATCTCATGTGTTGTCTGTGAATATACGGCAAACGGTTACAGAGAAGAAGGCATTTATAGATTACATAATTTTATACACGTACAGTCGAATCTCGTTATCTCGGACTCGCTTATTTCGAATTACCGCTTATCTCGAAGTGAAAATCTAGTCCCTGTTTTAACATGCAACTATAACAACAGGTAACATATTAATGTGAAAAAGAGGAAAAATTGCTCCTAAGGAGCAATTTCTCCTCTTTTCCACATTATTATTATATATATATAGTTCTAGCTTCAGGAGTGAAATTCATTTGTTTAATGTGGTTGTTCAACTTATTGTTTTCCTCACTCTCTCAACTCTGATATGTCGAGGTACGGATATCTCGAAGTGTTTCAGAGAGTCCCTTGGAATTCGAGATAACGAGAGTCGACTGTATAAAGCCCAGAAACAAGTGCAGATAGCCACTGGAGTACAAAAGTTTGATTGTGTCAAAAATTGTGATCAAATTTGCTACTTTAGTCATACATTGTTAGTTTCAAATGTAAGTCCTTGATACATTTCATCACGAAAACATGCCTATATAACTTTAACCCCTTTAAACCCCACTTTTATATAGTAAAACTGGGGTTTATAGGGGTAGACATTATTTTCCTATTTCTGCTCAAAAACATAGATTGTGGGTACTCGTTAGAACGAGTACCCACAATCTATGTTTTGAGCAGAAACATGAAAAATATCAGAGTTTATTATCTGAAAATTTTCATTTTTTGGTGGTAAAATTTTCAGTATATTTGAATTGGCATGTTTTCGTAATGTAAGACATTTTTAAAACCTTTTCCTATGCAAATGTATAGGGATGCAAATTTGACCTTGCCGTTAAAAGGTCAATGGTCAATCCAGGATCATCATTTGAACAAACTTGGTAGATCTTGAGTCCCACAATGCTATATGTAAACATTCAACCTCAAAGCTCATTAAGTGTGTTTACGCCATATGAGCACGGCGGCCATGTTTATTAACGGACCGTGACCATTAGTTAAGTTTTCAATTTCTCTTTGACAGAAGGCTTCACATGAAGGGTTTTCAGAGAAGAGGTCGTTTAAAAGTGTGGACGGACAGACGGACAGATGGTCGACGGACGGCAAGTTATCACAATAGTTCATCCTACGCCTTTGGCTCAGGTAAGCTAAAAAGCAAAGACAATTAACAACAAAATCAGCACATTTCCTGTTATTGAGTACAGACTTGAACGGATAGCCAAGGATCAAAATGGCTTCTAGGCGGACAGTAAAGACTCTGGTCTGCCTGCGCGTATGCGCAGGCTGATCTTCGCTGAGAGAAAACGCAACTTTGTTGGAAAGGCTGTGACCTGGCTCATTTATTTGTAGCTGACCGTTTGTTCGCTGTGGCAACACTTCAACTCGTAAATAAACGTAAATCACAAAATTATTGATGCGATTGAGATTGTTGTATATTTCTCCAGTGACAGTTGAGAGATACTTGTACTATTGTTTAACGCTTAGCATTCTAGGTAATAATTCCAGCATACTTAATTTTGAAATATTTTTTCTTATTTTCCCAAGTAAGTAGGCTTTAACATTTTAAGCAAATTTTCTTTTTAGGAGACGATTTGCTTGAAATGTCAAAGCCTATGTACTGGAAAAAAAATGAAAAATAAAAAGAAAGATTTAAAATGGTGTTTGCTGAATTGGCCTAGAGCGTGGTAAAGATTAATCAAATTCTTTTCCATCTCTATTTACAGGCCTGCAAACCTTTTGCAAGCACTGACTTAATGTACCGAAGGGAATTTAACACAAACACGGCATGTTGCCATCTTAGGAATTATTCATAAGCAACGTCTGCGAAGTAGTTACGTGTGTATGATTTTGTTTGTGTTGAGGTTTATGGCCCAGTTAACCCAATGGGGTCATGTCGATCGCGGTCAGTTTACCTAACCACACTTTTACTGGGCAGGCTTAGTCCTCTAAGCGGTTAACCAGTATTGTGTACACTATTCCGCCAGAAACTGACAACTGCCCTTCTTGGGCCAGCGGAAGGGAGGGAATGAAAGTAGAAAACATTTCAAAATCAAAACTCCACGAAAGAATGGTGCCGACTCGGCGGGGGTCAAACTCGCAACGTAGTGTGATTATTTTATATAATAAATGGGCAAGGCCACTTAAATGACCCATATGTACTCATGTGTAGGTTCGTTCTAGTGTTCGAGGAAGTAGAGTGTTGTCGCATTACATTACTTTAGAAGTTAAGGTAACGTATAATCCCAGGTTTTCCATTATATATAGTGAAATCAGGGGTACGTAGGGGTCTATATTAATAACGGAAGTTTCCAAATTTTACATTTTACAACCAGCTTTACTGTTTGTTTATTACTTCTATCAGTCTTTTTTATAGCATAAGTCTGTCTCCATAAGCTTAACATCCCAAATCCTCCTAATTTTACATATTTTATTGGAAAATGCCGTAAATTACATTGCTATAGATGCAGGTGGTATCAATATATAATGTGTACCCACAACATATGTTTGAGAAATAAATAGATTAAAAAAAAAAGTCAGTATTTTTGGCTTAAAACGATGGCTTATTTAGGGATATAGCTGTGAATTATAAAGTTTTCATAGGTGTGTTTACGTTATGATGTCTTAACACCCTTCTTGAGGTTTTGAGATAGCTGAACGAGACCATTTATTTTAGGGGTACAAGGGAACATAGATTATAAATACAGTGGAACAAATGCATTTTGGAGAATAGGAAATGTGGTAAATGACGATTTTGAATTTCGGGAACATGAGGACAAATACAATTTTGGAGAATAGGAAACATGGGGCATGATGATTTGGATTTTCGGGAACAAGGGAACAAATACAAATTCGGAATAAGAAGTGACGATTTTGATTTTGGGGAACAGGGAGTAAAAACTCTTTTATTTCAGGGGAAAAATAAAACAGGTACCCTTGGAGAGCTTCCTTCTTTCGGTGCATTTGGTGGGCTGGGCCACTATTCTTCAAGAAGACATATCAACCACCATGTAATGGATAAACAATGCAAAGTACGGTACTTACCCTAAGAATTTCATAGAGAGGCCTGAGCTAAAAGTGAAAACCCAGATCAGACGCCGCCAATCGCAGCGTCTTGTCTGGGTATTCACTACCTGCCGCTCATTCAGACGTTTTTATGCATATCGAAATTTAGTCAAATGGATTTTGTTAAATTTTTGGGACAATTAAAATCTATACATGTTGTCCTAGGGCACAATTAACACGTTGAAGAACGAAAACTATTCATATGATAGCGTTGTTGTTTGCAGGACTGCGTACGCCGCCGTTCCCTCGCCCCCACCCCCACCCCCCCCCCCCCCCTTACAATACGTCTCCCAAATTTAAAGAAATATATTTTACTACTAGTTAATGGCTGCTAGATGCGTGATAAACAGTGTAGCCCCGGACCAGATGCTTCTTTCCGTCCGATCTGAGTCTACACTGTTTGAGCAAGCCTCCCTCTCCCAACAGTTTGTATAAATACTGTAATAAGTAGAAATGGAACTAACCTATTACGAACTGAAGTGATTGTACAAACTGACTTTTATTTATGCTCACCATTGACCAAAAGCACCCTCGAGTTCCTGAAGTGGACTCTTCCACTTTTAAATTTGGATATGTCCACTGATGTAAATAGGGATTTCAGTCTAAAATAGAAATAAAATGACTTGCAAACAGTGTGGATTCTGATGAAACGGTTCCTTACGAGCCGTCTCGATCATCTGGATCTACACTGTTTGCTCAGGCATCTGTTTTGGTCTGCCGGGCTTAAAGGGTTAATATTAATTTCATTTAATTCAACTTGTCTTTTATGGAAGTTCTCCTGATCAAACGATGGCCATAAAGGAGAAAGTAGCTATTCAAACTGTAATTGCATTCGTAAAATGTCTGGCAAGACGCCATTTCACAACAGATTACATTTGCAGCAAGACGATATTACCTTGCGGTAAAATGGATATACGTCCCACTAGGAGCAAATTCTTTCCTTTTAGAGTAGACCCTTTTTCGCAAAAGAAAAAATGATAATAAAATAAATAAAAATAATAATAATAAAATGAATAAAATAAAAAAAATAAAATAAAATAAAAACAATTTTGACAGAGTTATCTCCCTTGAAAGTATATAATTCTACTTAATGTATTATTAAAAGAATACGTTATTGGACATAATTATAATACAGTCGACTCTCGTTATCTCTAATTCCAAGGGACTCACTGAAACACTTCAAGATATCCGTACCTCGACATATCAGAGTTGAGAGAGTGAGGAAAACAATAAATTGAACAACCATATTTAACAAATGAATATGTAATTTGACTCCTGAAGTTAGAAATATATATATAAAATAATGTGGAAAAGAGGAGAAATTGCTCCTTAGGAGCAATTTCTCCTCTTTTCCACATTATTTTGTTACCTGTTGTCATAGTTTCATGTTAAAAAAGGCACCAGATTTTCACTTCGAGATAAGGGGTAATTCGAAATAAGCGAGTTCGAGATAACGAGGTTCGACTGTACGGAGACGAATCACGAGATGGTTATAGGTAGAAGCAACCAATGAAAATAGGATAGGGTAATTGTGAGAGTGTACAGCCAAACACGTTACTAGATCATAGACTATAATATCCCTCTTGGATACATTTTAAGTATTTTTTTTCCTATCATATATTGTCGTAATGTCTAATAAAATACGTAAATTACTGCGACTGATTTCTTCCCAGTCTATCTGAGAACGTCTAGCAGATCACAGCAACCATTATTTAGAGAAGTTTGTCTGCTTAAATCGGACCATTAACGGCTCGACAGGACTCCTGCCGAGCCGATAACGTTCAGCATTATATATCGGACCACAAACGGCCCGACAGGTTTCCTGTCGGGCCCGATAACAGTCTGATATAAATTTAAGTAAAATGACAGCTTGGTTCTGACACAACTTCGTACTTTCTGGTTAATCTCTTGGCAGTTAAATTTTACAATTTCTCATTTATATATAAATTTGAAGTAAAAGTATAAGCTGTAAGTAGATGCCATTCGCTGTGCTATAAAACTCAACGAGAACAAAACTGTGAATATACGGCAAACGGTTACAGAGAAGAAGGCATTTGTAGATTACATATTTTATACACGTACAGTCGAATCTCGTTATCTCGGACTCGCTTATTTCGAATTACCGCTTATCTCGAAGTGAAAATCTAGTCCCTGTTTTAACATGCAACTATAACAACAGGTAACATATTAATGTGAAAAAGAGGAAAAATTGCTCCTAAGGAGCAATTTCTCCTCTTTTCCACATTATTATTATATATATATAGTTCTAGCTTCAGGAGTCAAATTCATTTGTTTTAAGTGGTTGTTCAACTTATTGTTTTCCTCACTCTCTCAACTCTGATATGTCGCGGTACGGATATCTCGAAGTGTTTCAGAGAGTCCCTTGGAATTCGAGATAGCGAGAGTCGACTGTATAAAGCCCAGAAACAAGTGCAGATAGCCACTGGAGTACAAAAGTTTGATTGTGTCAAAAATTGTGATCAAATTTGCTACTTTAGTCATACATTGTTAGTTTCAAATGTAAGTCCTTGATACATTTCATCACGAAAACATGCCTATATAACTTTAACCCCTTTAAACCCCACTTTTTTATAGTAAAACTGGGGTTTATAGGGGTAGACATTATTTTCCTATTTCTGCTCAAAAACATAGATTGTGGGTACTCGTTAGAACGAGTACCCACAATCTATGTTTTGAGTAGAAACATGAAAAATATCAGAGTTTATTATCTGAAAATTTTCATTTTTTGGTGGTAAAATTTTCAGTATATTTGAATAGGCATGTTTTCGTAATGTAAGACATTTTTAAAACCTTTTCCTATGCAAATGTATAGGGATGCAAATTTGACCTTGCCGTTAAAAGGTCAATGGTCAATCCAGGATCATCATTTGAACAAACTTGGTAGATCTTGAGTCCCCCAATGCTATATATAAACATTCAACCTCAAAGCTCATTAAGTGTGTTTACGCCATATGAGCACGGCGGCCATGTTTATTAACGGACCGTGACTATTAGTTAAGTTTTCAATTTCTCTTTGACAGAAGGCTTCACATGAAGGGTTTTCAGAGAAGAGGTCGTTTAAAAGTGTGGACGGACAGACGGACAGATGGTCGACGGACGGCAAGTTATCACAATAGTTCATCCTACGCCTTTGGCTCAGGTAAGCTAAAAACCAAAGACAATTAACAACAAAATCAGCACATTTCCTGTTATTGAGTACAGACTTGAACGGATAGCCAAGGATCCAAATGGCTTCTAGGCGGACAGTAAAGACTCTGGTCTGCCTGCGCGTATGCGCAGGCTGATCTTCGCTGAGAGCAAACGCAACTTTGTTGGAAAGGCTGTGACCTGGCTCATTTATTTGTAGCTGACCGTTTGTTCGCTGTGGCAACACTTCAACTCGTAAATAAACGTAAATCACAAAATTATTGATGCGATTGAGATTGTTTAATAGGAATTGTTTGTTTGAGAATAGGAAACTCCAGCATACTTAATTTTGAAATATTTTTTCTTATTTTCCCAAGTAAGTAGGCTTTAACATTTCAAGCAAATTTTCTTTTTAGGAGACGATTTGCTTGAAATGTCAAAGCCTATGTACTGGAAAAAAAATGAAAAATAAAAAGAAAGATTTAAAATGGTGTTTGCTGAATTGGCCTAGAGCGTGGTAAAGATTAATCAAATTCTTTTCCATCTCTATTTACAGGCCTGCAAACCTTTTGCAAGCACTGACTTAATGTACCGAAGGGAATTTAACACAAACACGGCATGTTGCCATCTTAGGAATTATTCATAAGCAACGTCTGCGAAGTAGTTACGTGTGTATGATTTTGTTTGTGTTGAGGTTTATGGCCCAGTTAACCCAATGGGGTCATGTCGAGCGCGGTCAGTTTACCTAACCACACTTTTACTGGTCAGGCTTAGTCCTCTAAGCGGTTAACCAGTATTGTGTACACTATTTCGCCAGAAACTGACAACTGCCCTTCTTGGGCCAGCGGAAGGGAGGGAATGAAAGTAGAAAACATTTCAAAATCAAAACTCCACGAAAGAATGGTGCCGACTCGGCGGGGGTCAAACTCGCAACGTAGTGTGATTATTTTATATAATAAATGGGCAAGGCCACTTAAATGACCCATATGTACTCATGTGTAGGTTCGTTCTAGTGTTCGAGGAAGTAGAGTGTTGTCGCATTACATTACTTTAGAAGTTAAGGTAACGTATAATCCCAGGTTTTCCATTATATATAGTGAAATCAGGGGTACGTAGGGGTCTATATTAATAACGGAAGTTTCCAAATTTTACATTTTACAACCAGCTTTACTGTTTGTTTATTACTTCTATCAGTCTTTTTTATAGCATAAGTCTGTCTCCATAAGCTTAACATCCCAAATCCTCCTAATTTTACATATTTTATTGGAAAATGCCGTAAATTACATTGCTATAGATGCAGGTGGTATCAATATATAATGTGTACCCACAACATATGTTTGAGAAATAAATAGATAATAAAAAAAGTCAGTATTTTTGGCTTAAAACGATGGCTTATTTAGGGATATAGCTGTGAATTATAAAGTTTTCATAGGTGTGTTTACGTTATGATGTCTTAACACCCTTCTTGAGGTTTTGAGATAGCGGAACGAGACCATTTATTTTAGGGGTACAAGGGAACATAGATTATAAATACAGTGGAACAAATGCATTTTGGAGAATAGGAAACGTGGTAAATGACGATTTTGAATTTCGGGAACATGGGGACAAATACAATTTTGGAGAATAGGAAACATGGGGCATGATGATTTGGATTTTCGGGAACAAGGGAACAAATACAAATTCGAAATAAGAAGTGACGATTTTGATTTTGGGGAACAGGAAGTAAAAACTCTTTTATTTCAGGGGAAAAATAAAACAGGTACCCTTGGAGAGCTTCCTTCTTTCGGTGCATTTGGTGGGCTGTGCCACTATTCTTCAAGAAGACATATCAACCACCATGTAATGGATAAACAATGCAAAGTACGGTACTTACCCTAAGAATTTCATAGAAAGGCCTGAGCTAAAAGTGAAAACCCAGATCAGACGCCGCCAATCGCAGCGTCTTGTCTGGGTATTCACTACCTGCCGCTCATTCAGACGTTTTTATGCATATCGAAATTTAGTCAAATGGATTTTGTTAAATTTTTGGGACAATTAAAATCTATACATGTTGTCCTAGGGCACAATTAACACGTTGAAGAACGAAAACTATTCATATGATAGCGTTGTTGTTTGCAGGACTGCGTACGCCGCCGTTCCCTCGCCCCCACCCCCACCCCGCCCCTTACAATACGTCTCCCAAATTTAAAGAAATATATTTTACTACTAGTTAATGGCTGCTAGATGCGTGATAAACAGTGTAGCCCCGGACCAGATGCTTCTTTCCGTCCGATCTGAGTCTACACTGTTTGAGCAAGCCTCCCTCTCCCAACAGTTTGTATAAATACTGTAATAAGTAGAAATGGAACTAACCTATTACGAACTGAAGTAATTGTACAGACTGACTTTTATTTATGCTCACCATTGACCAAAAGCACCCTCGAGTTCCTGAAGTGGACTCTTCCACTTTTAAATTTGGATATGTCCACTGATGTAAATAGGGATTTCAGTCTAAAATAGAAAAAAAAATGACTTGCAAACAGTGTGGATTCTGATGAAACGGTTCCTTACGAGCCGTCTCGATCATCTGGATCTACACTGTTTGCTCAGGCATCTGTTTTGGTCTGCCGGGCTTAAAGGGTTAATATTAATTTCATTTAATTCAACTTGTCTTTTATGGCAGTTCTCCTGATCAAACGATGGCCATAAAGGAGAAAGTAGCTATTCAAACTGTAATTGCATTCGTAAAATGTCTGGCAAGACGTCATTTCACAACAGATTACATTTGCAGCAAGACGATATTACCTTGCGGTAAAATGGATATACGTCCCACTAGGAGCAAATTCTTTCCTTTTAGAGTAGACCCTTTTTCGCAAAAGAAAAAATGATAATAAAATAAATAAAAATAATAATAATAAAATGAATAAAATAAAAAAAAAAGAAATAAAATAAAAACAATTTTGACAGAGTTATCTCCCTTGAAAGTATATAATTCTACTTAATGTATTATTAAAAGAATACGTTATTGGACATAATTATAATACAGTCGACTCTCGTTATCTCTAATTCCAAGGGACTCACTGAAACACTTCAAGATATCCGTACCTCGACATATCAGAGTTGAGAGAGTGAGGAAAACAATAAATTGAACAACCATATTTAACAAATGAATATGTAATTTGACTCCTGAAGTTAGAAATATATATATAAAATAATGTGGAAAAGAGGAGAAATTGCTCCTTAGGAGCAATTTCTCCTCTTTTCCACATTATTTTGTTACCTGTTGTCATAGTTTCATGTTAAAACAGGGACCAGATTTTCACTTCGAGATAAGGGGTAATTCGAAATAAGCGAGTTCGAGATAACGAGGTTCGACTGTACGGAGACGAATCACGAGATGGTTATAGGTAGAAGTAACCAATGAAAATAGGATAGGGTAATTGTGAGAGTGTACAGCCAAACACGTTACTAGATCATAGACTATAATATCCCTCTTGGATACATTTTAAGTATTTTTTTTCCTATCATATATTGTCGTAATGTCTAATTAAATACGTAAATTACTGCGACTGATTTCTTCCCAGTCTATCTGAGAACGTCTAGCAGATCATAGCAACCATTATTTAGAGAAGTTTAAGTCTGCTTAAATCGGACCATTAACGGCTCGACAGGACTCCTGCCGAGCCGATAACGTTCAGCATTATATATCGGACCACTAACGGCCCGACAGGTTTCCTGTCGGGCCCGATAACAGTCTGATATAAATTTAAGTAAAATGACAGCTTGGTTCTGACACAACTTCGTACTTTCTGGTTAATCTCTTGGCAGTTAAAAGTTTACAATTTCTCATTTATATAAAAACTTGAAGTAAAAGTATAAGCTGTAAGTAGATGCCATTCGCTGTGCTATAAAACTCAACGAGAACAAAACCTACATTCTGCATGTGTTCGTAATCAATCATCTTTTCTCATCTGTTTTTTTGTAACAACAAGGTGCATTTTGAGAAGCGAAAGAACACAAGGTTTTAATTATATCGCGCAAGATTTACTGCTTTCTGTCCGTCAGGTGCATTTGTGCCAGGTAAAATCATTTATTGTAATCCCATCGCAGAAATAAGTAATGATGGCTTATTAATAACGAAGGCTTGTTTGTTTCTTGACTTTTATTTATGACAAATTGGAAGTTTGTAGGTCTTGTGTTTGGGCGTAGATTGATAATATATGCAATAAATCTCTTTTGTACGTAAATATTTAAGATATTTTTTCTTATCACATAGTAGCCTAAATTCCCAACATTCAGCATGAAATATCTCGCGATGTAGATGATCTGCATGCATGCAAATGTGATAAATCATTTATACCATGGTTCTGCGCATGTACGTGCGATAATGTACTCGCTCACGCTCGTGCATTATCTCATCGTACATGAGCGCGAACCATGGTATAGCTAAGACTTATTTTATGGTCACATATTTGTTCTTCTCCGTGAGGGTATTTTTCTTGTGCAGCTCCATCTGAGCCGAAAACTCTCTGACATGTGCGCCCAGCCAAGATTCAAATCAGCCTGCGCGTTCGTGCAGGCTGATCCCAATCTTTACTAGGCACATTTTGGATAGCAAAGAATGCAAGGACTTGGAGTCTGTGGAAGTTTTTCTTTTTTCGTGCGCCGGTGGTTTTATATGTTGCAAAGGCTTAGTCATTGTGTAATTATTTAATTTGTCGTACTTCAGTGGTTTGGGAAGGAATTTTTTCACGTTTATTTTACTACACTGCAGCTATTGTTATTCCGTGTGGCGGCCGTAGGACGTTACCCCGTATTTCGCAATAGGTCAGATTATTGTGCTTTCGACATCTTTCAGAAAGTCGTTTTTTGCTTGGCGCTTTACACGGAAGAAGTAAAGTTGCAACTTTTTTTTTCATGAATTAATGCAAAATCATTTGTCCTTACTATTTATGCACAAAAACTTTTATTCTAGTCATTGTTTTTTTAAAGAATCAAATATTTTCGCTTTTCCCCCATAGTAAAAATGCAAATTATACAGAATTCTATAGGGTAGGTAACTTGGAGGCAGATTTTCAACAAGTTCCGCTTGTTCAATTTTTCTGAAATTTTCACACTATTGTTGTAAAATATCCATAATTTAAATTCAGCAAAGAAAAGTGAAAAAAAATATGTTTTAGACAAAAGTTCCATAAAAAGCAATTAACTACAGAAATTGCATAGGTCAGATCGATTTTTGGCCGTAAATTTAATTTTAGGGTAACTATTTGAGAACAAAGCACAGAAACAGAAAAGACAAATGGTTTCTGATAAGATGAAAATAAAAACCCCAGCGAAAAACGTCATTCAGAGTGATGACGAAAGGACAGTAGGTTTTATTTCCTTTGGGATCATTAGGCCCAATTTGGTATATTTGAAAATGGAGTTCTGCTCAGTCATACGCTAGAGGGCGTAAGCAGTGTTGCAAATTTCATTACTGCTTATGAAGAGTCTCAATAAAACCGAGTCTCCCATTTTCTAATCTGTAATGTGTTCTTTGTTTTCAAATACATTTTTTTACGTTTATTGTGCTTCGTAATTATGGCATTATCTGGGTATCTTTACTTATATTTAAGAGTTTGAAATCGAGACCTTGGTGTTTGTTCATCGTAGTGCTTAAAAGGTACATTTGTAATTTACATATTTTTGTTTTCTATTGTGATCCACTGGTGTGTTCGGGAATCTTTGTGTCATCCGAACAATCAGGGCAGCTGGTACTATATCAGGATTACGGGAATGGGTTTGACGTATATAAACTCCATCCCGATAGTTTTTAGCAAACATACGAAATGTGTTTGCTTTACTGTAGAGAGGCTGACAAACATACCTAAGCATTAGTTTAAATCCCATGGCAAACTTCGTGTGTGTGTGTGTGTGTGTGTGTCTGCATGCGCGCGCGCGTGTGTGTGTGTGTGTGTGTAGTCGTGGCCTTGTGGCTGCTTGCTGCCTGGCTTTGTTCGTGTTTTGTCCTGTCCGTTGTTTTGTCCTTGTGTTTAGTGAATCCTGCCTAATATTGTACTCTCCTTGTTAGGAAAGCTGGTTGGTGTGCTTTTCTTTGATTTGTGGCTTGCGTACTGTCTGTCTTGATTTGTTTGCTCTTCCTCTTGGCTATGTTCTGTAATCGTGGCCCGTGATAGACATCCTCTATACCACAGTTGACTACTGTTATCTCAAACTGATTTCTGCTGTTGACCGTTTGCAGGCATGATTATGCTGCATCGTTCGCTTGTTCTGTTTTCGATGAAGTATTGCTTGTTCGTCAGCACGTGTCTGACGTCTTATCTGGCTTTGTCATGTTTTTCTATTATATTATGTCATTGTACCCTTGTCCGATGCAAGGCCATTTTTTTGCGTATCTCCAGATGTATTTTCATATATACTCACGAGTTTCAATCAAACTGAGGTGGTTATTTTCTGCTTTTGAGTTGCTTCTGTTAAGGATCCTTGTTTCGAGTTGTGTGCGATGTCGCTCATTGCAGTTGCCCTTATGAGCCGTATTTATACTGGACAAAAATAAAAGTTAATACCAAGGTTGTGATAATAATTTAAGTGAGGTCATTGTATGCTTGGTTCAAAACACGTTGTGAAATATAATAATGACTTTTATTTCACATTATTGCCCAGGGAAATATCACCTAAATATGCAAAGCGAATTAGACAGTTGCGCGAATGATACAGTAATGACACTTTAAACAAGGAATTTTATTGTGTCCATGCGTTTGCCTATTGCTTTATTTAAGATTTCTAAATCATTATTTAAAGTTTCAAAACTACAGCTGAAAAGAATATCTGAGTACTTTTGAGAAATTGTCAAAGACAGAAGTGCCGCAGAATAATGCAACACATACAAAATTTACACCTGTGAAATACGTATATATTTCAACTGTTAGGAAGGTATTCCCGTGATCTTACAACTTTGAACAATTACAGCTCCCTACACAGTCCTTGAAAGAAATTGCCACTTTGTGTGGAATAGATCTAACCCACGACAATATGTTTCCTATATTAATAATGGTATTGCATTAAATTGGCTAGGGACCAATTGCTATAATACAGTATAAAGTAGTTAGCGTTATGTACATTAAAAGTTCTGGGTCTTAATCATGTATAAATATTGAGAAATAAAAATGCTATGTATTGTTTGCTTATCGAAATCCTTTATTGAACTAAGAATGAAAACGCTTTGCTTATGTTATACTGTTTAGCAGCAAAAAACACATCATATCTTTGCGCCTATAGATAACAGAACGTATATATGGACTCGACTCCAAAGCTGCACATTCCGGTCTTGATCGCATTTCTAAGCGCCAGCCTCGGTGGCTCGGTTGGATGCGCGTCAGACTGGTGATCAGGAGGCTGCGGGTTCGACCCCCGCCGGGTCGGCAACATTCTTGCGTGTAGATTAATAATAGATTATTTTCTACGATCATGCTCTCCCTTCCGCTGATTCAAGAAGGGCAGTTGTCAGTTTCTTGCGAAAAAATACTGGTTAACAGCTTAGAGGACTAAGCCAGCCCAGTAAACGTGTGGTTAGGTGAACTGACCGCGCTCGACATGACCCATTGGATTGACTGGGTCGTAAAACCTCAACACAAACAAACTATTCTAAGCATATGTAATGTAGATGGTTATCGATTATCGAGTAAGTGGTAAGATATGAGCCGGGGCACATCGTTTCCTACGAGAATGCATGATCGCATAGAGAAGACTTAGATCAGCCTGCACATCCACACAGGGTGTTCATAGTCTTCACTTTGCTTTGTACACATGGTTACCCACAGAGTGGCCTGCGAAGTCTGTAACAGATCAGACTACAGGGATGCGTAGTCTGATCTGAGTCTTATAAGAAATGATGTGGCCTGGCTCAAATTCGTTTAGAGCAACGTAATGTAAATATCAGGTGTGTTTATAGTAGAGTACATGTACGTGAAGCATCAAAAATGTTTTTATTCTTTGCAGAGGAAAATGAGAAAAGAGAAGAATCAAATTGACGGATTTAAAAGTTTCTATATATATATATAAATATATATATATATATATATATATATATATATATATATATATATATATATATATATATATATATATATATATATATATATATATATATATATATTAACGTTACGTAACGTTATTAACGTAAAGTTATTGCAACACAGTCCTGAAGAGAAGAGCTCTAATAGTTATTTATCGTATATATAGATAACGATGAATGTACAAGAGCTCCGCCAAGCGGGGCATTATACGCCCGTGGCAAGTAATAAGATGCAGCACATTAACTGGCTCCTGTATAATTCAGTGCTCCGGATATAATTGTAAGTGGAATTACAAAAAAAAAAAAAAAAAAAAAAAAAAAAAAAAAATCTATTGGGGCATAATCTCTGCTGATATTTGGTGAACTGTAACCTAAGGGTCCAAGCTGGCCAAGAAATTAAGGGAGAAGTTTGCTGCTTCTAGGGAGAAGTGCTTTCTGATGGAGGACACACCACAGAAGCATGGCTATATTATAAGCTCATATGAGCCTTTGGCACACTATTACCTCTAAACAATATGCTGTGAAATGTTTACAAAAACTTTCAAAGGGGCATAAATCTGCAAATATTTGGTGCACTGTAACCTAAAAATAACATGTGCTGCTCCACATCATCATGTAAGTATTTACGAAGTTTCAGCTTGATCAGATGTAAACTGTAGGAGGATTTAGCCGGAAACAAAAAATTAGTAGAAATTTTCAAAGGGGTTTAACTCTGCTCATATTTGGTGGACTGTAACCTTTTCGAAGGGGTTTAACTCTGCTAATACTTGGTGGACTGTAACCTTGAAATAATACGCGCCGCTCCACATCATGGTCTAACTGTACATGAAGTTTCAGCTTGATTGGATGTAAACTGTAGGGGGATTTAGCCATAAACTAAAAATTAATCGAAATTTTCAAAGAAGTATAACTCTGCTAATATTTGGTGGACTGTAACCTCGAAATAATATGCGCTGCTCCACATCATGGTCTAACTATACATGAAGTTTCAGCTTGATCGGATGTAAACTGTAGGAGGAGTTAGCCGGAAACGAAAAGTCTACTGAAATTTTCAAAGAGGCATAACTCTGCTAATATTTGGTGGACTGTAACCTCGAAATAATATGCGCTGCTCCACATCATGATCTAACTATACATGAAGTTTCAGCTTGATCGGATGTAAAAAGTAGGAGGAGTTAACCGGAAATGAAAAGTTTACAGAAATTTCTAAGGGGCATAACTCTGCAAACATTTGGTGGACTGTAACCCCAAAACAATATGCGCTGCGCCACATCATGGTCTAAGTATATACCAAGTTTCAGCTCGATCAGTTGTAAACTGTAGGAGGAGTTAGCCGGAAACGAAAAGTCTATTGAAATTTTCCAAGGGACATAACTCTGCTAATATTTCATGGACTGTAACCTCGAAATAATAAGCGCTGCTCCACATCATGGTCTAACTATATATGAAGTTTCAGCTTGATCGGATGTAAAATGTAGGAGGAGTTAACCGGAAATTAAAAGTTTACAAAAATTGTCTAAGGGGCCTTACTCTGCAAACATTTGGTGGACTATAACCCCGAAACAATATGCGCTGCGCCACATCATGGTCTAACTATATACCAAGTTTCAGCTTGATCGGATGTAAACTGTAGGAGGAGTTAGCCGGAAACGAAAAAGTTTACGGACGGACGGACGCCATACCCCGTAACATAATACGTCCCGTTTTCCAAACGGGCGTATAAAAAAGCATCTGAACACTTTGTACGTTACCAAATTTCAAATTACTTCGGCGTTAAGGGGATGATCCTTAACTCTTTCATGGGCGGTAACTCCGTCAAAACTGTTTTACTTCCCTTCTGGAAAGGGACTATACTAAAAGGAAACAGTTTGGTCCCATTGAGAGCAAATTTCTTCCTTTTAGATTAGACCCTTCTTCACACGTGCATTAAGCCCCATTAAACAAGAATTGTGTTCTGAATGAAAACATAAGTGCAGGAAAAGCAGTTATAAACAAGAACTATCTGACGCCAATCTGGTTCAAAATAATAAATAATTTCTTACAGAATATGTTCTCAGAAACCCTGATAATCTAAAAACGATCTGTTTATATTAAAGAGCAGTTGCAATCGAAATATTATTTTCAGAGCGTGCTTTAATTTTAATTCCTATTTTATCATTACGAAAATATGCCTATTCAAGTAAACTGAAAATTCTACCCCAAAAAAATGAAAATTTTCAAAGAAAAAAATATGATATTTTTCATATTTCTGCTCAAAACATAGATTGTGGGTACTCGTTAGAACCGCCTCGTCGAGGCGGTTCTAACGGGTATCCACAATCTATGATTTTGAGCAGAAATAAGAAAAATAATGTATACCCCTGTAAACCTCTGTTTTACCATATACAAGTGGGGTTTAAGGGGGTCAAAATTATATAGGCATGTTTTCGTGATGTGGATCCTTTAGACATACAGAATACAAAACCAGAAAATAACAGTCTCGGTTTGATTATGAGAAATAATGACAAATAAAAATGCGGAAAGTTTGAGACCAAGTGATGGGGTTCTAGAAGAGTTTGAAATACTGTGTATGTCCCCAACAGTCCCCAAGGAAAAAAGTAAATCAAAATTGACGGATATAAATATATTGTTAAAAAATATTTGCTCTTTATCGAAATTGAAAGAAAGTATGCTATCCACCACGTAGTTGTCTTTTACATCCAACATGTTGCGATGTTTTTAGCAATATACACTCTGGGTAAAACTTTCATCAGAAGACATTTTGAAATATTTTTCTTGTTGTTTTTTTTTTCCAAGAAAACAAGCTGTGTTGTTTCTTGCAAATTACTTTGCACGAAATGTATAATGCTTGTATTCTGGGAAAAGGGAAATGACAAAGCCTATTTTCTGGGAAAATCAAGAAGAATATCATCAATTTGTCGTCTGCTGAATTAGCCCAAAGAGTGGTAAAAGTTACATTTTAAGTAGAATAGTGCAGTAAAAATAAATAAATTGTGTAATGATGAATATTTTTGAAATTCTGTAGAGATCTAGATGAAGCCTTTTGAAATTCTGTAAAGATCAAACATTGTTAACTTCTGTAAAGAGTGACATATTTGAAATTCTGTAATGATTAACCCTTTCGAGGTTCTGTAAAGATAAATCTTTTTTGAAATTTTGTAAAGATTAACTATTTTGAAATCATGTAGAGATGTGTCCTTTTCAAACCCTGTAAAGATGAACCCTACTGAAATTATGTGAAGATGAACCCTTTTAAAATTCTGTAAAGAGTACTCGTCTGGAAATACTGTTTAAAGATGCACGCTGCTGAAATTCTGTAACGATTAACCCACTTGAAATTATCCGAGATGCGCCCTTTAGAATTTTGTAAAGATGCACCCTTTTGGAATTCAATAAAGATTAACCCTTTTAAAATTCAGTAAAAATAAACCCTGTTGATACTTTGTAAACATGACGCCTTTTAAAATTCTATAAAGATGCGTCCTTTTGAAATTCATTAAGGATGAATCCTTTTTTGAAATTCTGTGAAGACGTACCGTTTTGAAATTCTGCGAAGATGTACCCTTAAAAAATTGTGTAAAGATGCACCCTCTTAAATTCTCTGAAGGTTAACCTTTTTGAAATTCTGTAGAGATAATCTCTTTTGAAAATCTGTATTGATGAACCCTTTTGAAAGCAAATGATCCATCACTAAAACACAAATAGCATGCTCGGATTTTAATTTGTTTATGAACAGCGCGGTAGTATGCAGTGCTCATTACGAAAACACGCCTATTCAAATAGACAGAAAATTTCACCTCCAAAAAGTGAAAATTTTCAGGTAAAAAACTTTGATATTTTTCATATTTCTGCTCAAAAACATAGATTGTGGGTACTCGTTAGAACCGCCTCTGTGAGGCGGTTCTAACGAGTATTCACAATCTATGTTTTTGAGCAGAAATAAGAAAAATAATTTATACCCCTGTAAACCCCATTTTTACTATATAAAAATGGGGTTTAGGGGGTCAAAATTATATAGGCATGTTTTCGTGATGTGTCCACACCTTTCAGCAGCGGATTAAGCCTTTGTCCCTATATACTCATTCAGATACCATTGTAAATAGTGCAGATCCATCTGAGGTGGCTTGTAACGAGCAGTCTCATCAGTATATACATAATTTGCCGCTCTGTGATTGATTTTTGACCGATACCCCGCTTCGCAATCATAGATATGTCCACATTCAGAGATGGAAGATTCCGTTTCAGAAACTCAGGGGTGATAGGGTTGAGCGATATTTCATTTTCAGAATTTTCAGAATTTCTCAAACAAATGCGCTCAGTGATCCATAGAGTAGAAAATTGACACTATTCAGCAGGCACACAACGTTGAAACAACGTCAAGACTTTGAATCAACGTTGTTTCAACTTGTGTGCCCGCTGGGTATACTGTAGAATAATATTATCTCGAGAGAAGGAACATCGTACAATCAATAAACAAGTTTTACATGTGTTTTACTGACCGTTCCAAGGCGGTGCTTCGGCTGTGGTTTACCAAGTCTGTCATTGTATGTCTTGGTGAAATTTATGTTTTGGATAGCCGTTTGGCAATTTTTGAAGGAAACTGTCCTTTTGGCTTTCTGCTTGTAGTGTTTTGATTGTGGTGCCGTTACTTAAAGTGCATCCTTCTTTCCCTTTGGTGTCTTGAAACGGATGGTGTTAGGTAATTGTATCGATTCCTGATCATTGCCTTCCTTTCTATTTCAAATTAAGGGTTTAAAATGCTAGACAGGCTGAGATTTTGTCATATAGACTATACACGTATATGGCTACATGTATGCACATGAACGTGCGAACGACATCAGTCGATGTAAGCTGTGTTGAATGCAATGAAAAAAAAAAAAAAAAAGAAAAAAATAGAACAGCTTCAGTTTTTTTATTATTTCTGAATTCCAGTAATCCAAGAGGATGTTCTTTTTACTAAGAAATAATGAAGTTTGTCTCAGACAGGAAGCATGTGGTAATCTGTCGGCTATAAACGTTATCTTTTTATGCTCGCTTTGATTCCAATACAATGACGGGATTTCAGAATAATCTGTCTGTTAACATAAATTTTAGAAACGTTCTATTGACCTGGTTTCCAAGATTTTATGACAGAATACCTGTAAAATATTCGTTAACCCTTTCAGCACGACAGACCCAAACTGAAAGAGTGCAAATCATCACGAAAACATACCTATATAATTTTAACCCCCGTAAAACCAACTTTTATATAGTAAAACTGGGGTTTATAGGGGTATACATTGTTTTTTCTTATTTCTGCTCAAAAACATAGATTGTGGGTACTCGTTAGAACTGCCTCATTGAGGCAGTTCTAATGAGTACCCACAATCTATGTTTTGAGCAGAAATATGAAAAATATCAGAATTTTTTATCTGAAAAAGTTCATTTTTGATGGTAAAATTTTCAGTATATTTGAATAGGCTTGTTTTCGTAATGTAGTGTAGGTCCAGATGAGACGGCTCAAAAAGTAATGGGCCGTCTCATCAAGACCTACACTGTTTGTATTTCTGTTTTTGAACTTAGACTAAAACCCCTTTTGCATCAGTGGATGAGAGAGGCCACTTGAGAAACTTAGGGATGAAAGTGTTAAGGTCATGCACAGTAATAACTGGTAATTTTGTATTCGTGTGAAACAATAGCAATGTCGGCCTTAATTGGTACAAATTGATACTTAATAATTGGACACTAAGGGAACGTTTGTTCCGAAATATGCACATGAAACATAAGATAATTAACGGACTTTGTGTTTGGAAAGTGTTAAGCCATTTTGCGGTTCAAACCTTTGTCTTAGGAAGTATTTATAGCTTTATAATTTCAGTTAATTATTCTTTGCTAGTTAGTTCACCAAAATTGCCCACATTTGACATAAGTATAATTACGATCATTCTGTATCTTTTTGTTTCCAATGTGATTTTGTTTATTTATTATATATTTAGATGAAGTTATGAGACAAATATCGTAGCAGAAAACAAAAAAGAAATTCTATATTTGCCATTTTTTACACTGTCATCACGCTAACATGCCTATATAATTCCCCCCTCCCCCCTTAAACCCTACTTTTATATAGTAAAGTTTAGGCGGATCTACGGATGGTCAGGTGGTTTTTTCCCCGGGTCCTCCGGTTTTCGCCAACCTTTGATGAACGATCGGCTTGATATAAGTGAAATATTCTTGAAAGGGCCGTAAAACCAAACAAAAAAAAAAGTATAACTGGGGTTTACAGGGCTATATATTATTTTTCTTATTTCTGCTCAAAAACATAGATTGTGGGTACGCGTTAGAACCGCCTCGCCGAGGCGGTTGTAACGCGTACCAACCGCCTCGCCGAGGCGGTTCTAACGCGTACCAACAATCTATGTTTTTAGCAGAAATATGAAGAATATCAGATTTTTTTTTTTCTGAAAATTTTCATTTTTTGTGGTAAAATTCAATAATTAAAATTTTCAATATTTGAATAGGCATGTTTTCGTAATGTAAGTCTTCTATTTTTTCAGGTGAATTAATTTCTGTTATTTCCATACATCGTGTTGCCCAAAAGTACAATAAGAAGAAAACCAGAAAAGATCACAAACATGGAAAACCAAAAACACTGGATAAAGGTTAAATCTCATCAAACGCCATCACAAAAATGGTATCCTATGAAAAAATAACGACAAATGAGAAGAAACTGCAACTAAATTTTCGCCGAAATATGGCTTTACTGGCGCCCAACCGCGCCCCTACTTCGGAAGTAGTTCCTTCAAATTAAAGTGTACAATCATGCACTAAAATATCAATACGAGCGTAACTCGACCACCGATGGCTGGTTTACTGTGCTTAAATCGAACGCACTTTGAGTATCTGTAAAATTCTTCCGATAGCTCAAGAAAACAAATACAGTTGACTCCCGTTATCTCGACCTCGCTTATCTCGAATAACCGCTTATCTCGAAGTGAAAATCTGGTCGCTGCCTAAACACGAAAATCTAACAACATGTAAAAAACTGATCCTAAGGAGCAATTTCTCCTCTTTTCCACAATATTTTCAATATATCTCTAACTTCAAGAGTCCAATTACACATGTATTTGTTAAATGTGGTTAATCGAATTAGTTTTTTTTCCTCAAATCACGAAAACATGCCTATATAATGTTGACCCCGTTAAACCCCACTTTGATAAAGTAAATCCGGAGTTTACAGGGGTATACATCATTGTTCTTATTTTTGCTCAAAAACATAGATTGTGGGTACCCACAATCTATATTTTGAGCAGAAATATGAAAGCTATCCGAATTTTTATCTGAAATTTTTCATCTTTTTGGTAGTAAAATTTTGAGCATATTTGTATATGCGTGTTTTCATAATGATTATGCAAATCTGATATGTCGAAGTATGGATATCTCGAAGTATTTCAGAGAATCCCTTGGAATTCGAGATAATGAGAGTCGACTGTATTTAGGGATATTTGTGGATTTTTTTTACTTATTCTATACAATAATGGTATGTTGTGTGTACTCATTAGGATTACCATTATTTGATAGAAGATCAAAAATATAATCAGAGATAATCCCCATTTGCCTCCTGACTTGGCGCTAAGATTAACCCTTATGGGTTGGGTATACCCACATCTAGAACAGCCTTCATTCGTCATAACTATGTTCGAGTCATAACAGTTCGATTGTATTTGTTTGTTTGTGTTGAGGTTTTACGGCCCAGTCAACCCAATGGGGTCATGTCGAGCGCGGTCAGTTTACCTAACCACACGTTTACTGGGCAGGCTTAGTCCTCTAAGCGGTTAACCAGTATTGTGAACATTCTTTCGCCGGAAACTGACAATTGCCCTTCTTGAATCAGCGGAAGGGAGAGAATGACCGTAGAAAATATTTCATGATCAATCTCCACGAAAGAATATTGTCGACCTCGGCGGGGGTTGACCCGCGACCTCTTGGTCTCCAGTCGGACGGCGCATGCAACTGAGCCACCGAGGCCGGCTAAAGTTCGATTGTACATATTGTATTTAACTTGCTTAGAAAAATATACACGAGCCTGCTGACTGATTTTGTTCAGTATTAGATTTGTGCCACATACCCACTGGATGTATATACAGTATAACCTCAATGGCTCGAATACAGATGGCTCGTTTACCGTGGATGACTCGAACTCTTTTTTCAGTCCCTACAAAATTCTTCCAATAGCTCAAGAAAAGAAATATTTATTGAATTTTTCTTATTTTATCATGGAATTGTATGTTGTGCGTACTCATTAGAGTTATTTTTCTCCATCTTGTTTAGAATCTTATTCATATATTCGTTCTGTCCTACATAGATTTACGATCAGCTCGCTTAGGGAAGAGGAAGCCTGTCGCTTGGCCAATCGTTTATCTAACATGTTGTGTCTGTCTTTATATATAACTGTTCGCTCGATCTTTCTCCCGGTATCAGAGGGAGACAGCGATCTGTGATTGTGTAACTTCCTGATCTTCTTTATTTTTTAATCTTTATTTATTTATTTATTTATTCATTTATTTTGTTTTTGTACAAAACGTCATTCCGTGTCTGTATATTTGCTCTATTTTCAACATCTTTTCCATAGGCATCGTTAGACTATGTAATGATTAAGAACGATGAAAACGTTTAAGTGTTTAACTTAAAATATGCATCGCGCCATGCAAAAACATGTCTAAGGGCATATGCGGGCAACGAATGTCAAGATTAGACTATACATCACGAAAACATGCCTATATAATTTTGACCCCCTTAAACCGCACTTTTATATAGTAAAACTGGCGTTTACAGGGGTATACATTATTTTTCATATTTCTGCTCAAAAACATAGATTGTGGGTACTCGTTAGAACCGCCTCGGAGTCTGCTCGAAAACATAGATTGTGGTACTCGTTAGAACCGCCTCTCCGAGGCGGTTCTAACGAGTACCCACAATCTATGTTTTTGAGCAGAAATATGAAAAATATCAGGGATTTTTATCCGAAAATTTTCAGATTTTGGAGGTGAAATTTTCTATATATATTTGAATAGGCGTGTTTTCGTAATGGATTGTACCATTGGAAAGCAAATGTCCGGATGAGACTCTGCACATCTGTGGCATGAATTTGAATCTGTGCATTATTAATACACCTTTTCGCTTGACGTGGTCCCTATTTTGTACAAAACGTCATTCCTTATCTGTATATATTTTATATTTTCAACGTTCAATTAAGAACCATGGAGTTTTTCACTCAAATTATACGCCGCACCATGCAAACAGGTGTCTTAGGGCATATTCGGGCAGCGGAAGCCCAGATCAGACTGCGCGGATGCAGCGTCTGATCAGGGCCTTCGTTGTCCGCTATCCGATCATTTTACACTATAGAATGTAGCACCGGAGAGCAAATTCCCGGATGAGACTTTGCGCATGCGTGGAGTGAATTCGAATCTGTGCATTTTGTGCACGTTTGAATACACCTTTGCGCTTGACGTTGTCCATATTTTTATAAAACGTCATTTCGTATTTGTATATATTTTCTATTTTTTACACCCTGTTGCATAGATATCGTTAGAATATGTAATGATTAAGAACGATGGAAACGTTGAGTGTTTAACTCTAAGTATGATTATTGTGTTGATTTATTTGTCTCGTCTTTCTTAATATCTTTGTTACAGAAATCATAAATCGTATCGATTCGAATGTAGCTACTCTCACTGAACAACACAAAATCTTTAAGTCTAGTTCTGTGAAATTAAAAAAAAAAAATGATAATAAGACTTTACTATTCAGAGCTTTACTGGGCTTATTATAAGACGACATCAAATCGGAAATTCATCGATGGAAAACCGACATTCTACCACAAATGAATAGGAAAACTGCGTCTAGACTGTAGCACATTGATGCGATTGCGCAAGGGCTATTAAACCCGCATATATGACAAAGCATAGGATATTGTATATTGTATATACATGTAAGAAAGATCGAAAAGCATGATTAGACTCCATCTTGCATAATTGTTCGTGGCAGAAAGAAGGTTTTGCTGCTACAGTGAATCTTGTTTCTATAGCACAAGCGAGACGATTACATGATGACAGTCCTAGGGCATAATGTATTTGAGCTTGACCATAAAATAAGATTGCTCCTGCATATGCGGACATCGAAGGTCCAGATTAGCCTGCGCATTCGCACAGTTTGATAAGGGCATTTGCTGTTCGCATTCGCGCAGTCTTATCAGGGCATTTGCTCTTTGCATTCATGCAGTCTAATCTGCGCATTTGCTGTCCGCATTCACGCAGTCTGATCAGGGCATTTGCTGTCCGCATTCGCACAGTCTGATCAGGGCATTTGCTGTCAGCGTTCGCACAGTCTGATCAGGGCATTTGCTTTCCGCATTCGCGCAGTCTGATCAAGGCATTTGCAGTCCGCATTCGCACAGTCTGATCAGGGCATTTACTGTCCGCATTCGCACAGTCTGATCAGGGCATTTACTGTCCGCATTCGCGCAGTCTGATCAGGGCATTTGCTGTCCGCATTCACGCAGTCTGATCAGGACATTTACTGTCCGGATTCGCGCAGTCTGATCAGGGCATTTGCTGTCCGCATTCGCGCAGTCTGATCAGGGCATTTGCTGTCCGCATTCGCGCAGTCTGATCAGGTCATTTGCTGTCCGCATTCGCGCAGTCTGATCAAGGCATTTACTGTCCGCATTCGCACAGTCTGATCAGGGTATTTTCTGTCCGCATTCGCGCAGTCTGATCAGGGCATTTGCTGTCCGCATTCGCGCAGTCTGATCAGGGCATTTGCTGCCCGCATTCGCACAGTCTGATCAGGGCATTTGCTGTCCGATTTCGCGCAGTCTGAGCAGGGCATTTACTGCGCGCATTCGCACAGTCTGATCAGGGCATTTGCTGTCCGCATTTGCGCAGTCTGATCAGGGCATTTGCTGCCCGCATTCGCACAGTCTGATCAGGGCATTTGCTGTCCGATTTCGCGCAGTCTGAGCAGGGCATTTACTGCGCGCATTCGCACAGTCTGATCAGGGCATTTGCTGTCCGCATTCGCGCAGTATTATCAGGGCATTTGCTGTCCGCATTCGCGCAGTCTGATCTGCGCATTTGCTGTCCGCATTCGAGCAGTCTATCATGGCATTTGCTGTCAGCATTCGCGCAATCGTATCTGCGCATTCTGTCCGCATTCGCGCAGTCTGATCTGCACATTTGCTGTCCGCATTCGCGCAGTCTGATCAGGGCATTTGTTGTCCGCTCATAGAATCATCTGACACTGTAGAATATATCAATGTATTGCAAAGACCCTTATCAGATTGTACGGCTTTGTTGATTGATTTAGATCTTTACTATCCGCATCCTCCGAATAGCCCGTTTTTGGAATCGACTGTTTACAATCGAGCCATAATATACAAGCGCCAACTTTTCCTTAAGGTAGTTGTCCATGTGATTATCATTGACCAATGTAATCAAACCGCGCGTCAGACGAAATCCAGGTAACGTTTATTTATAGCTGCACTATTCTAGTCGCTGTGACATTAGAATGCTGTTGATAGTCATCTGTAAAAGCTGGACTGGGATATTTGGGACATTGGCAAACAGTGCAAACCAAGATCAGACGCGCAGTTTGCGGCGTCTGATCGGGTCTGCATTGTTTGCTTAAATTACAAGACGTTAAGGGTTAAATGAAACAGGACCTTTCCAGCCAACATACGCAGACAATTGACCCACCAGTGCTGTCAGTGCTTTGATTCTTGGATTGGCGCAGTTTGAATGCAAATAAGAACCTGCGGTGTAGAAATGGACTACAAGTACAACATAACATGCATTGATCGTATGCGTACCAAGCGTGGGCTTAGGTAATCTTGCTCACTCCAATCGATTTTATCTGAGCGTTCTCTGTTCATGAATATATGCTAAAGTATACAATGATTCTATAAGCTGATGTGGAAGATCCTGGCCAGACGGCACCAAAACATAGGTGGATTTGTTGACTACCTGTACACAAGCGTTTTATCGTTTTGTAGAGATCATATCAAATACAACAGTACATCCGTGTCGGTGTTATCAAATCCCTACAAGTGAATGCAACAATCGTAAGCATCAGGAGTGTGTAAGGTTCCCTACTCTTGCAACATACGGCGATACATATCGCATAGTTTAACTCCAAGCTATACGTGTCCTAGAAATTGAATAGGTGCACTTCTCTTCTGTCTTGTACAAAAAGACTACTGGTTGGGTGGCAAATAGTGTAAACCCTTAGCACACGCCGTGTTCTGTTTCAAAACTTGTACGTTTCACAGAGCAGGAGATAAATTATCAGAGAAAATTACTTTTGCTGATGTTGGAAGGAACTATTTTATTTTGTACTGCAAAATATTATTTTGTAAACAGTGACTCTTCTAATATTATATGGGTCAAGCCATACGAAAACGTGTCTTCCTGCATATGCGGACAGCGAAGGCTCAGATCATTTGTGTCTCCGATCATATTATCAATAATGATAATGTGTACATGTACAACACCTCTTAATTTTCAAACTTTGCATGGTTCCCGTGTCAATGTAAACTATTGGGTGGAACAGCTGAGCTGGATTAAAAGTGAGGTAAAATTATCTTAATGTCCAAAAAGCATAAAGCATAAATATAGAAAGTGACATTTAAAATCACTTAACTTTCAAAGGAACTTCAAACTAATCCTATGACGCTTATTGCCTTAGTTATTATATTGTAGGTACATTTGCGTATCAACAGGTTAATACGCTACGTCAGCAGAAACCTTGGGGAAGACCTTTTTCCGGCTAGCATTCTTTATAAATCAGCGGGCCGTATCGGCCCGTCAGCTACCCTGACGTGCCGATAACGGCCCGCTATAGATGTATGTAGCATGCTTACAGGGTTTCGTATGTGTGTCTGGGCCGGACTGTTCATATACTTTCTTTTATCTTACTCAGCAAGATGAAAGTAGGTGTCTGGGAGTTTTGCTTAACAAGTATGTGTTGGCCATTTAGTCTAACGTGCTCCGCCAAAACGTTTATTATGACGCAATTCATACGACACTCCTTGGTAAGCAGACTTCACACCATTAACTTGAAGCAATAAATATGCCACTTTTAATAATGCTATTGTTTTTTTTGCTGTCCTTCATTATAGGGCTGTTACTTAAATAGATAAATTGTTAACAAATAGAGTATCATATAAAAGATGTATTCATTGTTGTGTTATATACAGCTATCTATTTATGATGCAATATGAGCCGGGCCACAGCATTTCCTACAAGATTGCATGTGTATATTTGCACAGGCTGGTCAGAATCATTCCTTTGCACTCTATGAGTAGCCAATGCCCAAGTTTTATAAAGACGTTGGCGGAGGTTCTACCTAGAATGTGTGGATACGCAGGCTAATCGAAATCTTCGCTGGGCCATTACGAAAACACACCTATTCAAATATATTGAAAATTTTACAACCCAAAAAAAGGAAAATTTTCAGATAAAAAGATCTGATATTTTTCATATTTCTGCTCAAAACATAGATTGTGGGTACTCGTTAGAACCGCCTCGCTGACCACATTCTATGTTGTTGAGCAGAAATAAGAAAAATAATGTATACCCCTGTTAACCCAAGTTTTACTATATAAAGTGGGGTTGAAGGAGGTCAAAATTATATGGGCATGTTTTCGTGATGACATATGCAGTCTTGTAGAAAATGTTGTACTCCGGCTCATATATCATTGTTTTTTGTATGTTTGCTCACAACTTTCTGCAAATGTTTCAACATGGTTTGCCACTCCCAGATAGATAACGACTGACACAGAACCTCTTGTCACTACTTTTTTTCCTTTTATAAACCTCATTTATTTGGTTTCTATGTATTTTTTTTCAAGTTCTGATAATTTCCGAACACAGAACTTCAATAATTACTATCAGAGGATCTTGACAGTTGCACCACAACACATGACATCCTACGTAATATGTGTTTGATCTATGAAGCATAACCTTCACATTTGTCACATATGTTTATCAACATCTCAACAGGACATGTTTTTAAAACGATAAACAATGCAAACATCATTGGTCATTGATCCTCAAAACATTATCCAACGAAATGGAATGGTATTCTGTAATTAAAAGAGATATATGCACAGCTTGTCGCCAACGTAAATTTAACACAATAACCAAAACGGAAATGATAACAAAAAAAAAAAAACATCTGATTGGAACAGTCATTCTAAAAAAGATTTGTCTTATAAATTCCAGTTAAGTTTGATTTAATCATGGTTTGTCACTGTGGTGGATATCAACTTGATGGATCATAGCAGCTGATGTGTGCCCGGCGAAGTACAAGCCGCAGAAGCGTCTTTGGCCTGATGTCTGCAGCTGCTGTCCTTTGCAGGTCATGAATATATTATACGTGATCGATGGGGTTTGTGCGCTACTAGCAGATACTTATTTATCACATGTTTTATTAGAAGCTGTTTGGAATTAAATACTGACGATGAATTAAAATCAGAAAGACACATTCCTCTAGCATACTTCAATTAATATACATTTTGAGTCGAAACTACTGAGAAATACTAATACTGGCGGATCGTGGTCTAAGTGTTTTTTTTTTTGTTTTTTTTGTTTTTTTTTTGTTGTTGTTGTTTTTTTTCTTACTTCGGATCGTCTACTTTGTTTCAGTGTTTATGACAATTCTCTCCTCAGTCGGTATCAGATGGCTGACTCCAGACTGTTACTGCCTGTGGTCGTGGACATCGTAGTCCTGTTTGTGGTTTTCTTGTGTTCTGGTTTCAGATCGCCATTTAGCTCTTTGCTTTGGATCATCACAATTTTGTGATTAAACGTGTTTCATTGTGATGTTTCACAGACAAGGTAATGAACCCCATATGCGGACCGAGCATATGTTTCTAATTTGGAGCAGCATCAGAATTACGGGGGAGATTTCGTGAAAGTAAAACTGCTCTAAGCCCCTCTCCTCGCCCTCACTCACACACCCACCACATTTCGCCCACTAGGTTTGCTACTGACGATTAAGAGACAATTCCTCTGTTATCTTTATTCGTGAATCAGTGATTTCATATATGGCGATGTTTTGTTGTTTGTTCCTCATCTCGCCTTCTCATCAAGAAAACACGCCCATATGGTTTTAACCCCCTTAAACCCCACTTTTATATGGTAAAACTGAGGTTTACAGGGGTATAAATGTTTTTTCTTATTTCTGCTCAAAACATAGATTCAGGGTACTCGTTAGAACCACCTAAATATGAAATGTAGCAGAGTTTTTGATCTGAAATTTTTCAGTTTGTGAAGGTGAACTTTTCTATATACTTGTATAGGTGTTTTTTGGTAATGTTTTGCTGGTGCCTTAGGATGGCGGTACATGTGAGAGTATCTTCACATATATTTATTTGGTTTAGCTTGAGGTTTTCTTTAGTTCTGGCTGTTAGTTACTGTTTCAGTGACTGAGTTAGGGGGTCTTTTTTGAGCTGAACAATCATTTTGCATTTTGTACAGCAATTGAACCTAGAATAAAGATTTGGCGCCAGTAGAATCGGTTTACCACCCCGATCCCGTATGTTTTTTTTTTTTTTTTTTTTTTTTTTTTTTTTTTTTTTAACTACTGATCGTTCTCAGGCGGTCCCAATGTTCGTTGTCTTATTATTGTTTGCTGGATTTCATCGGGGAAGAGGTATCTGGTCGCCTTAATTTTCTTTAGTTTGTGACGTGTGTGCTGTCTGTCGTGAACTGTTTGTTCTTCCTCTTGGTGTTATTTGATAGGCTATGTGCAGTAAAATTGATTATTGATTCTTGAACATTGTTTTTATATTTTATTTTCGTGATTATGTATGCTTTATTGCAATATGCCACTGAAGAGGCAGATGCACCACTGCGAACCGGATACGTTTGTTTTGGAGCTGTCGAATTTTCACATCAGATTCTGTTACCTGCAATTGCTTTTTTAAACTTATTTGGATATACGAGCATATGCCCAGATTTCAGCTCCCTACCTGACATTCTGGGGTATACATTTCAGTATAACTTACCGAGTATGCAAGACATTTTACTGGGTCACATGTTTAGCCATAGCCTTCTATGGGACATGATTAGCTATACGGCGGCAATGTCAAGATTTACTACTGGTAGTTCTAGTGTTGTTTGGCATTTGTGTGGCCTTATGGCTGCAAGCTGCGTGGCTCTTATAATAATTTTGTCTTCTCTGTTGTCTGTTAGGAAAGAGAAACTGGTTGCTATGTGATTCATTGGTTTGTGGCATGTGTGCCGCCTGTGGTGAATTGTTTGCATTTCCTCTTGGTGTAATTAAAACGCTGTGTTCTGTGATTGTGGGTCTTCCCGGACATCTATTATACTATTATTCCGAATTCACTCTCTGATTTCAATATGTTTGTGATTTTCTGTTTTGTCGGTCTCATTCCTACTTGAATAGTCTCTGGTGATAAACGTACACAAATTGTAGATGGATTAATATAAATAATCTAATCCTTTCTGCAATAAGCACTTTTGACTACATTAATCTGAGAATTCACAGTTATCAAAGAATGTTACTTCCCAGCTAGCATTCTACGTAAATCTACATCGGGCCGTCATCGGCCCGTCAGCTATCCTGACGGGCCGAGAACGGCCCGATATAGATCTACGTAGAATGCTGACTGGGTTGGCGAATAGAAGTAATGTGTATTAAATTACTTTGAATCCAATTGATGATAAACGCCTCCTGTTCGCGCAAATTGTAGCGACAAATTGTAGTTAAGGACAGACAGGCCACGCTAGGGCTAGAACGACTTGAATACAGATAATACTTTAAACAATTTGAAGCTATTAAGAAATAATTTAGGATTATTGTGTCACGCTGACTAGATCTTAGACCAGTATTTCTTAATCAACACACTAAAATCCGCCGGAATTGTCCTCAAATAAAGCAGCATCCACTGATAAAGACTGAACAGTGTAAATGTAACAATATAAATTGTAACGCTGGTACACTATACGGTCATGGTGACACTAGCTTGCGTCACAATGATTCATATATCAACATAAGCCGTTCTCAAACCAAGTTGTACTAACGTGTAACATTAGGCATATGTTGGTACTGACTTACGCAAAAATGAAAAGTATGACTGATGCAGTGTCAGGTCATATGCATCTTGAACCTGAATCCATATTTCTCATCATTATGAAAACATGCCTATTCAACCAAAACTTGGAAATTTTCAGATAAAAATTTCTGATATTGTTCAAAGTTCTGCTCAATACATAGATTATGGGTACACCGAGGCGGTTCTAACGAATACCCACAATCTATGTTTTTGTGCAGAAATAAGAAAAGTAATGTACACCCCTGTTAACCCCAGTTTTACTATATAAAAGTGGGGTTTAAGGGGGTCAAAATTATATAGGCATGTTTTCGTGATGTAATGAAAATGGCTACTCCTGTCTTCTAACACCATGAAACAGGGAAGGTTATAAAGGATAGCTTTAAACGTAGTTGTCCGCTTTGGTTTCATCTGAACCGTAAACATTTATAGGCTGTCAAATTATTCGCCATTTGGTACGAGAGACACTCTTGTTGGCCTCCTGTTTGCTCCCCAGCACATCAAATTTCTTATCCAAATATGCATACTTTTAAACGAATGAAGTTGCTGCCCTTTGGCGCAAATAAACGCCTTTAACCTATATAAGCCTTGTTCCCCTTTTGTGGGATAAGGGCTAACAGTGCAGACATTGATCAGACGCCGCATTATGCGGTGTTTAATTAAGGTCTTCACTGTTTGCTCACAGGAATTTCAATTACAAATAGAACAAAATCAAAAACAAATGCACCTGTCAACCCTTAAGTAACAAATGGACTCATCCAATGTATAAGGATGGGAAAGTCCATCAGGCTTATATGGGTTAAGTGTAGACCCAGTTTACGAAAGAAGGCAAAACTAATTGTGGAAGAGTTGCTTCCCCTGAAGTATATCAGTTCCACTTAATGCGATAAATGTGGCAGATTTCTTTCCTAAATAAGTATGTCAGTTAAAATCATAGACAATCCATTTATCTGATGGTATGCGCATTTCGATAGGCATAATGTATTGTTGACCTATATTGTATCAGTACACAATGCCATATACATGTATACTGTATCTTGTACAGCTAAGTGTTGCCAAGGACCACGGGCGAGGGTTGAAAACTCGTATTATACATGTAAAGAGATTTCCGCCATTTGTACAAGGCAGAAAACATTTTGGATATTTTATTTGTATTACTGCACGCAAAGTCTCTTATAAAGGGCCTGTTCCATATGGGAAATGTTTGTTGCCAAGTGGGTTAATAATTTCATTGTAGAGTGGATCCCTAATCAGAAGATAGAGAGTTTAGGCAAAGTTGTCTCCCTTGAAAATGTATCAATTACGCGTACGATTTGAACAATCTTAGCTGTAAACCATTCTAAGGCAGTGCTTCTGATGGTGATCTTTTTCTAGTCTATTGTCCTACTGACATGATCTTGTCCTACACAGTCGTCTCATGCCCACGATCACGCAGCAAAAACAGACGACAGCAGATTGAATTTGTCTGTGTCCTCTGATTTGGTTCTGTTTTACAGAAACGTTTTTGCAGACAGACATTGTTGTAACGACCTTTGCCAGTATTTGAGACGCCTGTGTGTTCATTGCAAGAAAAAAAGAAAGATCAGAAGTAGCAGAATAATGAGACATGACTTCTAAGTGCATTAGCTATTACGAGGACATGAGGATGAGGTTGGCTAGCTGTAAAAGTGCTTTAAACCCCACGGTGGTTTACTCTACTGACCGTTCTAAGGCGGTGGTCCCGGTGTTAGTCTTACTCTTTGTTGCTTTGTGGTTTATTCTACGAGGCGATTTGTTTTATGTCTTACCTTGTGTCATTTTGTTCTTGTGTTTTTCAGTCCTTTTAGCATTGCGATTACCTCGCTTGGGGAAGAGAGAGCTAATCTTAGTGCTTTATGTAGGTTTATTCGATTTGTGCTTGTTTGGATTTGTCGGTTTCCTCTTCCTCTTGGTGTCTGGGAAGGGCTGCGGTTTGTGATTGTGGCACTCCCTGGACCTTTTCTCTTACCATTTTTTGATGAAATTGGTAGATTTGCAACCAATGAAGACACCATTTTTGAATTTCTGTTTGCTTTTGTCATACCAAACCCTTAAGAAAAAAGCCTGCTCCAAAAGAATAGAATTGAGGGGGCGGGAGCCAGTTCCTTCCTTTTGGAGTAGAAGGTGGTGGGGGGGGGGGGCAGTTCCTTCTTTTTGGAGTAGACCCTATTTCAGCTGGCGCGAAATCTATTTGAGTTGTCTCCCCTGCAAATGTATCATTTTTTCTTTACATAGCGTTATCTTCTTTGATCATGATGGTAAACGGATACACCTTCAGGGGAGGCAACTTTGTCAAAAAAAGTTTCTCTTATCTCTTTTTTTTTTTTTTTTTTTTTTTTTTTTTTGAAGCTTCGGGAAGATTTGGTTTCCTCATACCTATAACTATACGCCTTTACCACTTTGTTATGTCTGTTTGCAACTGCAGTGCACAGATAAAAGTACAGACTACACCATATGAACGATGATGTCTTTTAAGGTCTGGATACACTTACAGAGGGAGGCAACTCTGTTGAAATGATTTGCCTCCCTTTCTGAAAATGAATTTACTTTGAAAGAAAAGAATTTGCTCCCCGTGGGTGCTATGTTTTTAGAGTACATCCTTTATCAGAAGGGATTAGGTGTGCAAAAAAAAAAAAAAAAAAAAAGACGAAACGGAACAGTATTAATAAACATACCTATATGGAAGTCACAGCCACAAATGTTGTTTCCCTTGTCAAAATGGCGGAAATCAAAACAGTGTATCAAGTTTCTTATAAGAAAAATGGGCCGTGCCAAGCCAAAACGTGTATTCGGGCATACGCGGACAGCGAAGGCCCAGATCAACCTGCGCATCCGCGCAGTCTGATCAGGGTCTCCGCAATCCGCTAACAGAATCAGTGTGTGCCACTGTGGAATGTATCAGTTGAGATAAGAGCACAGATGAGACTGATGAAACTGGATCTGTGTACTTTGCTCATTGTACACTGTGGAATGTATCAATTGAGAGAAGAGCACAGATGAAACTGATGAAACTGAATCTGTGTATTTTGCTCGTGCTCAAGACACGTTTTCTCTTGAAGCGGCCCATTATCGTGTTGTCATCACGAAAACATGCCTATATAATTTTGACCCCCTCAAACCCCACTTTTATATTGTAAAACTGGGGTTTACAGGGGTATACATTATTTTTCTTATATCTGCTCAAAACATAGATTGTAGGTACTCGTTAGAACCTCCTCGCCGAGGCGGTTCTAACGAGTACCACAGTCTATATTTTGAGCAGAAAGGCGAGGCGATTCTAACGAGTACCCACAATCTATGTTTTGAGCAGAAATGTGAAAAATATCAGAGTTTTATTATCTGATTTTTTTCAGTTTTTGGAGGTGAATTTGTCTGTATATTTGAAAAGGTGTAATGTGATCTAACGACACGTCAACCCTTGTGGGTCATTTTGTGTCGTCTCCCAGAGAGAGGGAGAAAAGACATAAAAGAGATAGTAGAGGAGGTGAAAGAGAGGGGCAGGGGAGAAAGAGGAACAGGAATGAATATGAAGAAACAAAAGAAATAAAAACATTCCCCCTCTACCCTTACCCGCTACAAGGATACAAGGATACCAAGCCTTGCCCAACTGTAAGTCAATATCATTCAGACAACCCGGTGACATAAGGTACACGACACCTTCGTCACACACCCCGCCCCTCCACACTCTTTGACGAGGCCCAAATTATGTCAGCTGTGTATCATTTGGAGCAACCCTAGCCATTACTAACATTAACGCTTTTAGTTAACTTTACACAAAGCGTAGAAATATGCACCGTCATACAACAGCGGAAACAAGTACAATGTTTTAGTAGACAACATATAATTTAAGGACTAAAATGTAACAACTATATAATCTTTACAACCTATACTTATGAGACGGCATTTTTTTCGGTGGAACAAAACCTCAAATGTTTGAAAGACAATTAAAGGTACTAAACATACAGTCAGAAAAGAAAAATATATTTTTGCCATCCGTACGAAAAGGTGCCTACTCTAAAAAGTAAGATATTTCCCCTTTAAAAAAGCAAATGGGAGCAAATTCTTTCCATTTAAAAGGTATACCATTTCCAAAAGTACATTACGAAAACACGTCTATTCAAATATATTGTAAACTTTACAACCCAAAACAGGAAAATTTTCAAATAAAAAATTCTGATATTTTTCATATTCCTGCTCAAAATAGATTGTGGGTACTCGTTAGAACCGCCTCACCGAGTCGGTTCTACCAAGTACCCACAATCTATGTTGTTGAGCAGAAATAAGAAAAAACTGATGTATACCCCTTTAAACCCCAGTTTTACTATATAAAAGTAGGGCTTAAGGGGTCAAAATTATATAGGTATGTTGTCGATATTTGGTATGCAGGAATGCAACATGGCGCCAAAAAAAATTCGTTTTCTTTCTCTGAAATTAAATAGTGGAAGATCCACCAAAAGTATTCTTCCCCTTAACTAAGACCTGGTGTCGCTAAGTATCAAGCATCACCTACCTATCACAATCTTTACTGGGCATCTCTATAATGAATTCTAGCAACATGAGATACCTACTCTAGCAGCATGCACTGTGTAACGGACTGTTTATATTGAAATAATGCGTTTGGTATACCCATATCTATTATTTAGAAGGTCACATTTTAATATTACCAGTTGATGATTCTGCTATTGCAACATCGTAATACTACATTGCATATAAGAATCGCGGTACATCACGAAATGGCAAAAACATTAAAAAACATTAAAAAAAAAAAAAAAGAAAAAAAAGAAAGAAAACAGTCGTCACAACCCATACGGTAAAGTCAAAATTCACTTTAACCACAGTTCAAACTCGTGCAGATTACAGAGATAGAATGAGCTGTAATTCCATTAAACTGGAACAATATCTTATCATTAGCCATCATCGTTGGTGTATGTTCTATTTTCGTATGCTGAAATCTGTAGCTAAACGTATACGATTATTGCCGACAATTAGTTATCTGTCTGTTCCTCATCCTGTTCTATAAACTGTCAATTAACACAGTGCTTAGATAGTAAGTGTTGTTTGACAAATACATAACACAGAAAAACTTAACGTGTCTGAACATTACGAAAACACGCCTATTCAAAATATTGAAAATTTTACAACCAAAAGGGAAAATTTTCAGATAAAAATCCTGATATTTTTCATATTCCTGCTCAAAACATAGATTGTGGGTACTCGTTAGAACCGCCTCGGCGAGACGGTTCTAACGAGTATCCACAATCTATGTTTCTTTCTTTCTTTCTTCTTTTCTTTTCTTTTCGTTCGTTCGTTCGTTCTTTGCAAATAGACGATTTATCTTTATCACGTGCGCATTCAGATGGGACAGTTTATACTGGCCTCGAAAAAAAACAAAAAAAAAAAAAAAAAAAGAACATAGGTAAATGCTCTGCTGAAGGTAATTTTATCAATATTCTCACGGTGGTCACGGGGAAATAATAGACTGGCACCCGTCTAATGATACAAAAATCAACATAATAGCTATTTATATTTTATACGCGGGTTCAACCCCCACCGAGGTCGGCAACATTCTTTCGTGGAGATTGATCATGAAATATTTTTTACGGTCATTCTCTCCCTTCCGCTGATTCAAGAAGGGCAGTTGTCAGTTTCTGGCGAAAGAATGTGCACAATACTGGTTAACCGCTTAGAGGACTAAGCCTGCCCAGTAAACGTGTGGTTAGATAAACTGACCGCGCTCGATATGACCCCATTGGGTTGACTGGGCCGTAAAACCTCAACACAAACAAACAAAAATCTAATCTTTTGGAATGTCCTTCTCTCTGATGTGGCTTAGCAGTTAGGCTATGAGTTTCTGACTGGTAAGGGAGATGATGTGTGTAGAAAAAAAGAGTCTAGGAAGAGTATACTCATAGCGGGGTGCCAAGCTAGGGAAATAACTGCAAGCAAGAATTTGGCTTATTTTACGGACATGACATGCTTAATTCCTTTCACCAAACCGCCAGATACATTCCGACATGACACTGGATGGGTAGATTAAAGCCATTTAGGGCAAACGGGACAACTTTTGTCTTCATGTTTGCCTTCCAACACACCTAACTTTATCTGTAAAGATTGTATGAGACAGCTCTATGAGGAAATATTTGCTCCCTACGGAGCAAATTAATTCCTTTCAGAGTTGTCCCATTTTCCAAAGAGAGAGCAAACAATTTTAACAGAGTTGCCTCCCCTTGAAGTGTATCCATTACCCTTAAGTATAGACAGATGTAAAAGTTCCTGTGATTCTTTGTGTGTATTCTGTTTTATGTCCGTTTTTAACATTTAACATGCTGAAAATGAAATGGGTAGATGACGTATGAGTCCTCTGAATATTTTAACCCTTAAATCACCAATCAAGAAACGGAGCAGGCAACATTCTATTTTTTCTGAGAGAATATATGAGTCGCAACGTGAGAAAACGTACCTTCTGAGGTGCATCCAATAAACACTCAAATCAGCATGTGCATTCTTGTAGTCTGATCAGAGTGTTAAGTGTCGGCATTAAGAAACTTTGCATCATTAGCTATCCAAAATGCGACCAGTGATTATGATGATGATGAGTTCAGGTTTAACGACGCATCACATTACGAAAACATGCCTATTTAAATATACTGAAAATTTTACCATAAAAAAAATGAAAATTTTCAGACAAAATATTCTGATATTTTTCATATTTCTGCTCAAAACATAGATTGTAGGTACTCGTTAGAACCGCCTCGGCTAGACGGTTCTAACGAGTACCCACAATCAATGTTTTTGAGCAGAAATAAGACAAATAATGTACACGCTTGTAAACCCCAGTTTTACTATATAAAAGTGGGGTTAAAGGGGGTCAAAATTATATAGGCATGTTTTCGTGATGAACCCATGAGGGTAATTTGCGTTAAAATAGTGTACTTATTTGGTTCTGCAATGAAACGGTTATAATGATGATAAGTCATATATATATAAAAAGTAATACTAGAACGAAAAATGCGCCTGGTGAAAATTCCGATCAGTCTGCGCGAAAGCGCAGGCTGATCGGAATCTTCGCTCGGTGAACATGTCCGGAGGTACGATTTCTGACGTTGCGGCTCGAATGCACGTTAAACTGACAGCCTATGAAAGATAGAATTGATACACATGAAATAAATAAAAATACTCAAATATATCTTAAAGGTGAATGAATAGATTTTTTTTTTTTTTTTTTTTTTTTTGCACTCATCATCCTATGGTTTATAAAGATACTGCCCAGAAGTAACATTGCTAAAATGTGGAAACTAACCAGTTATCAATTTAGCACAATGCCCAGTGTCATAACAAGAAAAAGATAATGGGTACATGTAACTGGCCTTTAAAAAAAAACAAACAAACAAACAAACAAACAAACAGTGTGTATCCTGATAAGACCGCATTCTGAGACGTCTGATCTGGGACTACGCTGGGTTAAAGGAAGCATTCACAGTCAAAGAGTATTTCTAGGAACCACACTTTGATTTGAAATTAAAATATTTTTCATATGTTGTATCCTTTCTTATTTCTACCAAATTTAATATTGCGGCTGATAAAAAAAAAAAAAAAAAAAAAAAAAAAAAAACGAAGATAAACAGATGTTATGCAACATTTTTTTCCCAATTCTGTCATTGCAACTAATTAACGGGTCATCATTTAAGCAATTCTTGGTTTTGAAGTAGAAGAATGTGTTTAGATAGAACCGTCATGTTTCAAGTAGTGGTTTTCTTCTAGTGTGTCTTCCGACTGGCATTGAAGTCTCAAAACGTAATGTGTAAGATAATTCTCATACGAACTAGCATGTTCGAAGCCCCTAAGCGAACTGCATATACTTGTAATTTGGTAAACAAAGACTTTGCAGGATGTCATCGACATATAAAATCAATTTGCATCTCCCTAAAATCGCATATAAGAACCGTTTTATAACGTGTCACCGCTCAAGTATGCCCATGTAAGTGGTTACCAAGGAATCATATATGCGGACTGTGGCCTATAATTCCATATATTGGCACGGAGGTACTTCAACAATGTAACTAAGAGTGGATCTTTCTTTGAAACCTATGGCATTTCTCTTTGAAAGTTTATTTTTCTATTACATGATCATAAAGTTAACGTCATTTATCAATAATCCCATTTAAGATATTCGTTGCTTGAGCACAATAATTTGATGTTAACATTTCTATAACAGGAAGATTAATTCGGTGCAGCAGAAGTCTGACATGGCTGCTAATCTGCCAGAATTGTGTAAATCAATGTATTTTATCGAGTACTTCAACGACATGGGAAGCGCCTCTAATTCAATCCAGTAACAACATTTAAATCAATTATTTCGACCTGTGCAGATAGAATCAACTTTACTTAAAGAAAAATATCTTTGACAATTTTTGATGGAAAATCATTACGAAAACACGCCTATTCAAATATATATATATATATATATAAAAATATCCCAATAAAATGAAAATTTTCAGACAAAAATTCTGATATTTTTCTTTTTCGGCTCAAAATATAGGTTGTGGGTACTCGTTAGAACCGCCTCACCGAGGCGGTTCTAACGAGTACCCACAATCTATTTTATGAGCGGAAATGAGAAAAATAATGTAAATCCCTGTAAACCCCAGTTTTACTATATATAAGTGGGGTTTAAGAGGATAAAACATATATAGACGTGTTTGCGTGATGTGCATTTCTAGTGACGCATGTGTATTGTACTCAACATCGGTGGAACAAGTGACGCATAACAGGATCAGGCAAATGAGTAATTACTCTGTTACAGTATAGTATTATTGTTATGAGACACCTTTGTCTACGAATGTAATGAATTTATCATTTTTTGTATTTATTTATTAAGCCTATTTGATTAATATTCGACCATGTTGTGATATTTTAAATACTGAAAACCAGATCATGACGTGAAAATACCATCAATATTTTGAATATTTTATAATGAAAGTGATACTTAGGTCCAAAAGGATGATCTTTAACACACACATACACGCACGCACACGCAAACAAACACACACATTACTTTATTTGTCAGTAAAATGAACTACACACACACACACACACACACACACACACACACACACACACACACACACACACACTACTTTATTTGTCAGTAAAATGAACTTTAAAGGTAATATTTTAAAATATTGTAATCAGAAAGCCAGACACATTTCTTGTATCTTGTACATTGCAATTATAATAGAAGATACGCATTTGTTCATGCGGCTCAGTTAGTGTCAATATGCGATACCCATGTTCGTGTTTACTCCTGATATCATGACCTTATATAGAAATTAATCCTCGGTGCAACTTCCTGCAAGACATTATTGTTGCCTGTCAGGTTGTGCTACATGTATAGATTAATGCTTATCAGTAAAAATTACGAAAACATCCCTATTCAAATATATTGAAATTTTCACCACCAAAAAACAGAAAGTTTTCAGATAAAAGTTCTGATATTTTCAAATTTCTGTTCAAAACATAGATTGTGGGTAATTGTTAGAACCGCCTCGCCGAGGCGGTTCTAACGAGTACCCACAATCTATGTTTTTGAGCAGAATTAAGAAAAATAATGTGTACCCCTCTAAACCCAAGTTTTACTACATAAAAGTGGGGATTAATGGGGTCAAAATTATATAGGTATGTTTTCGTGATGAACCGATCGCGACGAAACGTGAGAAAAGTACACTTATATCCGGTGGAAACAGCTGAGGTCCCTGTTTGTCTGAACATCTAATCAAGTTCTTCTCTGTGCACTGCCACATTCAACAGTACATTAAAACTCCAATGACTCGAACACCGATGGCTCGTTTACAAAGGCCGATTCGAACTCGTTTTTTGAGTCCCTTGGCAATTTTTTCGATATCTCTAGCAAAGAAATATTTAGGGACCTTATAGAGCAATTTGCCTATTTTATCACGAAAATGTATATTGTAGAGATAATTCTAACGAGTTAACTCAACATACCATTATTTTATAGAAGATCGAAAAGACATCCCAAAATTATCCATATTTGCTTACTGACTGGCGCTACGATTAAACCTCGGTAGCTCGAACAGCACATGTCTAGAACACATTTCCATGGTCCTAAAGATGTTCGAGCCATTGAAATTCGAATGTATATTCTACAGTATATAAAACGATTCTGTAAACCAACAACAAACATCACGAAAACATACCTACATGTATATAATTTTGCCCCCCTTAAAACCCACTTTTGTATAGTAAAATTGGGGTTTACAGGGATATACATTATTTTTTCTTATTTCTGCTCAAAAACATAGATTGTGGGTACTCGTTAGAACCGCATCGGAGCAGAAATTTGAAAACATATCAGCATTTTTATCGTGGTGAATTTTTTCAGTATATTTGAATAGGCGTGTTTTCGTAATGGCTTTTTAAATCTATTTATTTGCCATTATATCTAGTGATATCGTAAAACGCCTGTCCATACTTCACTAATGCGTACTTTATGTTCTTTCATAACGAAAACACGCCTATTCAAACATATAGAAAAGTTCACAAAAAATAAAATAAAAAAAAAAATAAAATTTTCGGAAAAAAAAAAAAAAAAAAAAATCTGATATTTTTCATGTTTATGCTCAAAACATAGATTGTGGGTACTCTTTAGAACAGCCTCGCCGATGCGGTTTTATAATCTATGTTTATGAACAAAATTAAGAAAATAATGTATACCCCTGTAACCCCCAGTTTTACTATATAAAGGTGGGGTTTAAGGGGGTCAAAATTATATAGGCATGTTTTCGTAATGGGGGCTGAATACACCGTTTATGCGCTGTCTGGTCTGGTTTTCGTTGCGGGGTTTAACCATCTCTGCCTAGCATCCAATACACGGGACAGTTTAAACTTAGAACATGTCGTCTGACCAGAGTCTGCACTGACTGCATTAAATATAGGAATTTGTATAAAACATGGTAATAATAGAAAATAACCATACACCTTTCTATTAAAAATGAAATGCTCCGAAGAATTTAGTAAATAATTCATTCGGCATACTTGGGTTAAACCAGCTTTACAGGCTCCTAATCTTCACCATAGGCTTCGACATAATTCAAACTGCATAGCACAGTCGTGTTTTCTTAGAGGCATTCTACTCTATCAGAGTACTATCACAGAAATAACAATTAAATCACATTCAATCAGAGCATTGCCATCACTGGAGGTCGATTGTCTCTGAGTGTAGGCTGGGAAAATTGTCCTGAACGGGGACTTAAAACTGTTTCATTTAACCCTTAACTTCCTTAATTTAAGTAAATAGTGCAGACCCTGATCAGATGCCGCGTTCTGCGGCGTCTGATCTGTGTCTGCACTCTTTGCCAGTGTCTCAGTCCAGGTTTTACAGATAACCCTCTTTACACGGCACTCTGACGTCACAGCGACAAAAACAGCGCGGCTATAAATAACCGTTACCTGGATTAGGTACAAACGCGCGGTTTGATTCCATTGGTCAGTGATAATCATGTAGACAACAACCTTAAGGATATTTTGGTGTATGTATACTATGAATAGATTGTAAACAATCGACCCCAAAACGGAGATGAAACAAAGATGCCGGTTATTACCAAAATTATATTGACTGACTGTCAGTGCAAAGGAAATCCATTAGCTGATCCACGAAGCGCCAGGCCAAGGACATAGTACCAAGGCACATTAAATGGAAACATATACCCAGGCAGTGTCACAATCATGAAACACAGCATAGCCTTCCCGAGGCACCATGACCAAGTTTCACAGGATCCTAAGTATATGGAAAGTAAATATTTGAACCCAGGAACTCATACAATGAGATCCATATCAAGTTCTCAACATTAAAGGGAAAGACAGGCAAAAACAATCAAACCGCCACAAACGCGGGCGGTTTGTGATTGTGGGCTTTCCTGAGTAATTTCATATTCATATGTACATGTCTCATTCCTAAAAAAGAGGATAGTATTCCATGAACGGCAACTCTGTCAAATAAACGTCGTAAAGATTGCCTTTGGAAACAAAGACCACACTACGGATTAGAAAATGTTTTGCCACTGGTCTGAAAGGGGTTTATACATAAACGCAAAAAATATTACTCTTTGGTTTCAAAAAAGGTATGATATTGAGGAAAGCGGACAAGAAGTCACAAAATTTATCGACCTTGTAAAACAGTGAACAGTATACATGTACCAATAAACGTCAAAAAGATTGCCTTTGGAAACAAATAACACACTACAAATTAGAAAATGGGAGTCTCGGTTTTATTGAGACTCTTCATAAGCAGTAAAAAGTTTGCAACACCGCTTACGCCCTCTATCGTATACATGAGCAGAACTCCATTTTCATATATACCACAATGGGTCCAATGATCCCAAAGGAAATGAAATATTATCTGCACTATGGTGATGTGCGGGGAGACGCTCTACCGCCCCACACGGCACTAACACCAGCTGCAGTGTAGTAAAATAAACGTCAGAAAGATTGCCTTCAGAAACAAAGAACATACTACGGATTAAAAAATGGGAGTCTCGTTTTTATTGAGACTCTTCATATGCAGTAATGAAGTTTGCAACACTGATTACGCCCTCAACCGTAAACATGAGCAGAACTCCATTTTCAAGTATACCACAATGGGCCCACTATTCCCATTGCAATATAATCTGCACTACGGTAATGTACGGGGAGACGTTCTACCGCCGCCACACGGCACTACATGTAACACTAGCTGCAGTGTGGTAAAATAATCGTCAAAAAGATTGTCTGGACCCTTAAACTGATAGAAGTACTGCAACGCTGCTCCTTTCAGAATTGTGATACACGCATCCCAGCGGGCACGCTGCGAAGAGGCAACGTCGCATCAACATCGATACAATGGCATGACGTTGCACCGACGTTGATGCGACGTTGTATAAACGCCATGGCATTGCTTCGACGTTTATGCGACATTGTACAAACGTCATGTGCTCGCTGGAATAACATGCAACATTTGGTTCAATGTGTTGTTAGAAAATCAAATCCAGCAACTAAAACTTTAATGTACTTTATCCTTGCCTAATTCCAGGAAAAGCACGTTGTTTGTTTCATTTCAAATAATGCGTATTATTGTTTTGTAGTGTTACATTGCTGCATGCAGTCCAGAGGCAAGAGTTCGTTCTTATCTTGCGGATCTTAAGACTAGATGATTGAAATGAAATTGATTTTAGATGTCAAAATAATAGCAATGAAGTGGTATCTCTTTCTGTATTGTGAGAAAGCTAACAGGAAAATTAATATGGTTCCATGCAAGAGATATGGAAAAATGAACAAATGAGTCTCGCTGTCAGACAACGTACCTCAGGACATGTTCGTCCGGCAAAGATTTAGATCGGCCTGCGCATTCGTGCAGTCTGATTAGAATCTTTGTTGTGCGCGTTTCGAATAGCCAAGGATACAACATTTCTTCATGCGAACAATGAAGTCTTTGGTCTCCGCGAATGCGCAGGCTGATTAAGCTCTTCGTTGGGTGCATATGTCAGAAGATATATTTTCTAATGTTGCGCCACAAATAACGATGTTTATCCTCACTGCATCATACATCATCCAATACGCATGTAGAGGGACAACAACCGACTAATGAAAAAACATGCTGTAGTAGGCTGCGCAGGTATCTACAACGCGACTGATTTCCTTAAGGAGACATTGCAGTAAAGCGAGGATTTTCCCTAATTGGCTCAGGTATTGAAGACCAGATTTTAGAAATTACAATATTCAATTTTATTACATAATCCGGTAGTCCGATGTCTGAATCATAGCATAAAGGAAAATTCAGTTTCTTCACGCCGAAACTATATTTTTTCTACTATTTGTAGCTTAATGTAGTTTGGCAAGCAACGAAAACCTGGAATAAAATGGACTAAGCAGATCTGATTAATATTAACGAAAAAGTAAAAAGAAAAGTCCAGGGAGTGTCACAATCAAAAGTCGCAGCCGATCCCAGACACCAAGAGGAAGAGAAAAGATACACAAACCAACACGTGTAAACCAAACAAACGCACGAAAAATATACAGAGCAGCTCTCTCTCACCTAAGCGCGATTATTGCAATGGTAAAAAGACTGAAAAACAAAACGACAAAACACAATGCAAGACTTTATATGAATCGCCTTGTAGGATAACCCCCAAAGAACAACACCGGGACCACCGCCTAAGAACGGTCAGCAGTATAAACCACCGGGGGTTTAAAGAACTTTTACAATCGACTAACTTCACCCTGGGTCCCGATGCCACTCTTAATACAGAAACACATAAACATTCGGTTCGCATAATGGCTCCCTACTCAGTCGATGAATCATAGCGGAAAAAAAAAATCACTATGTAAACAAAGACGAGTACTCATGGTGGCTGATTCTACACCGACTTCGAGCCGGAGTTAAATAAAACCAATAGTTGAACCACGGCAGGCCAAGCCAAAGACATATCATCGAGTCCCACCCACTTGTTAAAGCTTTACGAAGAGGCCATTATTGAGGCTGCGGGTCGAACCACCGTCGTGCTATTAAAGAGCGAAGCATAGCCATCAACAGTGATTGGGTTGATAGCTAGGCATGCAGTCTGTCGCATAATATCTAGGCTGTATCCTTTTCTTTTATAATGGTTAATTAGTTTTCTGAATAGTTCCGAAAGGTTAGATTAGATTTCCCAAATTTTTGTCTAATTTTGTAAACCAAGTCACCGTAAAATTCTGATTCCGATATACAGTCGAATCTCAATAGCTCGAACACCGATGGCTCGTTCACCATGGCTAATTCGAACTCGTTTTTGAGTCTCTACGAAATTCTTCCGATAGATCAAGAAAACAAATATTTAAGGAAGCTTTCTTATTTTATTATGAAATTGTATGTTGTGTGTACTCAACATACAATTATTGTGTAAAGATCGATAGATTTCCCAGAATTAGCGATATTTGCTTCCCGACCTGGCGCCATGATTAACCTTCACTGGCTCGAACTACCCATGGCTCGAACAATTTTCCATGGTCCTAACGATGTTCGAGCCATCGAAGTTCGACTGTACCTTGTTGCAGACGTTCCTTCAGGCCGACACTATATTTTTCTACCAACTCACTGTATCCGCGATAAAATTTCGAAAACGCCTGAGGAAGTTTATATAATCTTGTAAAAGTACTAACCGGAAATGTGTGTTAGGAAAACATTATGCCACCCCCCACCCCCACCCCCCAAACAACACCCACACTAAGAACATATGCTTGTCCCTATAAAAGGCCAGCTTTGAAAACGCGCATACATGCAACTCACATAAAATTAATCTGATTTTACGTTTCAAAGATGAATCAGGTGATTATTAGGTATTAAATATAAAAGCCATAGTTCAAATACTTTCTGAAATGTCTTGTATATGAGGAAAAATGTGACGAACGGAATAATGAACGAAATAACAAAGAAAAGTTGGTATAATAAAACTAGTACAGTCTACTCTCGTTATCTCGACTTCTTCGTTTATCTCGAATAACCGCGTATCTCGAAGTGAAAATCTGGTCCCTGTTTCCAACGTGGAAATGAAACCAAAGGTAGCAAAATATTGCGGAAAAGAGGAGAAATTGTTCCTAATTTCTTCTGTTTTCAACAACATTTTCAATATATTTCTAACTTCAGGAGTCAAATTACATAACCGTTTGTGAAATGTGGTTGTTCGATATATTTTGTCCTCAGTTCTGCAAATCTGATATGTCGAGGTATGGATATCTCTGAGTATTTCAGACAGTCCCTTGGACTTCGAGATAACGAGAGTGGACTGTACTAGAATGTTAACATAAACGTACGTGTTCCCCATACACGCTTTTGCTTATTGCTTTCGCCGACTGCAACCAGTCTGCCGTATGGTATATAGAGCCATATAATTTATCTATGTTGGGGGCCATATTACCGAATGTTTTACTAATAAGTCCGATATTGTTCAATACGCTAATCTTGATCATGTTTTACCTAAATACGGGTTTGGGATGGACTCATACAACCTTTGACAGGACAATGAACATGCTTCGATCTATAGTAGTTATGTTTTGTTGTAATAATAGAAGTATTCATTACAAATTACATAAATGTGAATTTCGTGTACAATATGGAATTAATACAAACGCAATAGTACTCATATATAACCAAAGTATCGGCGGTTGTTATGGTTCGACATGTGAAGTTGATCGATCCTGAAACATCTTGAAAACATGCCTATATGATTTTGACCACCTTAAACCCCACTTTTATATAGTAAAACTGGGGTTTACAGGGGTATACTTTATATTTCTTATTTTTGCTCAAAAACATAGATTGTGGGTACTCGTTAGAACCGCCTCGCCGAGGCCCACAATCTATGATTTGAGCAGAAATATGAAAAATTTCAGAGTTTTTTAACTGAAAATTTCAGTTTTTTGGAGCTGAAATTTTCTATATATTTGAATAGGCGTGTTTTCGTAATGATCTGGCATATAGCAAGCATGATAGGAACCCTCGATGGAATACAATGGAGTGCATTGTATTGTTGCTAATTACATAAACTTGACGTTAGGTGGTTTCTCTTCTGAAATGAATAACCTTTAATTAGCTTTTATAGGTATCTATTTCGTATTTAAAGGTCATCAATAGGATCAGTAATCATCTGGACAAAGTCCAGACACAGTTCAGACTATTCCTTATCAAGTTGCATGATCTATGCAAATGTAACTTGCAACAGTATGTTCCGTATTTACAAACGGTTTTGTACTAATTATCTAGAGTTTATGGAAATTACAATATCCCTAAAGCTATATTGAGTTTATCTTTCTATCTTTATATTTGTTGCCATACAATTTATATTACGCATACGACTTCAACCACTTCCCTTTTCGCATTAAAGACTAATGCTAAGTTGTACTAATGCGATACTCTATATAAACCATGGTTGAAAATACCTATAGATATACACAACAGGATCTAGGTTCAAATGATATACCCTTATTAACAGCCATACAACAGTATAAAGGTATAAATTTTAGACATTAATTCATTATACAATAGAACGTCAGTGGCGAACATTTCTGAGACCATGTAGAACTTTGTTCGGGATACGGTTAGTTCGAGCTACTGAGGGTTAATGGCACCAGGTCAGGAAGCAAATGACGATATTTCAGAGAAATCTTTTCAATCTTACACACAATAGTGGTATGTTGAATGTACCGGTTAGAATCGCCTCACCTATGAGATTCTAATGAGTACACTCAACATACAATTTCATGATAAAATAAGAATGTTTCTAAATATTTGTTTTCTTGAGCTATCGGAAGAATTTCGTAGGGACTCAAAAACGAGTTCGAAAAAGCCATGGTAAACAAGCCACCAGTGTTCAAGCTATTGAGGTTCGACTGCAATTCCAACAAACAGGCTTACACGCATTTAGCGCAATTTTATTACAAAAGAGCATTTTATTGCACATAAAAAAACACGTCAATAAGTCGGCTGAGCAGAAATCTCGGAAGTATTTTCTTTGCGTGAATTTCTAAAATAAGCTTTTTAATATTTTCGACGTAAATATGACATGGTTGTAAATATGACATCGCCGGCGAAGTACTCACAAACTTAACATTGTCAGTTTGTGAGTTCATCAACATTTAAGTAAGTATAGAGTCATTGCACTGAGATTGTAAATTGAAATTACAGTCGACTCTCGTTATCTCGACTTCGCTTATCTCGAATAACCACTAATATCGAAGTGAAAATCTGGTCCCAGTTTTTTACATGAAAATCTAACAACAGGGAGCAAAATATTGTGGAAAAGAGGAGAAATTGCTCCTCCTAAGGAGCAATTTCTCCTCTTTTCTACAATATTTTCAATATATCTCTAACTTCAGGAGTCCACAGTTACACATTCATTCGTGAAATGTGGTTGTTAGATATATGTTTTCCTCATTTCTGCAAATCTGATATGTCGAGGTACGGATATCTCGAAGAATTCCAGATAGACCCTTGGACTTCGAGATAACGAGAGTCGACTGTATTTGTTCCCCTTTAAGACAGAATATTTTTTCTTCAAACAGTCTGCTGACAAATTATAAACATGATGGAATACATTTATGTAAGCTTTATATCGTACTTTAGAGTATACAGATCGATAGTACACTGGGACCTCTTTATAACACGTTTCATTATAAGACGGTTTTGCCGGTTTAAAGGTGGACAGCAAAAGTGATGGAATCAAACAATTATATATTCATTCTGTAGAAAAAGACCATTTTGGTCAGTTTTCTATAAAATCTATACATGTTTTGTTTGGATACATCATGGTTGTTTAGCTGAGACGGTGTTTTGGTTTGGAGCCAAGCAATAGTGTTATAAAGATATCATGGTGTATTTGCCCCATACATATTTAATTAAAATACAGGCATAATCTTCAGTTTGATTTTGAGCGAAAAAAAATCCCTAAAGTGGATTTTATACACATGGCAGGACAGTTGTTCCATCATTATTTACAATGAAGTAAGCTTTTATTTATGACTTTCTGTTTGCTTTCTCGCAAACATAGCCCTTCTTAACTTAATAGCATAAGGGAAAACATGCTACTCAAAACGAAAAAATGGTTCCCAAGATATCCCAATTCTTTCGTTCTGTAGTCTTTAGAGTGGACATCTTTTCAAAAGGGAGACAAAAGCAAAATAGACAAAATTATCTCCCTTGATCGTGTATCAATTCCCATTAACAAAGAAAAATAACAAATTCGCGGTGCTATAAATGTAGAGCATGAGCACCGCAAAGCGAAGCAATGTACACCCGTTTACTATTTTACAAGGGTACCCCATCTATATAGCTGGACAAAGGCGCAAAATATGTGGACTTTTACGAATGTACATTAGTTATGTTTCCAAGTGGCAGCCATGACTTATCAGGTATCAAGGAAATCTGCTGACTATGCGTTTTAATACACACTGCTATGTTTTGAACATCAAGATATTCCATATGGTTTCCGAGTTATGACACGCATAAGGATAGTGTGGAAAAGAAAAGAAAAATCTAATCAATAGGCAGTAACTCAGAAACTGAGAAACAAACAGCAATCCTTCTTATAAGCACACACCGTCTTAAGCTCATACACATTGCTTTAAAGTTTCATCAAGATATTTCGTAAGATTACCTAGTTATGGTATGCACAATGATAATCAAAGTTTCATCAAAATATTCCATAACTCAGAAATTGAGAAAGAAACAGCAATCCTTCTTATACGCGACACACCGTCTTAAGCTCATAGACATTGCTATAAACTTCATCAAGATATTCCATATGGTATCCTAGTTATGGCACGCATACATGTAAGGTTAGTGTGAAAAAAAAAATAATCAGAGGAAAGTTACTCAGAAACTGAACAAGAGGGAGCAATCTTTTTTTGTACGTGTCAAACCGTCTTAACCTCATACATATTGCTAAAAAATAAACGTCAAAAAGATTGCCTTTAGAAACAAAGTACACACTACAGATCAGTAAATGGGAAAATGGGAATAAAGTTCCTCAAGCTGTTCCATATAATTACCTAGTTATGGCACGCTAAGTATAGTGTTATAAACTAATCAAAGGGAAGTAACTGACTGAGAAACTAAGAAAAGGAGAGCAATATATATATATATATATATATATATATATATATATATATATATATATATATATATATATATATATATATATATATATATATATATATATATATATATTTTATTTTGTTTGTTTGTTTTTCTTTTGTACGCGACACACCGTCTTAACCTCATACACATTGCTTTAAAGTTTCATTAAGATATTTCATAAGATTACCTAGTTATGGTACGCACAATGACAGTCACAGTTTCATCAAAATATTCCATATAGTTTACTTAGTTATAGCGCGCTATAAAGTTTCATCAAAATATTCCATATGGTTTACCTAGTTATAGCGCGCACAAGGATAGTGTGATAAAAAATCTGATGAAAGAAAAGCAACTATGAAACTCAGAAAGGGACAGAGGGTGAGCAATCATTTTTGTACGCGAAACGCCATGTTAACCTCATACAAATCGCTATAAAGGTTCATAAAAAATATTCATTATGGTTACCTAGTTATAGCACGCACAAGAAAAGTTTACGCCGAACGGACGGATAGCCGGACAATGCCATAACATAATACGTCCGCTTTTTATACCCCGCCACACAATAGTGGCGGGGTATTATGGTTTCACGTTGGTCGTCCGTGTGCCCGTCCGTGTGTCCGGCCATCTGTCCGTCGTACGTCCGTCCGTCCGTTTTCGTTTCCGGATGCTAACTTGAGTAAACATCAATGGATTTTCACCAAACTTGGTATGTGCATTGATATTGTGGAGATCTGGTTTCGGATTGCCAATGGGCAAATTTCGTCAATTTTTTACGGAGTTATCTGCCCGAGACACGCCCATATTTTCGTTTCTGGACGATTGCTTGAGTAAATAATAAGGGATTTTAACAAACTTGCTATATGCATTGACATTAAAGAGATCTGGTTTGGGATTGCTAATGGGCAAATTTCGTCAAATTTTTACGGAGTTATCTGCCAAGACACGCCCATATTTTCGTTTCCGGACGATAACTTGAGTAAATAACGAGGGATTTCAACCAAGCTTGCTATATATATTGACATTTAGGAGATCTGGAATGGAATTGCTAATGGGCAAATTTCGTCAAATTGTTACTGAGTTATCTGCTCGAGACACGCCCATATTTTTGTTTCCAGACGATAACTTGAGTAAATAACAAGGGATTTTAAACCAAACTTGCCGTATGCATTGACCTTAAGGAGATCTGTTTTGGAATTGCTAACGGGCAAATTTCGTCAAATTTTTATGGAGTTATCTGCCCAAGACACGCCCATATTTTCATTTCCGGACGAAACTTGAGTAAATAACAAGGCCTTTTAATAAAACTTGCTATATGCATTGATCTTATCAAGATCTGGTTTAGGATTGTTATATGTCCATTGATATTATCAAGATCTGGTTAAGGATTGTTATCTGTCCCTCCGCCATTTTCTTTCCAGACATTATCGCAACGATAACTTTAATACATAAACAAATAATTGCTTTGGCGGGGTATTATGCTTGCGGTGCTTTTATATATTTTTGTTTTAAAACGGGCGTATAAGAAAAGGAACCATACTTGTGAAACGTTCCACTAATCAAATCAAATAAATATTTTATGCGATGTATCTCATATTTTGCCTCAATGATTTGTTTTATAATCGTGCAATTAAACAGACGATTACGCAAACAAACATTTTGAAATACACATAAAATGCCCAATCACGGAATATATACTGAAAGGAGAAAGAAACGCAGGGTAAATTTTATTCCTAAATTTCATTCAAGTTTGAAAAAGTTCGTTAAATATTTTACTATGATTACAAAACGGTATATGTATGGAACAAAAGTTCCAAATTTCATTGGTTTGTGATCAACAAGTCTTGAGTTATTGAAGTTCATTGGTAGCTACCCCCCAAATCTTGAAATCAAAATCAAACTGAAAATCAATATCGGATGTGCCCCCATCTTGCTGCCGTTGCTGCCCTAATTCTCCTTTGGATAGAGTTAACCAAAGCTAGGTTCACTCTCTATCGCGCAGATGGTCGACGTCGTGTGTACCGACGTCGCGGAGAACGCTTTGCCGACGCCTGTGTTGTCGAACGGGATCGGTTTGGGGGTGGCTCCGTTATGGTCTGGGGAGGCATTGCTCACGGGATAAAATCACAGTTGATTATTGTTGCGGGCAATATGACCGCAGTAAGGTATAGGGATGAGATCTTGCGTCCTGTTGCAGTCCCGCTTGTGCAACAACGTAATCTGATTCTGCAGCAGGACAATGCCCGACCACATGTTGCCCGAGTTTGTCAGGATTTCCTGGCAAACAATAACATCGCATCACTAGCATGGCCACCGTACAGTCCAGATTTGACTCCAATAGAGCACATGTGGGATGAGCTGGACAGAAGGGTTAGGAAGCGCCGAAATCCCCCCGCAACTCCCGCACAACTAAGGAATGCGTTGATCGATGAAAGGAATAACATCCCGATGCGAACTGTCAATGCTTTGGTTAACTCTATCCAAAGGAGAATTAGGGCAGCAACGGCAGCAAGAGGGGGGCACACCCGATATTGATTTTCAGTTTGATTTTGATTTCAAGATTTGGGGGGTAGCTACCAATGAACTTCAATAACTCGAGACTTGTTGATCACAAACCAATGAAATTTGGAACTTTTGTTCCATACATGTACCGTTTTGCAATCATAGTAAAATATTTAACAAACTTTTTCAAACTTGAATGAAATTTAGGAATAAAATTTACCTTGCGTTTCTTTTTCCTTTCAGTATATATCTAAGGCAACAGATAAGGTTCTTCCTCTGATGCCAGCAGTACGGTCAGCACTTACTGATGCTGTTCACTTTGCTTTCTGTTTCCTGTTTGATGGCGATTTCGTATTAATGTGGTAATGTCTGGAGCTATTTCGGGAGATAAGGGCGAGGTTTCGGGATAGTAAAACGTTGTTAGCCCCTTCCCTTCCTTTGTAAGCGTAGTGCAGACGATCCTAAGGCGGCCCCTCTGCTTCATTTCGTCTTTGTTTGTACATCGATCAATATAAATTTGCTGTTCTAATTTGTCATTTTGCGTCCCGTATCTTTGGTGCCTTATGGAAAGCTGTGTTTCGTAATTGTGGCATTCCTTTGGTCGCTTCGTAAAACAATTTCTATGTTCTATCACCAACTCTATGCAGTAATTTCTAAATGTAATGTTTGCTTGAAATGAAATGTTGGCCTAATGAATCCAAGTCTTATGGTCACTTACGTTACAAACATAGGGCATACTATAGATATGATGCGACATACTACATGCTTAGTTGTAAATCTAGTAAAGCGTAATAATTTTACTGCCCTTGTTAATTGCACGACGGCGACCGGCTTTCTCTATAACAAATGACAGTTAACACGTTATTAATTAAGGAATAGGCTCTGCCAGCTATTTCGATTGCTTTGACATGAAATATTTATCATATCATCTAGAACTGATTTGCAATATTTTGCAATATTTCTTATGATGCTTTATAGGTGTTTATGGCATGTGTCATCATAGAACATCGCTACTACATTCCGACATCCAGCTGAATTCCTTTTGATCAAGTAGAAACGGAAGTCGACATGTAATTGATCTGTATATGCTTTTAAGAGGCTTCTTTGACTTGCATGATCATATTTCATCTAATATACAAGTGATATCCTGAAAATGTAAGAAGTGTACTACCACTGTTAGGACAAATGGTGACTTTAGAAAACATCATACGACTAGGAATATAAGAGTGCGCTAATAACACAATAGTACTGAAAATAGCCTGCAATGACCACAATCACGTAACATGGCCATCTTATTATTAAGTTCAAATTGTCAATACTTGGCATTTGCCTGACAGCAGTTCCTCTAAATAGTTCAAAAGATGAAACGGAGTGGCAGTTTATGTTTCGTGTAATCAGATTTCGCCTCTACAAAGACACACATCTTGTAGGAGGTCATTGCAGGCGTAGGAATAAGTACCCCAGAATTGTTTTCTACTTTCATTTTCAAAGTAACAAACAAAACTATAATGTTGGTAAAATTCTACTGCAGAATTGCATTATTAATGCATTATGACCACTTCTGGCATCAAAGCAGGCAACTTGGTAACAGCAAGCAATTTAGAATTATAGAATTCAAATTCGTATGGAACTAAACCGATGCTCTGTATTTTAGCAGTCTGTGACTGTAAATTAGGAACATACAATAACAAGACCAAACGGCACAACTCATCATGAAAACATGCCTATATAATTTTGACCCCCTTAAACCCCACTTTTATATAGTAAAACTGGGGGTTATATGGTATGCATTATTTTTCGTATTTCTTCTCAAAAACATAGATTGTGGATACGCGTTAGAACCGTCTTGCCTAGGCGATTCTAACGTGTATCCACAATCCATGTTTTGAGCAGAAATGTGAAAATATCAGATTTTTTTTTATCTGAAAATTTTCAATTTTTTTTTTTTTTGGGGGGGGGGGGGGGTGGTAAAGTTTTCAGTATATTTGAATAGGCATGTTCTCGTAATGTGCAATAACTGAGATATGACAACAACAAGGCCGAATTGCAACAATGGAACTGTGTTTGAACCGTCAGCACAAAAACTAGGGGAAGGAGTGGGGCCTAAACTAGTTTTATTTGATCAAAATATTTTCATTATCTCCTGAAGCAAAAGCTGTAAATCATCTGAATAATTTTATCTACAGAACAAATATAAGGTGTATGATTAACATAGTATCCTGCACGAGAGGCGCGTGGTTCGGCCGTTTACAACTCGTTAGATGTGACATAACAATATAATCCAGAACAAGGTGAAAACAAGGGAGTTAGGAATTGCAAATAAATGTTGTATCAGCAATCGCTCCCTAAGACAGAACAGCCTTTTAAAGGTGCTGGATTAATTCTAGGTTAATGACGCCTAGGGGTAAACCACCAACAGAGACAACCTTCACACGAAGTGTTTCTTAAGCTTACTTAAACAATATATGGAAGTTTCTGTTCGTGAAAAAACGCATTTATCCTATTGGCTCCTAAATTCCTTAACAAAATAATATGCAAACATTAGATTTAGTGCTCATAAATTAATTAAGTAAACGTGACTGCTACTTAGGACCAAGAATGTCATGTGAACAACGATTTTTTTGTGCAGTGAGATTTATTTCTATTTTGTTGTAAATATAAGGATTTAAAGATATATTGCATTGTTTACCAAACCGCACTGAAATATTACATATCTAAAACCCAATAGTGATAATAGTTTTAAATCCTTCTTTAAAGTTTTGTCTTATCTGAGTAACATATTGAATGTGTCCGTTTATTAACAGAAAAAAATCAACAGAAACACTGCTCAGAAAATTCGACGCATTAAGTAATACTCAACAATCATCTTTCTGACAGACAATGAAAAGTACCAGCAAACAATGTTAAGAATAAAGAAAACACTTTAATTTATGTTTTTAACATCCATCTATAAATCTACCCAAACAGAAAAAAATAGCAGAGAAGATGTCCAGAAACAGTAACTATCACAGATTATAGTCTAGCAATGACACCAAGAAGAAATGCAATTAAATCATGATAGACAGTGCACATGCTAAAAACCAAAGAAAAACAAAACAACCAGCTTTATCTCCCGACACAAGGGGATCAGGGCCCAGTTGTTAAAAGCTTCGTTAGCTTAACAAGCTTGTTAGTGGTCAAATGTTAACTGTTCTAGTAAGAATAATATCTAATTCACATATATTTTTGCTGAACTAATGTGAGTAGCTTTAGCAAATGCAAAAGCTACTCACATTTTTCAGCAAAAATTGTAGCGTATATGCTATATTTGTTGCTCAAAATTTTAACGATGCATTAGCTAACGACATCGTTAGTTTTGAACAACTGGGCCCAGAATGCTAGACGAGATCCATCTAAAACAACAATAAGGCAACAAACTGGACAAAATAAAAAAATGACTCAACAGCCAAAAGGCCACATAAAAATAATAAAAGCACCACAGGAACAGCACATTGGAACGGTTAGTAGTAACAACTACCATGTGTGTGTGTGTGTGTGTGTGTGTGTGTGTGTGTGTGTGTGTGTGTGTGTGTGGAAAGGGCCATTAATCTATTTTACTGGCGCCAAATCTTCAACCCATGTTTAAAGATTGTAAAAAACAATACAAACTGATTGTTCGGCTCATATGTAGGGTCCCTAACTCAATCAGTAAATATTCACAGAAAAACAACAACAACAGACAAAAAAAAAAGAAAAAAAAAAGCAAATTAAAACACTTAAATTAAAACACTACGATGAAACAAGGAGAAGGGCTCGTGGGAGACTCCTGAACCAGAAGTTAAATAATAATAAAAAAAGAAACAACTAGAAGTTTGTTCAGATATATGTGATCGTAGAAATGCAACAGGTGATATTTTTAAGGGAAATACGTTATATACTCTGTTTCTTAACAATTATCTATAGAATTACGTTGGTAGGGCGTGGTATAAATATGCTAGATTACAGAATAGAAAACATAAACCCTGTACCATAGTGTGTACCAATTAGCAAACTGTTAGCAACTTCCATCGGTTTTAATTGTTATTTCAGATACGGTGTTATGCCAATAGAGGTTGTGGTCTATCGATATACTTGAGAGAAATAATTGCTCTACGACAGACAGGTTGTTGTACCTTTCGAATCTTGGCTATATCAGACTGTTTGTTAAATATAAAAAGTTATGCAAAGTACGCTCTCATAGTTAATTGATTAATATAAGAGTTTCACTTGATTGATTGTTTGGTATGTTACGTTTACAAATCTATATAATGTGCGCCCCCAGGTCCCCCATAATGTACAGTGAAAACAGGGATATACAGGGGTCTACATTATCAGGTAGATTTTCAGAACAGATGTTTTGTTTCATGGTCTAAAGATGCTTTAGGTATAGTCCTGATTTTTTTTACTGTTTTTCGCATTTTTAACTTAGTCATTTTCGAGCTCCTATCAGAGTGTATAGATAGTGGTGTATCATGTGTGCACAAATCCTCTCATACGTTTATGCTATTTTTTAAACTAACCAAATATTTTCAGTATGGTCTGAAGACGTGTATGTGATTTTGTTATAATCGTTTTTTATTTATTTCTATTTTTTGTCTTTTTCTATACTTGGTCATTTTTGGAGATTTTTAAAAGGCGATGGACATAACTTTACTGTATTTGCCTGTTTGTTATTGGGCGTTTCATTAGAATTAAGGCTGAGTTTCGCGCGAGTAAATCTGATTCAAGGTGGTTTCAGTGTTGCAGTTTTTCTTTGTTTGTGCGTCAGTGGTTTCATATGTGGCGATTGTTTTGTTTTGTCATTTATTTTTCTCATGTCTCCTTCTCTAGCTTACTAGGGAAGGTTGCACTTCTTGACTGTCGCCTTTCCTGGGTATCTTTATATCTCTTCCTGTAATACATTATACACACATATGCGAGATTACCCAGAAAATGCCACAATCACGAACCACAGAGCCCCAAGGCACCAAAAGGAAGGAGAGATGAGAAACAAGAAAAAAAGGTAAGAGAAAAGTCCAGGGAGTCCGCAATCACAAACCGCAGCCCTTCCCAGACACCAAGAGGAAGAAGAAACAGACAAAACCAAACAAGCGCAAATCGAACAAACGTACGAAAAGCACTAAAATTAGCTCTCTCTTCCACAAGCGAGGTAATCGCAATGCTAAAAGGACTGAAAAACAAGAACAAAATAACACAAGGTAAGACATAAAACAAATCGCCTCGTAGAATAAACCATAAACCATAAATCACAAAGCAATAAAGAGTAAGAATAACAACGGGACCACCGCCTTAGAACGGTCAGTAGAGTAAAACACTGGGAGGGGGGGTGTAGGGAGGGGAGGGTGAGGGGGTTAAAGCACTTTTACAGCTAGCCAACTTCACCCTGGGCCCCGATGCTACTCTTAATACAGAAATACATAAAATTCGGTTCACATTAAGGCTCCCAAGTCAGTCAATGCATGAAAGTGAAAACATAAAAATCAAATTAATCACTACAATAAACAAAGACGAGTACTCATGGCTAATTCTGCTGTATGTCAGAGTAAATGAAAACCAATAGTTGAACCACGGCAGGCAAAAGGACACCGCAAACGCCACGTATGAACCTACAGATGCACAAACAAAGAAGAACTGCAACAGAGGAACCACTCGTAACGGTCAGTAAAAAAAAAACAACTTAAGAGCTTGAACTTGTTTTACTCGCGCGAAACGTCGCCCTTAATTCTGGCGCAGTTCCAAATTACAAATACGGTCGAACCTCAATAGCTCGAACACCGATGGCTCATTTGCCATGGACAATTCGAACTTGTTTTTTAGTCCAATGACATTCTTCCGATAGCTCAATAAAATATGAAAAATTCAGGGATTTTTTTTTTATTTTATCATGAAATCGAGGCGATTCTAGGCGATTCTAATAAGTACACTCAACATAGAATTATTGTGTAGAAGATCTAAAATATTTCCCTAAATTATCGTCATGATTAATCCTCAGTAGTAGCTCGAACTACCCATATCGCGAACAAATTTCACTGGTTCCAAAGATGTTTGAACCATTGAAGTTCGACTTTATATGTTCAGTCCGCAAGAATACATTGACAATATTTGTCCTAACTCTTTCAGCCCAGCTGACAAAATCGGATACCTGTGCAACAGAGTAGATCCCTGACAAGACGGCTCATAATGAGTCGTCTCATCAGGATATACACTGCTGGCCATTCGGTTTTGATCTTTGACTGACATAATTATTTGCACCAATGGACATGTCCAAATTCAATGAAGAGTCCATTTCATAAATGCATGGTGGAAAGGGTTATTGACGTTTATGTAGAAGTTAAATTACGTCAAAAATACTTTTACATAAAACAATGCAAATTTCGTTTATGTCATATATGGTATACGTAAATCGTGAAATATGCACACAGCCACTTCGCATCAAACTTGAGCATATTCGTGGAATATGGCGTAAGACGTATAAACTGGGAGGCGCGTACGATTTTCGAGCACCTGGTTCCATTTCTGAAACTATCGCACACATTACCGATTATTTTCCATCATGTTTGCTATACTATTTCTTAGTACAGATTCATTAGCATATTCTGGTATCATTCGTGACCCATTAATGCGTTTATTTGAAAATATCTTTGATGACAGCATATAACTTTTAAATAACTGACTTTTGGAATGAAAAGGCCGAGTTCACGAATATTCGTTTACTGCCCAGTAAATGCTCATATTAGTAATCTGTGAAATCCGTTTCGTTTTGTACATTCTTATATTAAACAATATTTCGTCTCCACAGCTCCGCGTGGAATGTTTCCAGCAATTGCTTTTAATGTTTTAGAGCACTACAAAAACGGACCTCCTATAGCAAGAAATTGGACAATTCTTCATATTTTTAGTGCAAAAAGTCAGTTGAAAAATATGAAGTCCCTAATGTGACAGCATGATATTTGGTAAAATGATACTTAAATGAATGAAGAGTATTTGGTAAAAACAAAATAATGTGTAGCAATTGGATCTTCACGGCCATATAAAGGAAATGTAATTATATAATTATGCAAGCCACTTCGTAGCATTCTGCTAGCACTGCCGGTGTTTTTTTTCTGTTTGTTTGGAAGAAAGATAATCCGATAAAAACGGGTGTCGCCCAGAAAACATGTAGCCATTATAGGATAAGCAATGACTGCGATGTTTTATCATAAATGTCGATGAAACAGCTGTTTTTCGACGACAAGGAACAAAATTATGTTACATGCGAAATTCGCGTTAGACAACGAACGCCACTCCAACAATCGCTGAATGTTGAGAGTTCTGCGTCATTGACGACGATGGTTTTACGTTAAAATCAACGCCTTGTATTTATTTATTCAACATTTACAGGTTATTGGATTTTATATCCTTTTTTGTCAAATAAAAATGTCTATTCTAGATAATGGGAATTTTGTAGGAAATAAAATAAGACTACATCCAAGTACATGGCTGCAAGTCAGATGGTGAGCAGCTTTTGCTTTCTGATGTCTGTAAACAACGAAGCTGTGAACTAAAAGAAAGAGCATTGTACATGAAACGTAATGGCACACAAAATTAAGAATCAATATTCTTTTTCGGAATTTTTTCAATATTATAAACTGCATTCAAACATCTACCAAATAAGTATTTACATCTTGGTCAGTTGGTAACTCTCCCTTGTGTTGAAGCCTGGTTGGTCTCATCTGATTTACGTCTGCTTTCGGTGCCTTACAGTGGCTGTACGTGACGATTATGTTCTTTGTTGAGTAACATCATTTCGTCCGTACATATGTATGTATGAAATAAGAGACATAGCAGTACTATAGACACACATTCAATTACAATGTCTTCATGCTATGATGGTAATCGAGTGCACGATTGTTGTTATTGTGTTCTTTGCTGAGTAATATCACTTCTGTTTCGTCAGTACATATGTATGTATGAAATAATAGACATAACATTGCTGTAGACACCCGTTCAATGATAACGTTTTCACGTAATGATGGTAGTCGAGCGCACGATGCTGTAATAAGCGACACACTATCCAGGAACCGTATTCCGGAGTTTGGTATAATAACCAAACAATGCGGCAGCGCACGGTCCGTTAGTAATCTTAGATATGCATTTCTAGGAACATTACTTTGATGATAGATGCAATCCCTCCGCCCGCCCCAGCCCCGCCCGTCCGCGCGCGCTCCTACCCTAACCTCCAGGTCACTCGAACTATTTATTCCAATTACTGAATACTTAGATCAACTAACGTAGTATTATTATTATTAATCTGATAATCAGTCTTATTTTATGTACATAAACGTTATGCGAACATGTGATTATTTTGTCTAATAGTCTGAGAGCCATAGAAACCTAATGCGAACAATAAAGGTCCTGATTAGAGCACATGCTGACTCCTAGACTACTCTGAGCGCCACAAAAATCCTAATGCGAACAGCCAAAGCCTAATTAGATTGCATATGTGCGGACTGGCCAGACCTATCACTGGTCATCGCAAAAGCCACAAATTCGCCTTGAATATGTATCATTAACCTGGTCGTCTGCATGGCCACTGAGAAATGCTGTATTCTAACGTGATATGTCCTATTAAACATTGTCTACACAAAAATACAACTTGAACAGATTGGAAAATAATGCAGTCTCGTAATTTAAACCGCGAAAAACCTGCAATAAACACCTCTTATTTATCCTCTCTCTTAGCAACAGTTTTCTAGAATGGCGACATTAGCTCCAGTTCCCCGTCCATCTGGAAAACTCTGTGACGTTATGACCTGTTGATACGTCATACTATACTGACTACTCAAAAGTTCTGAAAATATAAATAAAGTTACACATAAAATTGTAAAGCACAGCCTCCCCGAGGCACTGAATGCAGAAGAGATGAGGAACAAACAATGACAGTTACAGTTACCGACACACATAAACAGAAGCTCTGCAACAGAAGAACCAGCTCAAAATTGCAAACCTTAGTATGATTTCAGTCCAGAGAGGTTCCTCTACCTCATCAATGAACGCAAGAAATTTCTTTCCTTGTAGAGTAGGCACAGGTTGAGAAGGGAAGCAAGAGAATCTTTGGAGTCGGCTCCCTAAATCCATTCTCTTTAAGGTTTAACGTACGAAAGAGCAGCGACATACAAAATACTGTCTGGAAAATGTGTGAGCATCTATACAGTATATCAACTGACAACCAGACTTCCTTGTTCAGGGCATGCAGATGCAAAGGATTATCTCAATCAGGACACTTCGTATATGATAGAAGACAGATCTAACTGACGTGACCTAAACGGTCGTTATCCTTTTTCTCATAATGAAATGAATGAGTTATACATGAAAAGTTTCTCCCACTATGTTCTTATTTTCCGTATTTTTTTCGATCTTGCCTTGATATGTCAGTCTGGTTGACCATACATCATAATAACGGAAATAAATAAAGACTACCGAAGTGGTGTGTAACGAATTAATTATAAACCAATTCAGGGGATTTGATACCATTAGTCGATTGCCCGCGAAATTATACAAAGGATACAACTTTTCGATTTTCTGCTTGCTTCCCTGCACTCGAAACCCGTTCTGAAAATAGGTCTACTCTAAAAGGAAACGTAAATAGGGAGCAAATACTTTTCTTTTAGAGTAAATTTCTTTTCAAAGGAAGGCAAAATTCGAAGGAGTTGTCTACTTCTGAAAGTGTAAGCATTCCCCTTAAATGCAAATCAGGATATCAACCGGTCATTATTTCGCCATTAGTAAATGCCATTTTATAAAAGATAATCGGAACTTATTTAATATAATTTCCTGATAATGACACGAAAACATAGCAAACCTATCTGGCAATGAGTATTGTTCCTAAACAGACTCATTTTTTTTCACACCTTTTATATCATTTAAACTTTAGACAAAGAAAGACTGCACTTTTATAAGATCAATAAATTCACTTCAAATGGAAACATGCGCGGGTACTATAATTAGAAGTGACAGATCTTTCGTATCCACATTTAGATATCCAGAGTACTTATTTCGAGCCGGCATTGTTATAATGATGATAATTAAGTATTTAAATATTTAATTTGATGGATACAAGAAACGTGTAACAATATCGTAATAACACTATATGGAGAACAAGTTCATGATTGAAAATTACCTTCTAAAAGAAAATTATATAACAGTTTATTAAAGTATCCTGCAAAAATGCCAAAAAAAATAAATAAATAAGTAAATAAATAATAATAATTGCATGTAATTTGAACATTTTTTAATTTAGATATTCACGATAAATTTGTATTAAAAACATCAGTAATTATTAATGCATTACACACATATATGTAAATATAAACGAGACACATATTTGTGTACGCTACATGAATGTTTTAAATTTATTATATTCAAGATTATTTTAAAACAATTGTTAGAACCACTGACGACATTGGTCTATCTAGACTATTGATGAGATCCAGTTGCGTTGAGCAAACACTACTACTTGGTCTTCTCAAGAGGGTAGGTGTGTGTGTGTTTCAGAGAGAGAGGGGGGATGGGGGCTCATTCGTGCTTTTTAATGAGCTTATGCTGGTTACATATCATGTACGATTTAGTTGAGCTATTGTTTGTTTCTTCTGTATGTGACCTGAGTTGACAGTATTCTGCTACCGCACGCTTACCTGGCGATTTTCATTTCTGTATGTTGCTTTAAAGTAAAATAAAATTAAAAGGTTTTGGACAGACTACTAAAACGCTAGGTCGTACCGTGACTTTACATGATGCCGACAAACAAAATGGTACAAATCCCTTTCTTTCAATAAGATTGAAGGCGCCCTGAACACAGAATATGCGCAAAACAAAGTACTGACAATGGGCTTGCAGTTTAATACGTGACATTGTTTAGGCTACATCTTGCAGTCGCGTAATGCCAGACATACACGTTTTAGTAAACGACCCAATGCATTTAACTTCCCATAAGAGAGAGTACAGAATTCCTTCATGAAGCTTATATCTCAAGCTATACCAGTCATAATGGTTCCTCCAATGAAGGCAAATGCAACTTCAGATGTAGAGTTCATGTGTTTAGCGCTACGTTAAATTAATGATTTGACAACTGTATTATTTAACGGTGAGTGTTGATTGTGTAAACTTAATGCAGCCGGGATCATCTGATAGATGTTCAGCTACATGTTACAAATGGAGACCGCCTTTGTGCTTCCTGTATGTTTTCCTGAACTCCTAACCTTCTGAAAATGGACTACTCTAAAAGAAAATAATTTGCTCCCGAGAGGCATTATTTATAAATACATAGCGGGCCGTTATCGGCCCGTCAGCTATCCTGACGGGCCAATAACGGCCCGCTATAGATTAACAAAAGGTGCTTACTGGGCGACCGATTTTCAGGAGGGTGGCAAAATCAATATGTAACGTATTTTGGTCGAGACAGGCAGTATTAAACGGCAGTACGTAAACACACCAATATATACCCCGAAGCATTGTCTCTAGAGAAGCTTATGTTGTTAACGAAAATGACACTTTCTCATTTCTAACATTATTTGTACTAATTCAAATCGAATCGCAGAAATGCTTTATAATGTGCTTGAGTATAACTGGATTCTTCTAAACAGTACCAACAGCATATTGCTTTGGTGTGCAAAATAAGCAGGGACAGAGAAAAAAAAAAGAAAAAAAAAGAAAAGAAAATAGTTGTATTAATAATCTTATCTAGAACTATGTAAGTATGGCATTTATACCATATAATATAAATGATGAGGTAGAGTTTGGTTGTTAAGAACATTAAGACGGATGTATGTAGTTAAAATGGTTGCTAGCAGTAATAAAAAAGGAAACAGGTTAGTAATCTTTAAAGTTCATAATTCCCCTAACAGTTTAGACGCAAAATACTTATCATTGTATATATTAGGGAACAAGGGGTACGTATCATGTATATGTGTTAATCTAATAGGCACAAGGTTATATATCTAGATGACTGGCAACACATTGCAGCACTTGCAAATTACATCACTATGTTATGACTTTCTAGAACAATATTAATCGTAAACAACAGAGGTCTATCCTTATGGTCGTTGGTTAGATGCGCGCTTGAATTAAAGGACAAGAGTCTTGAGTATTGTTCGTACTTATCTATTCCTCTCTTTTGTCTACGAGCAGACAAATATTCCGTTCCTAGTCGTGTCATATATGCAGTATCTATTCAGGTTACCATGAAGGCGTTTTCCTTTCATTCAATAACACTTTTGACTTACTGATCCGACAATTGTACATAGGGATTGTCCAAGAAATAAACAGATATCAAGTATTTCACAGCATATGAGACCTTTGGTTCAGTACAGTTTTCTTTTTGATATTTTGTATCCAAAAGTCATGAATCTTAGTACTGTAGTTGCCTGTAACGTTGAGAGAAATTATGTACCCTCCATACTGTTCCTGACATTTGATATAGTCATCTTTTTACGCATAAATGAGCCCCGTCGCGAGAAATAAAGAACAACAGGTCCCTTATCGAGGTCACATGCATGTGTAGGTTTTTTTGATTTTTTTTTGCTAAGGTTTTCCATGGCCTATCGCTTACTTGAGCGAACAGAACAGGTTCGTGCGAGGCTGCACGGAGCCATCTTGATACCAATAAACGCACGGACAAGATAGTTTCGTCGACCAATAAGGCTTCATCATAGAACCTCATATCAATTTTCCGAAATACCGGAATTGTTTGTTTATTTGTGTTGAGTTTTTACGGCCCAGTCAACCCAATGGGGTCATGTCGAGCGCGGTCAGTTTACCTAACCACACGTTTACTGGACAGGCTTAGTCCTCTAAGCGGTTAACCAGTATTGTGCACATTCTTTCGCCAGAAACTGACAACTGCCCTTCTTGAATCAGCGGAAGGGAGAGAATGTCCGTAGAAAATATTTCATGATCAACCTCTACGAAAGAATGTTGCCGACCTCGGCGGGGGTTGAACTCGCGACCTCCTGGTCTCCAGTCGGACGGCACATCCAACTGAGCCACCTAGGCCGGCATCCCGGAATTGACTCAGCACAAAGTACCGGATATCAGGTACAGTATAGTGAGATATATGGAGAGGTCGTACGGCCAACACACGACACCAACACCTGTCGTTGCCGCTAACGACTAACGTTATAGATCGGTGAATTCAGGCCCTCAACTCGGCAAAATGCGCCGAGTGTCTCACAAAGGCAAACTCTAACACTGCAGCGGGACAGTCTAACCTGACTCCATGAAGAGCAAAGAAATATACCTGGGCACGTACGGAGAAGAATCGATCTGCCACCGAGAGCAGATGTCACACAGAGCAGACACCAGAAACTGGCTTCGACATAACAAAAGCCAATTACAACTAGATTAGACAAAAGACTTCATGTAGGAACTTCCATTTGGCACGTTATTTGATTAAGAATGCGTGTTATGGGAACTATACGAATGAGAACATTGAGCCCATTCTAGTATCTTAAAAAAATCAAGCTCCGCTTACATCGACGCAGTGGCGTATGAACCCCTGTAACTTCAAGAATGTCATATGAAGTTTCTCAACAAAACCGAGACTTTTATGTGTTCTATGTTTATGAGCGCATCCGTCATTTTCGACCACGTATTTTAATGCGATAACAAATATTTGGACGAGCCTTTTTGGATAAGAGTTGCCAGTTCTGCTTGCCAACTTTCCATTTTATGGCTGCTTAATTGTATTTGTCTGCCTTTCCCTTTGGTGTTGGGGGCTTGATGTGGATCTGATTATATCAGTTCCTGAATTTCTTTATTTACATAGTAAACAGACGCGTTGCCAAACAACGCAACCTGATTCCATTTCAAGGACTTTCTGAATGTTTTATTTTTACGATATGTGGTATATCTATCCGTCCAATAAGTCATTCGTTAAAGATGAAATAGTTTGAGAGTGGGGATATAAAATCTTTGCGGACTGGTGTTAGGGACACGTTGCCATGGTATGTTTCTGCGTCATCAAACTTTTCCCAATTTAACCATTCTATACCCAGTTCAGTTCTTTACAGAGAGTTGTTTTTGTCAAATAGTCAAAGCACTTTGCCTTAATGGCAAAAGTACACCTTAACCATGTAATATAAGACTGAGCCGGGGCACACTATTCCCTACAGTATTGCGTGCGCCCTGCGAAGACTCACATCGACCTACGCCTCCGCATAGTCTAATGAGAGTCGCTTCCAACAAAACGCTCTACGAAGACTGATCAACATGCGCAGATGCTGGGAGCACATGCCATCTTGTAGGAAATACTATGCTCCGGCTTATATAAGATTAAAATTGTGTTTACGGTAACAAATTGCTTTCCCTTGTTTGTTATTTATTTATCTACGTGTAGGTCAAAGCTTTTAAACAGGCGTTATGGAGTTAGGCGTCTAAAAAGGCACACGCACTAAGCTGTTTATTTGCAATCAACACAAATACCATCCCTAAATACGGATATAACTTCTGAAAGTAGTAGATTTACTTCTACTTAGGAAATTTGTTTCCACCATATTTCCTGCTTAAAGTGAATGGATAAGGGAGACAACTATTCCGACTTCCTGTTTACTTTCCTGTCATTCAAACCCCTGCTGAAAGAGGTTCGGTTCTAAACGTCACCACCACCCCCCACCCCCCTCCCTTAGAATGATTGTGTTTCTTGCTAGAGTAGGCAATTTTTCAGACGGGAGCCAAAACTATCTAGACAGAGTGTTTTGTCCTTGCAAGTGTAATACTTCCCTTAACCCTTAAAGCGCCAATCACAACAATTGTCGTCTGCTTTGTCTTCTGCCGGTTACTTTAAAAGTCATTGTTGCAAACAGTGTGGACCCAGAGAGCAGTCTGACCTCGGTCCACACTGTTTGCCTATATGCAAAATGTAAGTTTGAAAAGTTTGAAAGAAGATGCAGCAGAAGACATAACAAGACGACATTTTCAGATGCAAATTTTCTTGGCGCTTTAAGGGTTAAACAGTGCAGTCTGTACTTGTTACCTGTATTATCCTCCGTGTTCGTGACGTCTCGCCTGTCTCCAAATACATAAATAAATAAATATGTATACAAATAAATTGTGCATTTATTAATTTTCATTTGTTAATATCAGCTTTTCAGGAGGTCCGTCCAGACTAACATTTGTAGAGGACATCTCTAGATTCACTAGTACTTTTTGCTGTGCATTGAGGAAATTTTCCGAATTATAAATTCTGCAAATATTCTAAATCTGCTATTGCCAATTAACTAGCAAGTAATTTTTAGTAATGTATACTATCTATAGGTGTGCCACGCTTAAAACGGGCTATATCTTAGTAATCTATATGCACTTGACTGTGTAGTTTTTCATATTGTCAAGACAACGCAAAACCGGAGAGTTCTTCTGAATTTATGAATCATATTATTTAGATAATTATAATGGGATTTAAAACATTGTTCTTTCTGTAAAATTGAGCAGTAAACCACAAATTATTTATGTGTCAGTCTCATGCTTTTTCTGGGCTCTTGACAGTTACTAAAGTATAAAATCTCGCTTTTATTTAACAACAAATCTGTTGAATAATTTAAACGCAATGTGAACATTTGAAGCGCTGCGAACTATTGACGTCATATTAAACGCTAAAAATCCAGATCTGTTTGTCAGTAAGACGGCAATGTATGTTAACTTAACACTAGAACCGGCACAGTGGTTCGATCAGTAGAGCGACCGCTTGTGATTGGGAGGTTACGGGTTCAATCCCCGGCCGAGCCATGCCAAAAAACTGGTACTAAGTGGTCTTTCGCTTGGTATTCAGTATTAAGAAGGTACAACTTAGAATGAAAACTGGTCAGTCTTGCGTCAGTTAGGAATATCATGTCATATGTCTTGGGCATGATATTTCAGTGAGGCAGCACTCTAAAAATGAGCGTTGAGCTACCTCTACATCTGCCGGCCTCGGCGGCTCAATGGGATGTGCGTCCGCCTGATGATCAAGAGGTCGTAGGTTCGATCTCCACAGTCCGACAACATATGTTCATTGAGTTTGATAGATATTTTCAACGGTCATATTTTCCCTTATGCGGATTAAGAAGTGCGAAACAATGAAGACTGTACTGGTTAACCGCTTAGGTGTAAGACTGCTCACGAAAAACGGTTAGGTAAACTGACCGGGCTCGACAAGACCTTAATAGTGTTGACTGGGCCGTAAAAAGCCGAACCAACCAAGCTACCCTGTCCTATCCAGACACCGTCGAACGACTGTTGAAAGCGACGTAAAACCTGGATAAAACAAACAAACAAACAAACAAAACACTGGACAACAAACATACAGCATGTTGACAGGAATCTATGCACTTGTAATAAGCGGTGTTTATTATTGAATACTTTCGTAATCATTAATCTATTTATTAATATGTTTGCTATGGTGTCAGGCTTATGTTTAAGATATAATCGTCCTGAATTTTTCATACCTAAATCAATATTATATCTCGTATTCAGGAGGAAAGAATGTTTGGTCTATATTTCGGCATTCAGCCTGTAATGATTCCAACTCTACTCCTAACAACCTACGCCCTAACGATAATGGGGATAATGGGGATACTTATTTTCAACAGTGGTGTTGTTTGACAACCCAGAGATCTCCAATTGTCTCAAGTTGTTATTTCTGTTGAGTCCTCATCTTTGCTTCATTATAAGCTTTACCTGTGATTTATTTGTTGCCTGTAATGATTTATGGATTAGTTAGAAGACCTCCAAACTGACCAAGCAAATATATGTTTTTACCGTTGTGGAAGCTAAGGGCGAGGGCCCATAAAGCTAGCTCAAGCCACCCCCACCGCCGCTGCCTGTAATACATTACTGACCGTTCCAAGGCGGTGCTTTCATTGCAGTAGCTTTTGTTAATTGTGTTTTTCTTTTAACAAGTATATAACTTTAAGATATAGTCAGTTAAGTTTGGGTAACAGCGTTGCCATCTATTTGGGTAAGAGTTGCCATTTTGTTCATTTTGTGGCTGCTTATTTGTATTTGTCTGTCTTTCCATCTGGGGTCTTGATGTGGTTCTGGTTTTATCAGTTCCTGAGGTCATTTCTTTACTGTACACTAACTCTGCGAAACATGAATGATAGGCGAGAGCACATTTAAAACGATTTGTTTACTTCGATAAATCCACTAACCACTTGGAGCTATTTTCCTTGCATTAAATGAGCTACTGAGCCCAAATATGGCAAGTAAGTATGACCATACTTGGAACTGAAACGAAAAAAAGTTATATTCGTTTAAAATAATAATAATAGTAATAAATAATAATAATAATAATAATTATTATTATTATTATTACATATCAATATGTAAATGCTGGCGAATCACACATAACATTACGAAAACACGCCTATTCAAATATATAGAAATATTCACTTTCAAACACTGGAAAATTTTCGGACAAAAAAAACCCTGATATTTTTCATATTTCTGCTCAAAACATAGATCGTGGTACGCGTTAAAACCGCCTCGGTGAGGTGGTTCTAACGAGTACCCACAACCTATGCTTTAAGCAGAAATAAGAAAAATAATATATGCTCCTGTAAACCCCAGTTTTACTTTATAAAAGTGGGGTTAAGGGGGTCAAAGGGGTCAAACTATATAGGTATGTTTTCGTGATAAAAAGCATAAAGAACCAATGTCATGTTTTGATCCTGATTTTCTTTCCTTTCCAGTGCCGCGGGAATACTATGTTCTTGCTTTGGTAACGCCATTTATATTTTAGTCTTTTTTTGTTAGTGATTCGCCAGTTTTGAACACATCTATGTCATAAACAAAAGCGAAATGCAGCGTTCAAGTGTGACCCGCTAAGACCAAGATCAGCTTGCACAGTCATACTACCGAATGGGGATCTTCGGTCTTCACCTGAAGAAATTTCAGATTCTTGACTCTTGACAAAACGCAGAAGAAAACTGTGACCGTATCATGCAGATTTTGAGATTTGAGTTTTCACTGGCTGCATGTGCGTGCGTGTGTGTGTGTGTGTGTGTGTGTGTGTGTGTGTGTGTGTGTGCTTTCTCATGTTGCGTCCCAAATATATACTGGATGCAAACGCAAACACCGTTTTAGCCGTAACATGACGAAACAGTCATTCCTGACATAGATAAATGGAAAATGCCAAGATCAATGTTAAAAGAATACATGTAAAAGATGTTGTTGTCATTCTGCATAACGGGAGACAACAAGTGCAAACCGGAAGCTGCCCCCTCTCCTCCCCCTTCCCCTCCGCCTCACACCCCCCGACACACACACCCAGGATATGAAAATTTTAAAGATGGATGGCTACTCTCGAAGATAATAATTTGCTTCCATAAGGCAGCCATGTCATAAAGAGATATTTCTGTTGGAGATGTTACTTTTACTCTTTACCCTGAAGGTGGCGCCACTTTGGCACATCGGCAAACATCTAGCTCCGAAAACCAGATCGAATTTAGTTTGCGGTAGGCTTTAATTTGACATTAAAGCAGGTATGAATGTGCGGATCAGTCCGCGCACATGCCTATGCTGCAGTATAATTTGACTGCTGCATATGGACCGAATACCGATGTTCTTATTGACAGGCACATGCAAACTGACATAAATAGAAAGGTAGGCAATGATCAGGAATCGATACAATTACCTAACACCTTCCGTTCCAAGACACCAAAGGGAAAGAAGGGCGAACTTAAAGTAACGGCACTACAATCAAAACACTACAAACAGACAGCCAAAAAGACAGTTTCCGCCCCTAAAATGGCCAAAAGGCTATCCAAAATAAACCTTTCACCAGGACATACAATGACATAGTAAACCACAGCAGAACTACCGCCTTGGAACGGTCAGTAAAATATGACTGAAGGTGTGGGGGTGGGAGGCTTAAATCAATTTTACGTGGCCACAACCCTCGCCCTTAGTTCTGCTGGTGTATACACAAGACACATTCAGTCCGCGTGAAGGGTTCCTAGCTCATCAGTGCAACATCTCCGAGAACATAAATCAAACAAATACAGAGATAAAACAACAATGAGGACTTGACAGCAAGAAATAACTGGAATGCTGAAGCAAAAGAAAACCGACATTAGGACTCCGGTGGCCCCGATCGACCAGAGCCGGAACATCAGGCACCAACCGACTTACTTAAAAGTCTTTAGGCCGGAGCAGTCGTAGAGTCTGAGGCCCGACCCGCCGGCGTGCAACCAACGAGCAAAGCAAATATATTAAATGTGATTGGATTAACTACCATGCATGCAGTCTGTCGTATTACATTTATGTTGTACCCAATCTTTATATATCAAAGAATGTTTGTTTACGAAATTGGGTGCTAAAATCATTGCAAGCATATATTTTTCTGAATTTATATACTAAATAACCCTAAAATTCAGGTTCCAATAGGCCTTACTGCAGAAGCGATTAGTCTAACATTGAATTTTTAAACGAAATCGAAATGACGTCTATAAAATTAAGAAAAGGCTTTGCGGAGTTTATAGTAGCAATAACCCTGATTTAGAAATTTAACAATTTATATCGAGTGTTGACGTCAGAAACACGAATAGACATTACGCGAACCGAACAAGTTTCAAGATATAAACACCGTAGGATTCTCGAGGAGGAACATACCCATCCAAGTAAGGAAAATTTACGATCTCAAAATCAACATCATCGCATTTATCATAAATTTTGCATGAAACAAACCCATCTAAAATAGACAAATGCAAATCCAAAAAGACGGGGCTTCAGTTTCAGAAGAATTTGCTTTATCTAACCCTCAAAGTACTTATTATCAATATTTAATAAATCGTACAAATATCTAGACGTCGAGCTGAAAGCTTCAATAACTTCAGATTGCTTTTCTTCAGCAAAAGACATAATGAAGTCTTTTTTATAACACAACAAGAACAAATTAGCCACAAGCGGTGCCCAATTCGTACCCATCGAAATACCCAGAATTTGTCTAAATACCTTAGTACCAAATCTTATATAAAAATTGTCAAGTAGAATGGTGAGAGCACACACTTTCTGACATGACCATAAGGTATAATTTCTTTACTTTTCGGAAGTGAAAAAAGCAGAATGTTCATTCAAAGAAATCATTAAGTTTTTCTTTTATAAGATTATGAGGTAGTGTAGTGTAAAGCGCAGAAAAATCATACGTAGACAAACCTGATTTATGAATACTTCGGGCGTTAATTTATTCAAAGCTTTATTTGAATTTTAATGGGCCAAAACAAATTCTCACCTGATCTTTCATAGACCCTATATTTAATTGCATGCTTTCTGATGACAGTAAGACAAGACGATAACAACTTAGAAAGTTCAGTAGTGGAACAAGAGCTTAAATTTGCTATAAACCGTGCTTTGTATGGTCTTTTGTGAAGTTTAGACTTCTTTTCGATTAAGGTTTGTAAGTCATAGGCCTTTGTATCACCAAGTTCTTGCTTAAACATATTGACATAGTGGAGCCGTCAAACAACGACGACATTATTTGCTGCCTTGTCTGCCGGAGCCAAAACATACTTCCTATGAAATTCTTGAATACCTAGTTTATGGTGACGTAAATACGTCTTTGGTTTAGGAGGTAATAAATTAAGACTGGCGGATACCTTGAAAAGATATTGAGGTTATAATAAGAGAAGAAGTTATGTTTTCCTGTTATCGTGATTACTTCACATATTCAGACACCAGAAAGCCATACTTGCCCTAACATTTTAATACGTCCATTTTACAACCTGTTTATGTGACTCAAGCGAGATGGATTTGTGGGGCGGGGTTGACAAACAGTAAAATGCCTTATCAGACGTTCCATTGTGCGGCGTCTGTTCCACACTGTTTACGCAGGTATGTCCGAATATTTATGGTAAATATGGTAACCTAAATTAATCTCTGCACGTGTTTGCTATTCACACACCTTACAACAAACTTCATGACGATTTTAAAGGCACATGGTTTCGTCAGTAACCAGTTTTTCGAAGTCTTAGTGATTTATATAAACTTTTATTTGATTCAGGATATTCACTTTATGCACCAAACACTGTCAGCTGGACCATCTGTCTTTCAAATAAGCGAGTTTTGAAACGGACTAGTTATTCTGACACTTCAACAATCATTGTGGAGATTCGTTTACATTAACACTTTGGGAATATTCGGTTGATGTATCCACAAAAAGTAGCATGTGTATGGATAAAAGGTTAGAGAAAAGTCCAGGGAGTGTCACAATCACAAACCACAGCCCTTCCCAGACACCAAGATGAAGAGGAAACAGACAAAACCAAACAAACGCAAATCGAACAAACCAAGCGAGGTAATCGCAGTGCTAAAAGGACTGGAAAATACAAGAACAGTATAACACAAGATAAGACATAAACAAATCGCCTCGTAGAATAAACCACAAAGCAAACAAAGAGTAAGACTAACACCTGGACCACCGCCTTAGAACGGTCAGTAGAATAAACCACCGGGGTTTTAAAGCACTTTAAAAGCTAGCAAACTTCACCCTGGGTCCAGATGCTACTGTTAATACTGAAATACATTAAATTTCAGTTCGCAGCAAGGCTCCAATTTGAACTTAAGGTGAAGCACACTACCAAACGACACTCTTTGTGCACAAATTATTGTTTCGCTGCATTTTTCATACTTCGCGAGTTTGGCATAAATCCGACAAAATGATACAGTCGCAGCTCTGTATTTATCACCATGTTGATGACGTAGATTGTTGCCCTTGTATTCCAAAAGCAATGGCATATTGGTATTTTTTAGAATCTTAAGCAGACTATAATAATAAGAACCTGTTTAAAATCAATCTTTCCATAGTATTGACATCTTATCGTTTCGAGAGAGAATTGAAGTTGAAAAAGTCTTAGCAGCTGCTGGTGACATACAATCAAGATGATGCATTTTCCTGAATTGATTAACAGATCATGCAACTGGTATTGAGGATGGAAGATGAACCGTTAGGGATCGTCCAGTTTTGCAGGCAAGATTATTATTCCAAGATTGTCAAGTAATACCATCTAAATAAACTATCCCATTTTTTTTCAGGGATGATTATTATTACAAGACTGTCAAGTAAAACCTTCTGAATACATTCTTAAACTATCAAATCTAGAGACTTTCAAGTACACCGCGTCAGTAATTTAATTATAGGAGATTTGACGGGACGTACCTTGAATATGTGGAGCATACTGTCGTCTTATTGTGATCAATTTGAGATTAAAACATCTATGCGATTTTATTATAGTATACAAGGCTGATCTGAAATTGAAAAAAAAATATTATAATTACACTCAGTGAAAAAAAATATGTTTGGGGATATGCGGACGGCGAAAGCTCAGATCAGACAGCGCAGGCCATTCGCTGCCCGATTACAGAAATTTTGTATACTGAAGAAGGCATCAACTTTAACATAACAAACTTATGGTGTGTATCTACGGTTCCACGGAATGATATGAACTGCGCATTTCCAATACGTAAATAGATGCGGTCATGGTACCAAAAAAAGGTAAGAAAAAAGTCCAGGGAGTGCCACAATCACAAACCGCAGCCCTTTCTAGACACCAAGAGGAAGAGAAAGCCGATAAAACCAAACAATCGAACAAACGCACAAAAATCGAACAAACGCACGAAAAGCACTAAGATTAGCTCTCTCTTCCCCAAGCGAGGTAATCGCAATGCTTAAAGGACTGAAAAAACACAAGAACAAAATAACACAAGGTTAAGGCTTAAAACAAATCGCCTCTTAGAATAAACCACAAAGCAACAAAGAATAAGACTAACACCGGGACCACCGCCTTAGAACGGTCAGCAGAGTAAACCACCGGAGAGTTTAAAGCACATTTACAGCTAGCCAACTTCACCCTGGGTCTCGATGCTACTCTTAATACAGAAACACATAAAAATCGGTTCGCAAGCCATAATTCAAAACCATAAATCTTTAAACGAATGACGAATCAGAATTTTTAGACCAACAGACATGGACCCCAGAATAAAGTGTGTAATTAGGAGTCCGCGGATAATAAAAAAGATAAGAGAAAAGTACAGGGAGTGCCACAATCACAAACCGCAGCCCTTCCCAGACCCCAAGAGGAAGAGGAAACCGACAAATCCAAACAAGCACAAATCGAACAAACGTACGAAAAGCACTAAGATTAGCAGCTCTCTCTTCCCCAAGCGAGGTAATCGCAATACTAAAAGGACTGAAAAACACAAGAACAAAATGACACACGGAAAGACATACAACAAATCGCCTCATAGAATAAACCACAAAGCGACAAAGAGTAAGACTAACACCGGGACCACCGCCTTAGAACGGTCAGTAGAGTAAACCACCGTTTAAAGTTTAAAGCACTTTTACAGCTAGCTAACTTCACCCTGGGTCCCGATGCTACACTTAATACAGAAACACATAAAATTCGGTACGCATAAGGGCTCCCAACTCAGTCAATGCATCAGAGCGAAAACATAAAAATCAAATTAATCACTATAATAAACAAAGACGGGTACTCATGGCAATTCTACTGTATGTCAGAGTAAATGAAAACCAATAGTTGAACCACGGCGGGCCAAGCCAAAGACATATCGTCAAGCCCCAACCCACTGGTTAAAGTTTTACGAAGAGGCCGTCATTGAGTCTGAAGTAAGTATCACTTGGTAAGCAAGCTTCGCCGACCATGCTCATAGGCCTGAACGAAGGAAGTATCGGTAGAAGCGTATGTCATGATGTCTGCCATAGAACTTCTTAAGTGTTGCTACCAGTTTGTTTTTGATACCCCTGGCTCAACAACTTTGTAGTGAGCACTTTTCCACGCTCCATGAGGTCCTGATAATTTGAATAGGCTCTGGCATAACGAATTAACTGTGAAACGTAAACGCCGTATGCTGATGCAGAAGTGATATTACTGCTCAGGAATGGAAAGTTAACAATGGAAAAATTGAAGTCATAGGTTTGAAGTCATAGGGTTGTCGTAAAGCCTAGTAGTAAGCTTACCATTGTCAATGTAGAGATAACAATATAAGTATGAGGATGAGGCTGCAGTCTCCGTGGTTTCCTTTATTTCATGTTCACGTGGATAGATGAATTCCAAATACTCTGCAAATGTTGTGTTTTTCAGAGACAATACATCATGTATATATCTGTAGGTGAAATTTAATTCTTGTGCGAGTTGTTTCTTGCCTGCTTGGTGGAGACTTTGTACAAACTCCGCCTCATACGAGTATAAAAACAAGTAGGCAAGTAACGGTGCACAGTTAGTACCCATTGGTATGCCGATTGTTTGCTGAAATATCCGTCCGCCGAACTCCACAAAAATATTCTCGATTAGATATTCCAACATCTTTATGACATCTGCATCTGAGTATTTTTGTGGCGCATCAGAGTGATCCCGAACGAAGTATGAGTCTTTGTAGCCAATGACAACATACTGAAATCGGCGGTTACCATTCTTGTGGAAGAAACACTGGCTGATAATTTCCTTTAATTTAGGTTTCAATTTATCATGAGGAATAGTAGTGTAAAGAGTAGAGATATCGAAAGATTTTATACTGTTGACGGAATGAAGAGATTGTGCCTTTAGGTTTTCTAAAAGCTCTTTGGAGTTTTTCAGGATCCACATCTAATTATCACCACTTCTGGCATATGCTGGCATAAGATGACATATTTTTCGATCGAAGTGGTTCGTCATCGTACATTTCCACTGGAGTTGGTTTTTTTTCTGGATCCAGTCTAGCAATGTCATCAGTCTGTTTTGGAAAAGGGAGCTGATTGCTTTGCTTGTCTCTGGTTTATGGCTTGTGTGCGGTCAGTCATGGTCAGTTTGTGCTTCCTCGTGGTGTTACTGATAGGTTATGCTTTGTGATTGTGGGTGTTGCTCGACAATGTCTAAAATTTCTTTTCGTCATAGTTGTTTTTCACTCACGGCACCTTCTATTGCAATCCTGATTTTTCTGCGTTTGTTGCATCATTCATTAGCCCTCGTCTTCATCTAAGCATTCGTGTTTGAAGCTTGCTGTGTTCTTTATGTGTTATTTATAGCTTGGAACAGGAACGGCTCCTACACAGCCTCTAGCCTTGAATAAACAGAACCAGCAAAGCGACAAGTCGTTCAGGTAGTCTGAGCTATCTACTCTTGTAGGTTTCCTATATATTCGCACACCTGAACACTTAACCGTACTTTGCTACTTCTTCCTGTTGATCGTCTTGAAACTGCTGAATGGGTGTGTCGTGGCGTCTGATTTTTCATCTACACTGCTTGTTCTGAATTGGCTATCGAAATGTAGAACCTCCTATGCTGACTGTTCGTTCGTATGTCAGTTGACTAATTGTCGCAAATAAAGTCCAAGAGAACTTCGCTTGCGTTTCACCTGATTGACTGTGTTGGGGTTTAACGACACGTCAACCCTTGTGGGTCATTTTGTGTCGTCTCCCAGAGAAAAGAGAAAAGAGATAGAAGATATAGTAGAGGAGATGAAAGAGAGGGACAGGAAAGAAAGATGAACAGGAATAAAAGGGAAGAAACAGAAGAAATAACACCCCCTCCCCTTCTATCTTACCTGCTACAAGGACAACAAGCCTTGCCGAACTGTAAGCCAATATCAGGTGGACGCCCCAATGACGTCAGCTACACGACACCATCGCACCACCCAACCACCCCTAACGTTTCACCTGAGGAATGAACGAAATACCGACACCAGATTTGGTATACACCTTCTCAGACTGAATGTTTATGCCGGAAAAGGTTATGTTTCTGGCAAGTTTTAATTTTGCAATTACAAACCAATCGAATGAACGTCATATCAGATGATGCAAAAACAAAGTTTGTGAATAGGTGTTCAAGTCCAAAAGTGTCGTGACTCTCTTAAAACTATAAAGTCACTTGCATGTCTGCATACGTAGAAAATCTGCAAAAGAGGAAAAACCGAAAAAAAACAAAAAACAAAACAACAACAACAAACGATATAATCTCCGACGCAAGATGTAGGAGTGGCGGGTACATGATTTGGAAAGGACCGTCGCACGCACGCACTAACAAACGCACACATATTTTACATTTTTCAGGAAAGATAAACGTACATTCCTGCGCATAAAATATTCCTCTTTTATATAAGAGTTTTTAGTAAATATCATTTTGTCTGAAGATTGTGTTAATGATTGTTTCTAGACTTTGTTGTTCAATTCTTAACTCAAAGGTAATTATTAACATGCTACAGGTTCTATAATTAAAGCATGAAATACTGCAATATACAGCATATCATTCCCAAGACGTCAAAACATAAGAAAACCACGAAACAAAAATAAGACAAGAACACAAGTAAATCGATTCCACAAACATAGAGGAACTGTAGCCAGGTTACCGCCTTAGAGCTATCAGTAGCAAAACCCGCAGAGGGTCAGAACGATTTAACTTAGTTTCAGATGCATTAGCTTCACTCTTGCCCCTATGGAGTACCAAATCAAACATCTTCAATAAACAAGTATGCCGTTTTAACGTAAAGTGATTCCCCAAACACAGGTAAATAGAAGTCAGGTTTCCGGCTTATTTTGTCAGTAGCAAAACGCATTATGGTCGATGACGGTTAAACCTAGTTTCAGATGCTTTAATGTCTAATCATCCTTGTCCTGACAGAGTACTGAATTCGTGTTCTACTTTGGTTTGGAATCTTATCGCACCAGTTTATTATACCAGAAAAGCACACATAAATTGACAAGCAAACCAAAAATAAATAATAAAAAAAAAACTATATAATAATAAAACGATTTTAAACGACAATTAGCCCTGTCCTTCTGACTTCACGAAATCTGACTGTGTCCATGGTCATACTGTACTTCATGTTTAAATAGAAAGGAAGACAATGATCAGGAATCGATAAATAATGTACGTAACACCTTCCGTCTAAGACACCAATGGGAAAGAAGCACGAAATAAAAGCAAAGGCACCATAATCAAAACACTACAAGCAGAAAGCCAAAAGGACAGTTTCTTTCCCAAAAACTGGCCGAATGGCTATCCAAAATTGAAAAAAGTGTCATCAGCACATACATGCAAGACATATAATGACAGAAATAGTAAACTACAGAAGATGCACCGCCTTGGAGCAGTCACAGTCGCAGAGAAGATAATAGAATATTAAAACAGAAATAGTTTGCGCCTATGAGCCAGTTCTCCGGTGCGTTCTGTTGTACTACATACTATCGGTCCTTCGGTTGTGATCCTGAGGACCTTCAGTTTGGATCATAGACATGTGATGAAACTGACCTTTACCACACCGATCAATTCTGAAAACAAGTCAATTCACTGGCAATACATAAGGGCACTATTTTTCAAAGTTTGCTTTCAAATTTGCAACAATCTTCTGTGGTCTACTTGTCTTGACACATTTAATCTTCAAAACAACTTTCTATACAAATGCTGTACAAATCTTCAAGTGCCTCTTTACAATTATTTTTCAACTCCCGCCTTAGCGTGTCTTGTCGTGTATTGTAAATCCAGAAAACCAGCTTCCTGACCTCATCGAAATCTTGTACCCATTGATTGTGATTTTTCTACGATACTACATATTTATTTTTAGCAACGATAGAGACGGCCGTCTCTATCGTTGCTAAAAATAAATATGGAATAACCTCTCCCAAGTCTCTGGTAAAGTGGAATGACAACACAAAACATCATTTTATACGAAAACAGAACGAACAAACGGAGAGGAATGGTAACGGTCATAAGTATATCTGCTATGGGGCTTAAATTTGGTTTTAAGAGCGCGCAGCCCTCATCTTTTTTTCTAGCGATACATAATTGTTGTGTTCGCACAGGTTTCCCTACGTTATTAGTCATCACAACAGAAAGACATATAAAATTTTTCAACACTGTGATGAAACATAGAAGATGGATTGACCCCAAACTGAAAGGCGGAGCAAGAGGAAACCAAGAGTAGACCCGTGGTGAGCCCGATCACAGACGATCAACGTCCGGCACACAACATTTATAAAAGGCTGAGTAGTTCTGAGCCGTCCCTGCTTCAGCGGGACAACCCAGCGTCATGCAAATGTGTTTAAGTATTTTAAGCTCACCGGAGCTATGTTCAGGACGAACTACAGTGATCACGTTTTCTCCGTCGTCCATTCGTCCGTTCGGGCGAAAGGTTTAGGTTAGTGGGGTTATATTGGACGATAATGAAGTTTATGCCGTTTAAAATACGCTAAGTAGCCCCTAACACGCTTAGTTTAGCGGCTACTCAGCTAAGTAAATTCCGTCCGTCTGTCCGTCTGTTAACAGCGATTTGTCCTTAATTAGGTAGGAATATTGCTTGGGTAGGGGGTTTGAAATAGCTAAATTATGGTGATCTGCCTTTTTATTTGGTTGCTATGACAACTGAAAGGTCCCATAGATTTATAATGGGAGAAAATGGTTAAACTGTATTTCTCCATAACACGTGAAGTGATGTAAACCATATTTGGCAGTCATGACTATTTGATGATTGTCTCCCAGTTAATGAAATTTATGACCAGTGACTGGTTGCCATGGCAAATTTTTTAAAGTGGGAAATTTGTAAAGTACCAGCAGAGTAAGAAGACCATGTTAAGCACCAACAGGGAAAGGGGACCCTGTTAAGCACCAGCAGGGAAAAATACCATATTAAGTACCAACAGGAAAAATACCCTTTTTTCGCACCAGCAGAAAAGAAGACCATGTTGAGCTTGTCTGCCCTTGTAAAGAGAAATAGGATATGAAGTGTAGGTGGGAGATGCAATCTGAAATTGAAATACCTCTTCACCCATTATGTATTTACCTTTTCAATTAAGATTAGAGCTTAGCAAGTCCTGCGTTCTGGCATCCCTTATACTGGAAATGGACCGGTCCGAAGAGTGAAGGAAGAAGAGTCCGTCTGGCATTAATGGATTAAATGCGAGTTCATTTCCTTGTATTACCTTGTATTACAGAAATGTATTTGAATGGATACGCTCCAAAAAATGATTGATCTGCCTCGTCATAGGGTGGGAGCTACACCAAGCGTAAGGATGTAAGAAAATGTAACTGCGTGTCACTGATGATGCCTTATTGGCCGAAATCAGCTACCTGATGAAAAGTCAGAGCACTGCTAGATGAGTGGTAAACAGTTTTACTGACGGACGAATAATCGAACGAACGAAATGAATAAATAAATAAATCACTGCAGTTATTCCATGCCAGTAGTGTGTGTTGAAACTATAAATGTCAGTAAATAATGCACAGTATGCAGTTTAAATAAGTCTTTGTATAGAGCTAAATTCATTTACATAAATGAATCACAAGATAGCATATGGTTACCAATTTGTTACGTTTATCAGGAGATATAAGTTCTGAGAAAAGTCTATTCAAAAAGGAAATCAATTCTTAAATTCCTTCCTTTTAGACTAGAGTCCTTTTAGAAAGGGCTCAGTATGCTGGAAAACAACAGAAGGCAAAAAACTTTAGTTCCATTTTCAATGATAGTGGAAATCTACCAAATATTCCCATTACCCTTAATCATCACTGAATACCTGCTTTAACTGCAGGGAATTGGGCATGCCTGTTGTAAATAAAGTAAATGTTCTTTTTCATAGGGCTTGGTATTGTTATTGAACAGGCATTATAAGGCCTGTCTGATGCACTTCAATTAAAAGTAATACACTTTGAATTCGGATACCGTAACTTCATATCGTAATTCTTAAATTAGAACACATTTCAGGAACATTAACTTGTCTGGTGTAATATGAACTCACGTCGTTTTATGAATAGGCTTCTCAAAAAAAAAAAAAAAAAAAAAAAAAAAAAAGCTAAGAGAAAAATCCAGGGAGTGCCACAATCACAAACCGCAGCCCTTCCCAGACACCAAGAGAAGAGGAAACCGACAAATCCAAACAAGCACAAATCGAACAAGACCTCCGCTGAAAAACAATTAACAGTGATACTCTTGTATTTGAACTAATTGCTGGAACATACATATGGCTGGTGGAAATTGAGCAAACGTGTTTTTTCTTGGGTCTGGCCCCGACTTTATGAAATTTTGCTCATGATTAACTGTGCTTAACAGAACAAAATGCAATTAATAATAATTTGAGATTTATTAGCAGGACAAATTTTATGCTTAGCTCGAAAAAGTTTTATAACCTCGGGGCAATGCTTCTCTTATTGATCTGCACGCTATACAGTGTTTACCTTAAGGATATTGGATACATTTTCAAGGAAGGCGACTTGACTTTTGTTCCTAGCTCTGAAAAAAAGGGTCAGTTCTAGAAAGAATTGCTCCACTTAGGGGGAAAGGAAACGGATTTACTTGAAAAAAAAAAACAACTCTTGCTCCCCTTGAAAGTTATAGACACTTTTATCAGAAGAGAAATGGTGTGCAGGAAAAGCAAACAGGAAGTCGTACTTGTAAAACATGGGGGAACATCTAACCAAATGATTAATTTCCTTTTAATAATCAGGCATCCAACCATCTGGTCATATATCAAAATTCTATTTTACATCCTGTCGCTGTGTCTAAAAATGCTGGTTGAGAACCAAAAAAGGTAAGAGAAAAGTCCAGGGAGTACCACAATCACAAACCGTAGCCCATCCCAGACACGAAGAGGAAGAGGAAATAGACAAACAAGAGGACCATGATGGTACTATATCGCTCACCTGAGCTAAAAGCTTTGCAAACTTACTGTTGAAGTTTCAGCCAAGTTCACTGCTCTTAGATTTTTGCATAAATTTTATAGCCCTACTCCCGAGCGGCCATGTATTTTTCATGCATCATAATCGCTGGAACTGAATCTTGAAAGAAGGTCACCAAACGAACAATTCTGCTAAGATATATTGAAATTGGTCCAATAATTTCTGACAAAAAGATTTTTGAAGTGTTTTATATAGCTATATAGGGAAAATAAGCCCCACCCCCTAACGGCCATGTTTTTTTTACGAATCATGTCAGCTTGAACAAACTTGGTAGAGGGCCACCAAAGGAACATTCCTGTCAAGTTATATTGCAATGTTGTATTGAAATCGGTCCAGTGGTTTCTGACAAGAAGATTTTAAAAATTTTCTATATAGATATATAGGGAAAATAAGCCCCACCCATGGCGGCCATGTTTTTGGTGAATCCAAATGGCTTGAACAATCTGGGTAGAGGATCACAAAAGGAATATTTTTGCCAAGTTATATAGAAATCGGTCCAGTGGTTTCTGACAAGAAGATTTTTAAAGTTTTTTATATAGATATATAGGGAAAATAAGCCCCGCCCCTGGCGGCCATGCTTTTTGACGAATCTAAATGGCTTGAACAACCTTGGTAGAGGATCACCAAAGAAACATTTCTGCAAAATTATATTGAAATCGGTCTAGTGGTTTCTGACAAGAAAATTTTTAAAGTTTTCTATATAGCTATATAGGGAAAATAAGCCCCACACCCTAACGGCCATGCTTTTTGACGAATCATGACAGCTTGAACAAATTTGGTAGAGGGCCACCAAAGGAACATTCCTGCAAGTTATATAGAAATCGGTTCAGTGGTTTCTGACAAGAAGATTTTTAAAGATTTCTATATAGCTATATAGGGAAAATAAGCCCCACCCCCTAACGGCCATGTTTTTTGACGAATCATGACAGCTTGAACAAATTTGGTAGAGGGCCACCAAAGGAACATTCCTTGCAAGTTATATAGAAATCGGTCCAGTGGTTTCTGACAAGAAGATTTTTAAGGTTTTCTATATAAATATATAGGGAAAATAAGCCCCGCCCCCTGGCGGCCATGATTTTTGACGAATCCAAATGGCTTGAACAATCTTGGTAGACCATCACCAAAGGAATATTTTTGCAAAATTATATTGAAATCGGTCCAGTGGTTTCTGACAAGAAGATTTTTAAAGTTTTCTATATAGATATATAAGGAAAATAAGCCCCGACCCCTGGCGGCCATGTATTTTGATGAATCCAAATGGCTTGAACATTCTTGGTAGAGGATCACCAAAAGAATATTTCTGCAAAATTATATTGAAATCGGTCCAGTGGTTTCTGATAAGAAGATTTTTAAAGTTTTCTATAATGATATATAAGGAAAAAAAGCCCCGCCCCCTGGCGGCCATGATTTTTGACGAATCCAAATGGCTTGAACAATCTTGGTAGACCATTACCAAAGGGACATTTTTGCAAATTTATATTGAAATCGGTCCAGTGGTTTCTGACAAGAAGATTTTTAAAGTTTTCTATATAGATATATAGGGAAAATAAGCCCCGCCCCCTGGCGGCCATGCTTTTTGACGAATCCAAATGGCTTGAACAATCTTGGTAGACCATCACCAAAGGAACATTTTTGCAAAATTACATTAAAATCGGTCCAGTGGTTTCTAATAAGAAGATTTTTAAAGTTTTCTATAATGATATATAAGGAAAATAAGCCCCGCCCCCTGGCGGCCATGTTTTTTGGTGAATCCAAATGGCTTGAATAATTTTGGTAGAGGATTACAAAAGGAACATTTATGCAAAATTACATTAAAATCGATCCAGTGGTTTCTGACAAGAAGATTTTTAAAATTTTCTATACAGATATATAGGGAAAATAAGCCCCGCCCCCTAGCGGCCATGTTTTTTGACGAATCCAAATGGCTTGAACAATCTTTGTAGAGGATCACCAAAGCAACATTTCTGCAAAATTATATTGAAATCGGTCCAGCGGTTTCTGACAAGAAGATTTTAAAAATTTTTAGTTAAAAATCTATTTTAGCTCCTGTGACCTAGATATGCAACGGACCGGAACCATTTGAACAAGTTTGAAAGAGAACCAACAAAGGATCATTCCTGTAAAGTTTGGTCAAAATCCAATCAGTAGTTTAGTAGATGTTGTTTAAAGATTGTGGACGGACGGACGACGACGAGAACGACGCCGACGACGACAACGACGGACGGTGAGTGATCACAATACCTCACCTTGAACCTTCGGCTCAGGTGAGCTAAAAATAAACAAGCGAATATCTAACACACACGAAAAGCACCACGAATAGCTCTCTCTTTCCCCAAGCAAGGTAATCGCAATGCTAAATGGACTGAAAAATACAAGAACAAAAATAACGCAAGGCAAGACTTAAATTAAACAAATCCCCTCGTAGAATAATCCACAAAGCAACAAAGAGTAAGACTAACTACGGGACCAATAACAGTGTCAGATCTTGGTTTACACATTTTGTTCTATAATCGTTGGGTAAATATGGCGCCAGTGTTTATGTTTATTAATAGTGATACCCTTATATTTGAACTATTTAATGTTCCTCTCTTAGTTAATGACTAATTGCACTGGAATCGGTCTGTTGGAATCGGTCTGTTAATATAGGTACCTACGTTTACCCGAATTCATAATCAAATGGACAAGTCTATTTTTGATAGTCAAATCTAAACACCAGCGCTTCCTAACCGTAGTCGTGCCTTCGTATTATTTTAGCATTTACAAGTGAAACTGGTTTAAGCCGCCCCCACTCCCCCCGCAGCCTACTGATCGTTCCAAGGTGGCTCCTAAAAGTTACAGATCTTTGTGTGTCAATGATTTCATATGTGATGTTTGCTTGGTATATATATATATATATATATATATATATATATATATATATATATATATATATATATATATATATATATATATATATATATAGCACGAGTCTTTTTTTTTTATTTAGTTACAAACAAACGACAGACAGCCATTCTGGTTGATAATGTATTTCCTGTATTCTGAATAATGATTCGTATTCCCCTGCTTTCACATTCAAAAACTAGAGATAATTAAATCGCACTGCGCTCCGGTGACGTATTTCATTTCTGTCCTAACAACTTACTGTGCACCGCAAATGTTGTGCATTTGTGTAATCACTGTTCAATTCTTAAATACTAAATACTATGCTATACGGAGTCCAAAAGCGAACTGTACTTCCTACTAAAGGGTCCACGAAACTCTAATATAGCATTTGGCTAAATTCTGACCCACACAATATTCCTTGACTTCCAAATTCGGTCTAATATTAAAAGTTAGCTGTAGACTGTCTTAAACACAACGCAAAGATAAGAGGTCTGTCAGCATGTTGTGGCACTTTTCTGTCCTTAAACAGATGCAGCCTTATTTTGGAGAAAAAAATCACAAAAGTGGAAAAAAGTGTAGCAGATCTATACCATGTAAGAGACACCATGTACACCAAGTAAGAGACACAAAGTTAATTTTACGCAGTACAGGGCTTAAACAGTACTGAAATTGCAGCATTTTAGACCTATAACTGAGTTATTTTGTCTGAACCTTGCATGACTGGCTCTCAATTCTTGAAACATAAATAAGATGTGATTTTGTTCCACTGCGGCTTGTCTCAAACAGTTTTAAAGAAAATATACTTCAAAAGTTAGATTTTCTCCTCGTTTATTTTACTTATCAAATGTTTACTTTTGTATTTTATTGAAATTATTCAATGCAAAATTGTTTTCGTAATTGCCTATGCAAAACAGTATTATTCTATTCAATTGTTTAAAACCATCGAAACATTCCATTTTCCAAAAATAAAAATGGTTGCAAATTATGCAAAAATCGACAGGGTAACTAGTTTGGATGCCGGATTTCAACAAGTTCCGCTTATTCAAAATTTCTGACAAATTCTCAGTATTGTTACGGTATATTAACAATTTGAAATCAGTGAAGAAATGCAAACTAATGTATAGTAGAAAATTTCCAAAATTATAATTAACTATAGACATTACATAGATCAGACCCATTTTGTGGCCGTAAAACAAATTGTACAGTAAATATTTGTAACCAAAGCGCAGGAGCAGAAAAGACAAATGAAATGACTCTTGATGAATGGTCTATCAGAACAAATAATTTTCATTTAGAATAAAGGCAAAGCGAAAAAATGTCTTTTCAAAGTTGTCAAAAGAGCAGTGGTGCGCAGGATTATTAAGACGTCATATTATATTGATTGATTGACTGTGTTGGGATTCTGGGTCATTTTGTGTCGTCTCCCAGACAAAGGGAGAAAAGAGTTAGAAGAGATAGTAAAGAAAATAAAAAAAGAGGAACAGAGAAGAAAGAGGAACAGGAATGAAAGTGAAGAAACAGAAGAAATAAAAACATCACCCCTCTATCCTTACCTGCTACAAGGATAGCAGGCCTTGCCGAACTGTAAGCCAATATCAGTAAGGCGCCCCCGTGAGATCATATTATGTGTTCGGCATTTTGGAGCATGCGCATCATCTATCCAACATTCTTGGAGATCGACACCTTGATGTCAGTAAAAGTGAACGACAAATCCAATTTTGTGCTATCTCTTTATCCACATGTTCATAATATTTACCTTCTCATCAACGACTGTTCATTGGTCGAAGACTGGTGTCTTGACGATCGTTAATCCTACATTCCTTTCACCTTTTATCAAAGTCAACAGATAAATAAACTACTCATAGTCAAACAAAGTGACCAGCACTTCATAGTCATATAACAGTATATAATATAATACTATAATGATAAAATATTCTCTGCTAAACTTCTATCGGTGTTATAAATTTCGAAAACATTTGTTTTTAATTTTATTGTCAACACAATGAATTAATTTCTACAAATAATATTTGTCTGACAAAAGCTATTTGAACACGGCTCATCGGTACCTGAAATTGATGGAGGTTACTGATAACACTCAGAAAGGTTGTTGACAAGTCTGATTCATCAGAATTGTTCAGAAAAATTATTAATCGATATAAAAGGATACGACATGGTGTATATGTGGTGCGACAGATTGTGTTAATCCAATGAATGTCAACAGTTTTACTACCCTCTTTAAATATACGACCAAGGGGAAGGCCGCAAACACAATAACGGTTATGTCGTAAACCTTTTCTACATAGTTTCGGCTTTACCATATTCGTCTGCGGTCGGCATTACCGTGGTCCATCTAAATAGTGCGTTCATCATTGTTTCAACAGTGTCTTAATATGTTAATTAGTATTCTTTACTGTATTACGAAATGCTCTTTAAATATACGACCAAGGGGAGGGCCGCAAACACAATAACGGTTATGTCGTAAACCTTTTCTACATAGTTTCGGCTTTACCATATTCGTCTGCGGTCGGCATTACCGTGGTCCATCTAAATAGTGCGTTCATCATTGTTTCAACAGTGTCTTAATATGTTAATTAGTATTCTTTACTGTATTGATCCAGAGATAAGTTAGAGAAGAACCAGATTTTTAATAGCTGTATCTGTAGCTTACGTAGTTGGGCATTCGTAATGCCAGGTTTAACCCCCATCCCTACCAACCATTAGTTATACTGCTAGCTGTTCCAGGGCGGTACGTCTCTTGTAGCGTCTCTTCGTTTTATGTCTTGTTTTCGTTTGTTCATTCTGATTTCGACAAAGTGTTGTTCATTTAAATTAACCATTAGCCGGCGCCTTTGCAGAGCTCTATTCCGTCATTAGAAATGCATTTAAAAATACGTTAACTTTCCTGTTGATGTTGTCGATGTAACCAAGCGGACACTTGACGTTTATACAACATCGCATTAACTTCGATGCAACGTCATGACGCTCTGATTTCGACAAAGTGTTGTTTTCTGATGTCTTTCTAAGTAATTTAACCCTTAGTTGCTGATTTTGTAGCGCTTTTTTCCGTCATTGTGGTTATTTTTGGGTGTATCCGTTATGTATGTTTTAAAACAAATACATATCATATAGCTGCTTATACATAAGGCTGAACCAACAAATAATCTTCGTGACATAAATTTAACAAGAAAAAACGCCTAACAGCATTATGGACGGGTTTATTTCAAAAGGTCAACGAAAAGGTTAGCCTCGGGAGACCCAACGCCCGCCTGCAATGACATTGCTATTTTAAAGGACAGATTTTTCAAAAACACGTCCAAAAGTCATTTTGGCTGCACAAGCTTTCAGCTTCAGGGGTGATAAGTATGTAACAAAGAAAGTCAGAGTTGTCTCACTTACACGCGAAATGCCTACTGGTCCTTATCTATGCCTCTATCAAATAGTATCAAAATATTTCAAACTATTAACAAGTTATGAAGTGCATAAGAATTTGGCTTAGAAATTCATTCAGGGGAGATAAATTGAAAAAGAACAAAGATATTGTCCTTCTTACATGTGACACTCTTACTTGACCTGATATATCTCCATACAAATATTATCAAATTATCTCAAACAGCACGAGAGCTATGGCCTGCACAAGATTTTGGCTTCAGGGGAGATAAGTACATAAAGCAAGAGTTGTCCTTCCTGCATGCAACACTTCTACCTGACCAGATATATGTACCTACCAAATATTATCAAATTATCTCAAACAGTATAGAATTTATGGCCTACACAAGATTTCAACTTCATGGGCGATAAGTATATACAAAGAAAGTGAGAGTTGTCTCTTTTGCATTCTGCACGGCTACTGGTCCTCCTCTTTATCCCTACCAAATATGAAAGCAATCCACTAAGAATAAAGGTAACATATAACTTTGAAAAAAGGTTAACCAAAAGGCAAACCACAGATGTCAAGGAAGATAAGTACATAACGAAGAAAGTGAGAGTTATCGCATTGCACACTACATGCTTACTGGCCCTCCTCTTCATCCCTCCCAAATATGAAAGCAATCCAATGAAGAATAAAGGTGACAAATAACTTAAAAAAAACTTTAACCAAAAGATAAACCTCGGACGTCAGGGGAGATAAGTACATAACGATGAAAGCGGGCGTCGTCTGTCTTGCATGTGACATACTTACTGGTCCTTCTCTTCATCCCTACCGAATATGAAAGCAATCCACTGAAGAATAAAGGTAACATACAACTTTGAAAAAAGGTTAACCAAAAGGTAGCCCTCGAACGACGCCTGACGCCCGCCCGCCGTGGCTTTCGTGTTTCTGTTGTCGATGTATCCAAGCGGGTACATTGCGTATATACAACGTCAAATTAACGTCGATGCAACGTCATGACGTTACACTGATTTCAATGTGGCGTTGTATAAACGTCATGCTTCAACTGGGTGACGTTATATCGAGGTTGACGCGACGTTGTATAAACGCCTTGTCCCCGTTGGGATCATTTGCGTCGATGCAACGTCATCGTTGTATAAACAGCATGTGCCCGCTGGGATCCTCGAAGGATTTCGTATCAAATATTTCTGATACCGCAAGGAATTCTCTACAGTATTGACAATTTCATCTGAGAACTGGTTTGATCAGAAGCTGCGGTATCGCAGATGAGATTCGTAAAAGCAACGAACGTGTTATTCAACCAATAAATCTGTTACCATAGAAAATGACTGCCTGATATTAAATACGTTACGGAGCAAATAGGTATATAATCACTTATCTCGGGAGGTGTCGGAAGATGAGAAAAAAAAATAATGCTATAATAAAAAACGATATTGTAGGATTATTGGAAAAGCAAAGAAGACTCAGCCAGCAGCCAATAGTGAAAAGTCTTGACTAAAGTACGGCCGATAAAAGATGCGCGGTTCTAAGATGATAATCTGTCAGAAATGCCTTACGCTCATACAGTAGTATAGATAATTATATAACATGTGTGAGATTCATTGTATCGCTATACTTCTTTGTACAGATATACAAATCGTATACTTTTGGAATGAAATGGTTACTTTAAGGATCATTGATAAAAATGTATGACAGTTTAATAAGTGATGTTCTGATAGATTGGAGTCGTCAAATCTTTGTAGTTAAAGATGTGCGCTGTTTTAATTTCTTAAAGCAAATTATAGTTGACATGTTTTTTTTTTTTTTTTTTTTTTTCCAGAAGTCGGGGGAAAATAAGAAAACTATAAATCATTTGTTTTTCGCTTACTTTGTCATCAACGTACTAAGGGTTTAGAATTTTCTGCTACTCTTAAAGTACTAGAAGCTGATTTAAGAAATAATTATAACAACTCTATCAGATCCTTTAGCCAAGTAGTTGTGTTTGGCTGAACAATCCAGCAGCTAACCATTCTGGATTGACATTTCACCAAACACCACTTTTAAGTACTTTGTCCTAAGCTTCCGAGAAAATTGACTTTGACATTTCAGGTGTAGTGTCTCCTCCTAAAGACACATTTCGCACGAAACATCAACCCTATTTCTGAGAGAAATAAGAAAAATGCCACCAATCTAACATCTGCTGAATTTTCTCAGAGTGTGCTTAAGGCTAATTCAAACTGACGGCAATAGCAAGTAAAGATATATTAGTAACAGGGACTTGTTACGTATGATCAGAGATAATGCTAGTTTTTGAAATGGGTGCAATAAATATGTTTAGTCATCGGATTTATCTTTCAAAATAATACATTTTGGATATCAATTTCTCGAGAATTTCATGTATGTATGTATGTATTAAAACCACCTTAGTCTGTATATAAAGGTTATGTTCAACTAACATTTTGACCTACATTATATAACAAATTATGTCTGTAATATTTTTTTGCGTTCTGCATGAACATTCGCAAACGAGAACAAAAATTCAGTTTATTAATTTTTTATAGAAAATAGAACTTGATAGTATATGCAAGTTATTTCCACAGAAACAATTTGTATAAGCGGTCAATCACTATCTGCTATGACAGATATCATCTGTTGCTAATTTAATCAGAGGGTTAAACGTTAAGCGCCAACCACGTGTTACTTTGGTCAATCATGTAAATAATGAATGACATATTGATATATGCATGAGCGCTATAGAAAAGTCGACGACTTGAGAACCAGCTGCTACAGTACAGAAATAACAATATCTAACACTGATTATATAATACTGCTTATGTGAAGATATTTCTATTTTCATTGAGAAGAAATGATTAAAATGTACTAATATTGAATAATAGATACTTTAAAATTGATATTGTATAGTTTTGTGTTGAAGAGAATGGCGACAAACAACCCAGCATCGGAGACACATACATTACATGAGAATACGGAATCATTTCAAATAAGTACTTCTATTTATTCCACGGAAATGGATAGTTATGATAATATATCAGTTACAACAAGTAATTCAAGTGTAAATGGATCTTCTAAGGGATTTGATCATTTCTACTTTTACAAGGTAAGCTATATATTTATTTATTTATTTATTTATTTATTTGAACTGCATAGTCAGATAACGTACCTTTATACACGTGCGCCCAGCAATGATTCAGATCAGCCTGCGCATTCACGCAGTTCGATCAAAATCTTTGCTGGATGCAGTTTGGCTTGTCAAGGGTGCAACATTTCTCCATGTGGACCACGAAGACTCTGATCAGACTGCGCGGATGCGCAGGCCGATTTGAGTCTTCGTTGGGCGTACATGTCAGAAAGTACGATTTCTCAACTTAAGGATCATTTATATATTTGTTTCTGATTTTATCAAAAAAGTGTATTTCCATGAAAACAATGTGTGCTTCCATGAAACAATGTGTATTTCCATGAAAACAATATCGCCATGAAAACAGTGTACGCTTCCATCAAAGCCAGTATTTATTCCGTTAAAACGGCATGTACGTCCATCCAATCAGTCTGCACATTCGTCAAAACAGTGTGCAGTTTAGTCAAATATGTACTTCCATCAAACCAGTGTGCACTCCGTTAAAACAGTGTGTACGTCCACCCAGCAAATCTGCACCTCCGTCAAACCAATGTGCATTTATGTCAGAACAGCGTGTACTTCCATAAAAACTATATATTCAACTAGTGTAGATCCAAATGAGACGTCTGATTTTGATTTTAGACTGAAACCCCTATTTGCATCAGTGAACATGTCCAAATCTGAGGATGGAAGAGCCCACTTCAGAAACTCAGGGATGAAAGGGTAATGATACGTACATTTATGAAAGCTGATACAGTAACTGTGGTTTTGCATCTGTGAGAGATATCCAAGAGTTACTAAGAAAATTTGAAAAAAGTATGGATACTTTGAAAGCCTTTAGTATATTTTATGATTATTTGTTACATGTGTGAAGTTTGTTGTTACAACAAGTTATATCGTGGTATCCTGGTGTCCTCTAACATACGATTATCGTCAATATTCTACTAGGGTATTACAACAAAATAAAATGAGAAAACGTACTTTCTGACGTGTGCGCCCAACGAGGACTCAAATCCCCCAGCGCATCCGTGAAGTCCGGTCAGAGTCTCTGTTCTCCGCATAAAATGAAGAAACTTAGCGGCCTTGGCAAAATGTGCACAGTGCAGATTCCTATGGATTGCGCTTATGCGAAGGCTGATCTGAATCTTCGCTGGGCGCAGACGTCCGACGGTACCTTTTCTGTCGTTGCGGCACAAATGAAAGAAGAGACTGATATTTCAGTTGTCTCACGTCACATTGTATTGTATTGTTTTTTGTTGTTGTTGTTTTCATTCGGTTATATTAGTAACAATTGTCGACTCCTACCCCTATCATTTGCCGGGTTACATAAAACATTAGAATGTAATAGAATGTACAGTAAAATCTCGATAGCACGAACACCAATGGCTCGCTTACCATGGATAACTCGAACTCGTTTTGGAGTCCCTACGAAATTCTTCCGACAGCTCAAGAAAACAAATATTTAGGGAAATTTTCTTATTTTATCACGAAATTGTATGTTGTGTGTACTCATTAGAATTGCCTCATCGAGACGATTCTAATGAGTACACTCAACATACAATCATTGTGTAGAAAATCGAAAAGGTTACCCTAAATGATCGCTATTTGCCTCCTGAACTGGTGCCATGTTTAACCCTCAGTGGCTCGAACTACCTATGTCTCGAACCAATTTCTAATGTCCCAAAGATGTTCGAGCCATTGAGGTTCGACTGTATGTATGATTAGGTTTAGCTATTTTGACATAGTTATGTCCCTTTCGAGACACATCTTACTCTGTTCGCAGGTTTCTTTAAGACATTGCTTTTTTTTGTATAATGAGAGGATGTGCATGTGATTAAGAATTTCTGGCTCCATTATATTTGACTGAATTACGGCCTGTTCAGGCATCGAATAACCACCAGAGAAGCATACATACGGTATCACATTTTATGCTGGAAACTTGTATAACAGCTGTCGTCAAAATTATTGCAAAGCTTGCAGATTTTCTGTCTATCGCATGAAGATGTGCATGTGATTTATAATTTTGAGTCATCTGTTAGTGACAGTTACTGCCCCTTTAAGACTGAAGATTCCCAGCTACAATCATGTCTCTGCTATTTTTCCTATATCACACACTGAATTTGCTTAAAATTCTGAAGATTTTGCATACCATTCTTGATATTTGTATATTTGTAAATTCGATATTTTTGTCAGGTTGACCCACTTTCACAGTTAATGGAGATTTTTGGTCATTCCAAAGCCACCCTAAGATAGCCCATCTAAAGATAAATAGCAAACAAGTCCTGCCTAAATTTACCAACAGCTCTGCCGGAGAGCCGTCAGGCAGCCCTGTCTGTTTCATAAGCATCAATGGGCAGCGCCGTTTGAAAGTTACGTCAGTACCATGCTAATAGTATAATTTTGCGTGACTTACTCAGAAGATAGAGACAAGACTCGACTCCAAGCTTAGCCATATCGACACATATGGTTCGTTATAGTTATGTACGGTAAATATCCTAAAATAGAAACCCGCAGCAGAAACACCGCTTTGGAACGGTCTGTAAAAATATACTGGGAGGCGGAGGCATAAATCGATTCTACGTGGCAACAACCTTCGCCAAGTCCTACTGTGGTATACACAAAACATTTGTTCAGTCTGTGTGAAGGGTTTCTAAATCAGATCACAAGTCCCCAACACCAAAGGGCAATAATGATAAATACACATTACGAAAACATGCCTATTCAAATATATAGAAAATTTCACCTCCAAAAACTGAAAATTTGCAGATAAAAAAACCCTGATATTTTTCATATTTCTGCTCAAAACATAGATTGTGTATAGTCGTTAGAACCGCCTCGGTGAGGCGGTTCTAACGAGTACCCACAATCTATGATTTTAAGCAGAAATAGTAAAAAATAATGTATACCCCGGTAAACACCAGTTTTACTATATAAAAGTTGGGTTTAACGGGGGGGGGGGGGGGGGGTCAATATTATATAGGCGTGTTTTCGTGATGAATAAAGCAGCCTCAAAATGAACACATGGCAAGCAGAATTGACAACTCTTTCCTGAAACTGAGTCGCTGCTTGCTTGAACCTCACTCCCCATATTAAGTCGCTTATACTTGAAATTGCATCTTAATATATTGAGCCGCTAAACCCGAAAACGTATTTCCCATTCTGACTTGGTACTAGTCGAAATTTCACTCCACACATAAAATCACCTATGATCTGAAATTTCACTACCGTTATTGAGCTGCTAATGCCTAAAAGGAATTTTAAACACATACAAATGTATCACCGAGGTAACAGTGTTTCAGTAAGGGGAATCAATACACTTTCAAAGGCGACATCTCTGTCAAAAGTGCTATTGCTACCTTCTGAAAAAGTACACTCTAAAACACAAACAAACAAACAAACAAAAAAAAAAAAAAAAAAGATGTGTTTGTGAAACACGAACATGTCCCCGGGCCAAGGTCATTTTTTTCTTTAAAGTAGGTCACATGTCAAGGTCAAGATCACAGGTCAAAACGTTTTGTATGAGTGGGAATCCCTAGTCACAAGAAATCTACATGCCAAATGTGAAGGTTCTATCTGAAACGGTTCAAAAGTTATGACCAATGTTATTTATTCCTTTAAAGTAGGTCACAGGTCAAAGTCAAGGACAAGGTCAAGGTCAGAGGTCAAAATTTCTTTGTTTGAGTGGGAAGCCCTTGTCACAAGAAACCTACATGCCAGATATAAAGGCTCTATCTCAAACAGTTCAAAAGTTATAACCAATGTTAAAGTTGTCCAACCAACAAACCAACAGACCAACAAACGAACAGGGCAAAATCAATATGTCCCCGCTTCGCTACCGGGGACATAAAAAATGCTGTTAAATACTACGGTACTGTAAGCATCTGTCATGACATCATTGACAATTAGCTTGTTACCAAAATCAAAAGTCTCTCTCTCTCGCTCTCTCACTCTCTCTCTCTCTCTCTCTCTCTCTCTCTCTCTCTCTCATATTGTAAACGTATAGAAGTTTGCAACAGTGTACGATTGATAAACAGGTAGAGGCCGCGGAATAAATTAGAATGCACAGTTTAAATAGTTTCTCATAGATTTGATTTTCTCTGCAGCTAAGTTACCATGTTCTGGAGCCCTGAATATGACGTATTTCACGCGGTTTACCCCGGGAATGAACGTTTGCTTGCGCGTCTGACTGATATGAGTAGATATCCTGAACATATATAGGAGTCATACATAACCAGCTGCTAATACATTACGCACACGTATAACGCAATCCAAGGCTAGACAATTTAAACGTTCAAATTCACAAGATATCAGCTAAATGCCAGTGCCAATCATGGTGACGCCGGCACAGTGCATAATATAAACGCATCAATGTTAAATATGGTGCTGACATTTTAATATATAATTTAATATACAACTGAATCGCTACTATTGACTCTCCAAATAGAGTCGATTATCTCGAAAGAGCCTTGTTCACTTCTTATATATGAGCCGCGTCGCACAAAACGCTCTTCAGGCCTTCCGTCAAATCAATTTAAGCTATGCCATTATTCTAGAAAAGCGAACGTTACCATTCCTTCACACAGATATATTGCGGTTACACATAGAAAGCCCCTCTATATATATATATATATATATATATATATATATATATATATATATATATATATATATATATATATATATATATATATATGTTCACCTGGATATCCCTCTTATCTGGAGCTATGTAAAGGCTAGCTATGATATTTTCACCATATAATGCAAGCAAATTGATGGATGCAGCCATAATCACATTATGACAGATTAGTTCAGTGCTAAACTTTCATAGAAATATCACACAACTTAAAATAGGGTTTACAAATCGCAGAGTTCTTAAAGGTCGTCATAAGTCCTAGGCATCACGAAAGCATGTCTATGTAATTTTGACCCTTCAAAAAAGGTAAGAGAAAAGCCCAGGGAGTGCCACAATCACAAGCCACAACCCTTCCCAGACACCAAGAGGAAGAGGAAACAGACAAAACCAAACAAGCGCAAATCGAACAAACGTACGAAAAGCACTAAGATTAGCTCGCTCTTCCCCAAGCGAGGTAATCGCAATGCTAAAAGGACTGAAAAACAAGTACAAAATAACACAAGGCAAGACTTAAAACAAATCGCCTCAAACAATAAATCACAAAGCAACAAAGAGTAAGACTAACACCGGGATCACTGCCTGAGAACGGTCAGTAGAATAAACCACTGTGGGGTTTAAATCACTTTTACAGCAAGCATACTTCACCCTGGGTCCCGATGCTACTCTTTATACAGAAACACATAAAACTTCATTGGGTCTGAGGCCCGAACCAGTCGATAACCAGGCATGCAGTCTGCCGCATAATTTCCAGGCTATAGCCAATTCTTTTATAGCGGTTAATTAGTTTTCTGAATTGCTTCGAAAAGTTAGATTTTCCCACATTTTTTTTTTTTCTAAATCTGTACACTAAGTCACCGTAAAATTCTGGTTCCGATAAATCTTGTTGCAGAAGCGTTTTCAGACTGACCTTCCAGTTTTCTACCAAGGCACTGTGTCTGCGATAAAATTTCGAAAACGCCTTACGAATATTAAAATAACGATAGCCCGCATTTATATAGAAACAAAACGGGGTTTGCAGGGGTATACATTATTTTTCTTGTTTCTGTTATAAAACATAGATTGTGGGTACCCGTTAGAACCGCCTCGGTGAAGCGATTCTTACGAGTACCCGCAATCTCTGTTCCGAGCAAAATTAACAAAAGGATCACATTTTTTCATCTGAAACTTTTCGTTTTTGCAGCCATAAAAAGTCCCATTATATTGAATGGGCGTGTTTTCGTAATGGAATGCAAACCCCTGCATACCCCTGTTGTCACTATATGTTATAGGAGAACACGGGGTGTAGATTATATAGTCTAATCATAGTAATTAGGAATCATTGTCAGCTTTGAAATGTCATCTGTTTCATGAGTTGTTTTCCAACGGTTACAATTCAGTGCAAAGACAACGTTGTCAGATTATTCCTGCCGATTTCCGAAAGACGTCTTTGTAAGGTGAGAGAGCTTACCTCGGACGCAAACTCTTTTCCTTTCGGAGAAGACATCTTTTCAGAAGATGGTTTTGGCTTCTGGAAAGCTAAAAGAAGGCACAAGGTTTACTTGTAAAATGGCTGAATCTTTGTATCTGTATTAGGTCCATTTTAAGGTGCTTCATATTCATATTTATGTAGCTGCTAGTAACTAAACAGCATCGCTGTAATAACACCATTGCCCTCATACCATTTTCTAGAAATTGTATATAACATGCTATAAAAATAAAAAAAATATCCTTTATAAAACTAGAAATGTGCCCAAAGGGCACAGATGCCCCCGCCAGAAAAGCTTAAACGCAAATTGCTAACGCCATCCCGGACGCGGACGGAGACGGACGAACGGACAGACAGGGGTGACAATATATGCCGGTTTCCACCATTCTCCGAATGGCGGGAGCATAAAAAGCAACTGCAAATGTAGTTTGAATCGTACGCATAATTTGCATGAAAACGTATGGAAAGAGTCATGGTTTTTGCAGTCTGCTCTTAACATAAATTATCACGAATCCTACCTGATATCTGCATCTTTTTTGCTATGCGAGAAGGACAATTTAAAGTGGCTTGTTGTTAGCTGCGTGTTGTCACATTACGAAAACACGCCTATTCAAATATATAGAAAATTTCACCTAAAAAATTTGAAACTTTTCATATAAAAAAAACTCTATTTTTCTCATTTCTGCTCAAAACATAGATTGTGGGTACACGTAAGAACCGCCTTGGTAAGTCGGTTTTAACGAGTACCCACAATCAATGTTTCTGAGCAGAAATAAGAAAAATAATGTATATCCCTGTAAACCCCAGTTTTATCATATAAAAGTGGGGTTTAAGGGGGTCAAAATTACATAGGCATGTTTTCGTGAAGTCACCTCTTACGCGATCATCTGTAATATCGTACAGTTTCTGATCATTGCAGTTCAGTGTCTTAGGAGAACTATATTACATCAATTGATTTATAGTATATAAAATTGCCAACGAAATAAAAAAATATGTCCTTATTCCCTGTCATTTTGAGATGGCCGGTCGCCTAAAGTCCTTCTAGAATGCAGATTATAACAGCAGTCCACACGTTTATTTCCAAATGAAAAAAAATAAAAAATAATAATAATAATAGAATAAAAAATAATATAACAAAGTAAGGCGTACTTGATACGTAAAGAAAAAATCGAATGGCGACGATGAATTATTATGGATTCATTAAATTATTACCTGGTATTAATTCCAAACTATATCCAAAGGCTATATTTTGGAAATACAGAGAAAAAACTGAAATGTGCGACTGTGTTCTTAGAGGATAATAAAAAGGGCGACACACACCATAAATCCCTTTAAGCGGTACTCTATTTCCGCTATGATCTCAAAAGCCCGATAAGGAAACAAAAATGTAATAAAATCAGCACCGTGTGGAAGTACGGGGTAAACTTTACAGAAAAACATTTAAATATAATTGTTGCCATTTCAAAAAAAAAAGAAAAAAAGAAAGAAAATCATTATAATGTTCAAAGACTCAAACGCCGACGGCTCGTGTACCGTGGCAAATTCGAACTCGTTTTTGAGTCCTTAGGAAATTCCAATAGCTCACGAAAAGAATTATTACATGTAATTTTAAGAAAATATCATGAAATCATATGTCTGTTGCGAGACTGGCTCCAGTGGTTTCTGCACTCGATTTTTGTCATTCTTTATCGCTTCCTGTACCTGTAGCAAAGTTTGTCTCTTTAATCCCATTTCACAGTTTTACTATCTTTTCCACTAAGGGACACAGCTGATTAGATTGTATACCTTTGAAAAGAAAAGAGAAAAAGATAGAAAAGATAGAATCTGGAGACAGACTAGTATGTTGTATGTACTAATTAGAATCGTCTTATCAAGGCAATTCTAATGAGTACACTGAATCTACCATTACTTTATGGAAGTTCAAAAATACATTCCTTTATTATCCCCATTTGCCTCCTGACCTGGCTATGATTAACCATTAGTGGCTCGAGCTATCTATGTCTAGAATAGTTCCATCGTCCCAAAGCAAGATGTTTTAACCATTAAAGAAGTTTGACTAAATATAGTTTGAAATGTGAATCCTTTGGTACTACCAAGTATAACTTGAAAATTGTTGACTTGTTTTGATTGATTATATCCAAGAGGAACAATGACAAAAAAGCGCTTTACTTAGTAGTCAAAGCGACAACAAATCAAATGATCACAAAACATATTATTGTCTGCTTGCCTGTACAAAAGCACGAAGAATTTTGTGAGAAACGTGAGTCTATGATTGTTTGTATTTAAAATGTATTGCATCTATATATACATTATTTAACTGGGCCACGCTATGCAAAAACGTGTCTTTGGGTGTTTGCAGACAGCAAAGGTCCAGATTAGCCTGAGCATGTGATCTGGGCCTAAACTACCGCTGACTCATTGTATAATACAAAATGTATGAATGAAGAACAAAGGCCCGGATGATTCTTTACACAGTCGCAAGATGATGTGAATCTCCGCATTTTGCACATGTTCGAAGACACTTTTTTGCTTCACGCAGCCTAACTGATACCAGCCACATGTCTATCGTAACTCCATCCACTTAGGCGTTTGCCGTTTAAATCTTAGACTGCAGTCGACCGATAAACTCATAAAAAGCAATTTGGAATGATCTTATCAATTTAAAGTATGATGACATTTGTAAATATGCTATTGTACAAATACAGTCGAACCTCGATAGCTCGAACACCGATGGCTCGTTTACCATGGCTTATTCGAACTCGTTTTTGAGTCCCTACGAAATTCTTCCGATAGATCAAGAGCACAAATATTTGGGGAGACTGTACAACGTTTAGCAAATATTTGTTTACATTGATTGTAGAAATACGCTAACCGACGAATCACAAGTTGTAGACCTGTATCAGAATTACGAGTGAGGATTGGATGTACATAAGGTTTAAGCCTCAGTTAATTCCCTCCTCGCAAAAGGCTTTACGGTATCTCTATTGCAGTTTCACTTCGTTTGTCCATTCTGTCTTCGTTTGTTATGTTTGGTTTATTGGGTTCCTTGACAGGGTTGTGTTCTGTGAGTGTGGCCCAGATTTTTATTTTTATCTGTATGTACACAAGATTAACTTACCATAAGAACACCAGCTAACGTTGATCTGTCCTAGAGAACATACAACAACGGAAACCTCCGATGTATAATCAGGGTATTACATGGACTGTGACACGACATAGTTCCAACATTGCAATTCTGCTTTTGGGTAATACAGTAGAACTTCAATGGCTTGAATAACTTTGGGCAACAGTAACCGTTCGAGACATGGATAGTTCAAGCCAATGAGGGTTAATCATGGTGCCAGGTGAGGAAGCAAAAAGCGATAATTTAGGGATTTTTTTCCATTTTTTTAAACAATAATTGTATGCTGAGTGTACTCATTAGAATCGCATCGATGAGGCGATTCTAATGAGTACACACAACATACAATTTCATGATAAAAAAGAAAAAAAAATCGCTAAATATTTGTTTTCTTGAGCTATCGGAAGAATTTCATAGGGACTCAAAAACGAGTTCGAATTAGCCATGGTAAACGAGCCATCAGTGTTCGAGCTATTGAGGTTTGACTATATATGTAATCTACACCATAATGCTTTAAATAAACAATACACGTTCATACATACATACATACATACATACATACATACATACATACATACATACAAAGTGAGAAGAAAGGACGGAAATTCAAACGTATAGCCGACGATAATCGTTTTCCTACAATGAGCAATGTTCGATCTATCATTTGTAATGTTTAAGGCAAGCAGTTAATGGATACATACGAGGGATGTTCGAAATGAATTGCTTATTTCTATCTGGAGACTTTAAATTTCAAGTTACGAGGGATGTTCGAAATGAATTGCTTATTTCTATCTGGAGACTTCAAATTTCAAGTTAGCCCAAAAGTACTCATTTCATGCCCTCGAAGTACTCCCCGTGGCTAGAAATGCAAAGTTTCAGACGCTGTATCCACTTCTTGGGAGGCGTCACGGTACGCTGATTTGGGAACAGTAATAAGGTACTGATGAATGGCAGATCCAAGTGCCTGTCGGGACTAGTATTTACGCCCAGCAAGGAATGCTTTCAATTTCGGAAACAAAAAGAAATCACATGGGACAAGGTCTGGGGAATACGGGTGTGTGTGTGTGTGGGGCGGGGGGGGGGGGGGGGGTTGAGGCAAAACAGTTACTTTTTCTTTCTTCAAAAACGCCGTAACTATTGCGGAGGTATGAGCTGGGGCATTGTCATGTAGAAGACGGACATGTTTAAAACCAGTGGCAGGGCGTCGGTTCTGATAATACTTTTTCAGTTTTTTCAGTACTACGTCTTTGTAGTACTTTCCGGTGATGCTTTTGCCCTTTTTCACTGGCACTTTTATTGCGACTCCTTCACCAGAGAAGAAGATTGCATACAAAACCGTCTTTGTACTCAAAGAACGTTTGGCAATTATTGGGCGTTTGCTGTGTTTAGTGGCCCAGATCTTATTGCTAACCTTTCTGACGGGCTCAAAATAATGGACCCAGGTTTCATCACCTGTGACGACATTGGCAAACTGCTTTTTGTCATATTTTGGAAACATTTGAAGCAGCTTTTTGGCCATTTTAACCCGTTGCCTCTTTTGCTCGTCAGTCAACAGATGTGGCACCCATCCAGCAGAAATCTTTCTGACTTTCAAATGCTTCTTCAAAATAAGGTGAACCGTTGATAGTGATATGCCTACCTTTCGTGCAATATCACGAACTGTAAATCTGGCATCTCCTTCAATGATTTCCTTTATTTTGGAAACGATTTCTTTACGAGATGCAGATTTTGGCCTACCTGATTTCGGTGCATTTTTGATGGACTCTACACCAGACTCAAATTTCTTTTTCCACCGCCGAACTGTGTCATAAGACACACAAGAAGGTCCAAAAGCAGTAGAAATTTCAGTCATCAGCTTCTTCAAAGAACAACCAAGTTTTGAGCGAGCTTTGATGTAAGCCCGTATTTCATCTTTTTTGTCGACGCTTCTACCAACCATTTTTACTGCAGTGGTCAATGACTGCGTGTATTCAAATGGCAAATTTTATGACTTACACTTAGTCTAACATGTACATTTATATACCATTGTGTAGATATTGAATAGCCATATACAGGTATGTATTGGTTTTTATCGTGCCCCACGTGGATATCGAGCTAGAGGACAATAAGCAATTCATTTCGAACATCTCTCGTAGTTCAAAAGTACTCATTTCATGCCCTCGAAGTACTCCCCGTGGCTAGAAATGCAAAGTTTCAGTCGATGTATCCACTTCTTGAAGGCGTCACGGTACGCTGATTTGGGCACAGTAATAAGGTATTGATGAATGGCAGATCCAAGTACTTGTCGGTATATCCGCCCAGCAAGGAATGCTTTCAATTTCGGAAACAAAAAGACATCACATAGGGCAAGGTCTGGGGAATACGGGGGTTAGGCAAAACAGTTACTTTTTCTTTCTTCAAAAACGCCGTAACTATTGCGGAGGTATGAGCTGGGGCATTGTCATGTAGAAGACGGGCATGTTTAAAACCAGTGGCAGGGCGTCGGTTCTGATAATACGTTTTCAGTTTCTTCAGTACTACCTCTTTGTAGTACTTTCCGGTGATGCTTTTGCCCTTTTTCACTGGCACTTTTATTGCGACTCCTTCACCAGAGAAGAAGATTGCATAAAAAACCTTCTTTGTACTCAAAGAACGTTTGGCAATTATTGGGCGTTTGCTGTGTTTAGTGGCCCAGATCTTATTGCTAACCTTTCTGACGGGCTCAAAATAATGGACCCAGGTTTCATCACCTGTGACGACATTGGCAGACTGCTTTTTGTCATATTTTGGAAACATTTGAAGCAGCTTTTTGGCCATTTTAACCCGTTGCCTCTTTTGCTCGTCAGTCAACAGATGTGGCACCCATCTAGCAGAAGTCTTTCTGACTTTCAAATGCTTCTTCAAAATAAGATGAACCGTTGATAGTGATATGCCTACCTTTCGTGCAATATCACGAACTGTAAATCTGGCATCTCCTTCAATGATTTCCTTTATTTTGGAAACGATTTCTTTACGAGATGCAGATTTTGGCCTACCTGATTTCGGTGCATTTTGATGGACTCTACACCAGACTCAAATTTCTTTTTCCACCGCCGAACTGTGTCATAAGACACACAAGAAGGTCCAAAAGCAGTAGAAATTTCAGTCATCAGCTTCTTCAAAGAACAACCAAGTTTTGAGCGAGCTTTGATGTAAGCCCGTATTTCATCTCTTTTGTCGACGCTTCTACCAACCATTTTTACTGCAGTGGTCAATGACTGCGTGTATTCAAATGGCAAATTTTATGTCTAACACTTAGTCTAACATGTACATTTATACACCATTGTGTAGATATTGAATAACCCTATACAGATATGTTTTGGTTTTTTATCGTGCCCCACGTGGATATCGAGCTAGAGGACAATAAGCAATTCATTTCGAACATCTCTCGTAGTATATAATATGTACTAGTCTGAAAAATCCTTTTTTCACTTCTATGAAGTTTGATATTTTATTTATTTATTTATTTATTTATCTATTTGTAATAAATGCAAACGTTGTTTTTGTTTGCAATTATATCCACTCGTCTCACAAATCCACCAAGTCGTTGAGATTTAACAGCCACTAATGCTCAATAATGGAATCCATCTATCAAAACGAACCAGTTGTAGTTTCGAATTATTGTCAATGAAAAGAATCTGCTGCAGATTACTATCTATCTAACTATCGATCGGTCAGTCGGTCGATCATCTATCTATCTATCTATCTATCTATCTAAAATTGTTGCAATAGTCCATGGCTTACCTAAACGGACTGAAATAATGATACCTAAAAATCGTTTCCGTCGAAAATAAAAAAAAAGATAATGGTTTTCCCAGTTTCAACAGAACTGTTTCAAGGAAGAAAATATATGACCGTATTTACCTTAAGTATTCGAACAACTTTATGCATTATCATACCTGTAATACAATTTGAACACGTCTGTTTGAATATCTATCTATGTCTATAATTGATAGAAGGGTAGCAAACAGCCTAGACACTGGTCAGACGCCGCATTAACCGGCGTCTGATCTGTGTCTATTCTGTTTGCTCGGGCATGTCTGTCCGAATATTTCGGGTACATACGGTGCAGCGATTAGGTATCATAAACACCTTCTAAATATCTGCTGAAGCTGCAAGCACCTAATGTTTTCTATTTTCTTTTATTGTTTGAAAAAACGGAATTGTATGGGCCGCGCAAAGCGAAAAGGTGTCTTCAAATATGCACAAAATGTACAGATTCAGATTCATTCTGCGCATGCGCAAAGTCTCATCCGTGCATCTGTTCTCTATTGATACATTCTATAGTGCCCAATGATTTTGTGTGCGGACGGCGAAGGTTCTGATCAGACTGTGTAGATGTGCAGGCTGAGCTGGGCCTTCGTTGTCTGCATATGCCCGAATATACGTTTTCGCATGACGCGCCCATATAATGTGAACACATGGCATCTACTTAAGTTCTGCAAAAGTGGCTGAATGAAATAATTATCCTATGTTGATTATCAAACCATATCTACTTGACTCTCAGTTTCTCAAATTTTAAAGGGGCCAGAATGTATGGTTTGAGATAGCAGTAGTTTGAGATAAAATGTAAGGGAAAGATAGCAAACGATTAATAAATAATATTGCCATTTGTTTACTTTCAATGCGAGCAGTATGTTGAGTTATAAGTGTTTGAGATAATGGATGTGTTTATTCAGGGTATACAGAGTATTTTAAACATCAATGCGAGAATAGCAGCTCTCCGTAATGGGATCTTGTGTCCGTACATTAGATTAGCACAAATGAACAGTCAATTTGTGTGTGTGTTGTTGCGTGCGTGCGTGTGTGTGTTAATCATTTGATTTTAGGTGCGGGGTAGGGGTCATGGGAAGATTCTAAGAACAAACAAGAAGGATAAACTAGATAAATAAATATCCTAGACAGCCTTGCTTTCATGGATCATTCATTCCTTATTCAGTAGATAGACCTGTGCTACTACTCAACTGGAAAGTGTCAACAGTCTGAAAATTCGGGAAAAACCTATACCAACTGATGAATAAAAAAAAAACAGTAAATGTAAATATTGTAATAAATTATTGGTTTTAAGTTTCATGGATTTTTAAGCTTCAGGGAATACCACTAAGCATTGATGACATTTAACTAAGCAAATGATTTTAACGTTGTATGAGGGCTCAAACAGTGACCATCCCAATACTTATCTAAAGCTGCCGCTGATATTTGTATATTTGATAAAGGTCGTTCCTGAAATTAAAAGACTGTTGACAATTTCCAGTTGAGTAGAGGCACAGGTCTCACGGAAATGTTCAAAATACCTGACCTAGATACATATGTAGTAATGTATGTACATACATAAAGGTGCAACATAACAACAGAAGAGGAATGCTAAATCATTTGTTATTCATTAAAAGGTTCGAACCTATTCTTGAAATTATTCTTGATTTGTTTAGATGTTTGATGTTTAATTTTTGGTGTGTATATGTTACACCAGTATTTCAGCCGTCACGAAAACATGCCTGTATAGTATTGTCCCCCTTAAACCCCATTTTTATATAGTAAAACTGGGGTTAACAGGGGTATACATTATTCTTTCTTATTTCTGCTGAAAAACTTAGATTGTGGGTACTCGTTAGAACCAGCTTGCAGAGGCGGTTCTAACGAGTACTTACAATCTATGTTTTGAGCAGAAATATGAAAAATATCAGTTTTTATCAGGTAATTTTCAGTTTTTGGAGGGGAAATTTTCTACATATTTTTCTATATATTTGAATAGGCATGTTTACGTAATGGCCATTTCGGATCAGTTATAAGATGCAAAATAAATAAGCTATTAGAACGCTCCTCATTCTAAACAAACCTGACTTTTAAGCATTATGAAGTCGTTGAGCGAATACGACGCAAATATAGTTTGTTGTACGTACATCTGGACATAAAGTGGTTCTTCCTCAACCAGTCTTGACCAGTGAAATTACGAACTTTGCAAAAGTAGGTTATTCAATTGCCTCCCTTGGCAAGGCTTTTTTTTTTTTTTTGTTTTTTTGCCGTCCTTGGGAAGCTTTTTTTTTTATTTTACCTTATCAAGTTTGGTTGCGGTGATTGGTCCAGCTGTAGCACCAGTTACTCCGCAATAGATGAAACATGAGCACACGAATGATGTTGGTGTAGTAAGGAATCTGATCCTACCGATGAAAAGTAGCCACTGATTCACAGCTGTAATACGCCAAACAGAAAGTTGTAAACAAAACCATCATCTGACTGGCCAAAGTCATCTTTATACATTTACCTATATATGTTTTTTTTTTTTTTTTTTGTATGTTTTTTTCTTCTATTTTTTCTATTTTGATTTTACTTTGAGTAAGGCGTAAAAATAGCTATATTTCCACTAACCCGACCGACCCTGTTTTAAACTCCCGACTCTGTTATTTTTTATCAGTAAAATGCAAAATAAAAAAGTAAAGCACCGACCTTAAACAAAATACCTATATTTTCATAAAATTACAGGCCCGACCATGTTCTTTACTGGAGAAAAAAAATAGAAAAATAAAAAAAAAAGTTTCTCCTACCTTCCGACCAAATTATTTTTCAGCATATTAGTGGAAACACAGGTTTTTTTACGTTTAATGTTGCATGTCTGTTAGATTATGTGTTGACTAAATGTAAAGGCCCTATATATGCAAGCATGTCTTTTAGACATGCCGTATGACTCATTTTCATATCGCAATGTCAAGTTGATCAGACACTAAATTAAATGTATACAGGTATTAAAAAATAAATTCCTTAAGGGGAATAGGTACACTTTAAGCGAAAGCATCTCTGTAAAAAGTGCTTTATATTCCTTCTGAAAAAGGGTTTACTCTAACAGCAAATAATTTGCTCCCTCTTCGGAATGGGCTTTCTAGGGAAGGCTGTGCTTCGTGACTTTGGCATTTTCTGGGTATTTTCACTGTTATTTTTGGCCTGCAGTCAAGCAAACAATGAGTCACAATAGTACCTCCCTTGTTGGAAATCTACCAAGGGTAGTCATTCACCCCAAGCTTGTTAACTCGCTTATGCCGAACGGATTCTTCTACCGTCACTCTTCGGACCGGTCCATTTTTATCATGAGGGGTGTCTGGTTAGTTTTTATTATTACAATGTTTTATAGAAATTCCTATACTAAAACTGCAAACAGTGTAGACTCTGATCAGACGCCCCGTTCTGTGGCGTCGGATCTGGGTCTACACTGTTTGCCATTGTCCATTTTATGAGACGCTAGGCATAAATGGGTTAATAGAGAAAATGTATGTATGAGACTCCTGCATCTAAGTACACCAATAACATTTCCTGGCAATCCTTAGGGAATTAATCTGCGCAACTTTATTGTTGCATTCATGTAACATTTCTGATAAGTTTACTGATAAAAGCCGCGATAAGGGGTAAGCACTATAATCTGTCTTCAATCCGTATCATAAGAAAGGAAAAAAAACAACATTATCGATCCAAAACCTGCGAAAAGGGCGATTATGTAGTACTAACAGCAAAACCACAATTCGGGCCTTTGCATACACGCAGTCAAAATCACGACTTAGCCTCATCTTTTTAGTCAATTTATTTATTCTACATTCTAACATACTGAGACTGTGAGCTGATAATGAATGTTGTGATCCGACTTATTTATTCTACATTCAAACATACTGAGACTGTGAGCTGATAATGAATGTTGTGATCCGACTGCGGTAATGCGCAGGCTTAAGTGAGCCATTGTAGCCCGCTCATGAAAAAGAGCCTTTTCTTGTATCACGCATCAATCATTTTACCTTTGGAATACATGGTATAACATAATTTGCATGAATCTTAAGGTAACTTGACACGCCTGGTAGATTTTCCGCCATTCCTACAAGGGAGACAATTCTTGTGACTTCCTGTTTGTATTCCTACACACTATAACTCTTCCAAAAAGCGCTCCTCTCTAACAAGTAAGAATTTGCTCCCACTGGGAGCAAATTCTTACCTGTTAGAAGAGACCACATTTTAGAAAGGGTGCAAAATATTTTTCACAGAGTTACCTCCCTTGAAAATGTATGGTTTGCTCGAAATATTTACCAGCGCTATCGATCTACAGTATCCATGTGTTCCTGTAACCTATTGTTTCTTAACCCTTGTCCTGCTCAATAAATTAAGATGCCACTCCCATTTCTAATTTCAGCCAATCAGATTACTTGATCCATATTGTTGATATAAATTCACATACTTAATGGCAAACAGTGCAGATCTAGATCAGTTGGCTTCTTCAGAAGCCACCTGATCTGGATCTACACTGTTTGCAAAGACAGGGTATACCCGGGTTCGGCAGGACAAGGTTTAAGTTGTCGTCGAGAAAGTATGGCTACGAAAATAGCAATTACTGCCCAAATATGAAATGAAATGTTTCACAATTTCAGTAAGTGGATACCAAATCCTATTTTCTGGGAAAAATAATAAAATATTTCAAAATGCCTTTTGCTGAAATTTGTACATTCGCCTGTGGACTGGTGTAAAGCATGGGATCTTTTCGTATTTGATTTAACGCTTAGCATGCCAGTTTAAAATCTCAGCAGACGACGTTTATCCAGAAAAAAAGACTGACAATTCATGAAATATCCAATCATGTTTTATGGAAAAACTAAAAAAATGTCGTTAATTTGTCGTCTCTTCTGATTTAGTTCAGAGAGCGGTAAAGGTCAATAACCTATTGTCTAGACTTAGAATTTTATGACTATTGCTTCTAGTGCGACTAAAATGTACAGCCACATCAGGCTAGTGGCAACATGAACCCAACTATCAAAGACAATCATTTACAAAGTAAGGTGAAAGTACACAGACCAAACAGATAACGCTATAGAGAACACTATACTGTCTCATTTTTTTTACGAAATACCACGCTAACAGAAATGTTGTTCTTACCAGTACATGAATGTCAACTCAAATAAGCATACCTCAAAATGGCAGCAGTAGACATCAGGTAGGAGGCAAGCATCACAGTCTGTGAAACAAAATAAACGTGGGCATCAGGAAGATGATGTCAACAGGACAGCAGCGAGCTCCTCAGCTGAACCAAAATAAAACCCACGGTAGAAGTTCCCATAGAATGAATTCTTCAAAATGTAGGCCGTCTTAGCTTTGTGTAGCATATGTGCATCGGATTACTTTGTCCGCTTTTTTTGGGACGATCGACTCAAAATGTCTTTACGGTTGTTGTTCGCAAGACAATAATTTACCAATGAAATCAAACCGCGCGCTAGACAAACAAGCCAATCGTTCACGATATGAAACCCACATATGTAAAACCAGGACTGGGCTTAATGCTTGGACATTTGCAAACAGTGCAGACCCAAATCATGTGCCACAGAACGCAGCACCTTATCAGGTAACGCACTGTTTGCTTAAGGTACAGGAAGTCAAGAGTTAAATGAAACTGTCTAAAGTCCTCGTTCAGGACCATTTTCTTAGCGACACTTAAAGACAAGCAACCTGCCAGTGCTTCCAGTGCTTTGATTTAAGCGGAAGTGATAAAGGTGATAATTACACTAGTTAGATTGATTGGCAAGAATACAGGTCTGACTTATTTGAGCTGTCAATGTTGCGATGTCAATTTCAGCTGCCATTGTTGACTAATCGGATCCGATATATTGCAACAAAGAGTTTATTTGAGAAATAATCTGTAACAGTTTCTCTGTTTATCTCCTCAGTCTTCGTTTGTGTGTTCTGTTAACGTCGAAGTGTTATTTTAAGTGGTCATTTTCTTAAACCCTTCCCAATAAGCATTCTACATAAATCAACAGCGGGCCATTATCGGCCCGTCAGGGTAGCTGACGGGCCGATAACGACCTGCTGTAGATTTATGTAGAATGCTAGCTGGGAAATTGGGTGACTTGTAAGGGCTGTATTCCTTGAGTGTGGCCTTTTCCGCGTATATTTTATCTTTAATAAATTGCATCAGATACAATCATGGTATTAGCATCAAAATTATTTACCTATTTTAAGGGGAACTTATTATCGTTCATGTGAAACAACTCTGCCGAAATTGTTTTCTCCACTTCCGAACGGGGTTTTCTATAAAAGGAAAGAATTTGCTCCACTTCGCCTATTTAGAGTGGGTTCTACTCTAAAAGGAAAGAATCCGCTCCCCTTGGGAGCGAATATTTTTCGAGTAAATTCCGTTTCAGAAGCGGCATGGTGTGCAGGAAGACAAAAAGGAAGTTAAAAAAAAAGTTATGGATGGTGAACAAAATTGCGGAAAATCTACAAAGTGTGTCCGGTCCCCTTAATTCGCCAGAATATTTTTTGTTGTGATTGATAACTATAATGATGTGCTGTGTCTGAAATAAAAATGCGTTAACCCATTTATGTCTGGTGGAATCTTCTACTATATCTTTGGACCGGTCCATTTCCAATAAAAAGACGTCTGGTTAGTATTTATTATTACTATGTTTCATAGAAATACGTGCAGTTATTGCAAACAGTGTGGACTCTGATCAGACGCCGCGTTCTGCGGCGTTTGGTCTGGGTTTACATTGTTTACCACTGTCTCTTTTATAGGACGCTGGGCATAAGTTAAGTTTCAGCTACACACACATGTAAGCGTTCAGTCCAGATTTCCCCAACTAGCCAGTTGACCAACACAGAACATATCTTCGCAGCACTTGATGAAACACATACCAGGACTCTTGTTGTTTTGGATTTATATTTTATTCTACTGCAGACTGAACGTCAAAACAAACGTTAACCACTTGTCAGACTGCGACTCACCATCGTGCAACTGAAGAGGGCAGTGCAACTGGTTATCTTGATTAGGTTAACCACTTCTAATCATATGCGTTACATCTACATTATATCCTATACTTTTTATATTGAATAACAATAGTTTTGAAATATTTAAAAAAAAATCAGCATTAACACCAAGTTCCCTGAGTTTATAAACTAAATCGACATAAAACTCGAGTGCCGATAACTTCTGCTCAAGCCGACATTATATATAGAAATAAATGCAGCGTGTTGACGATAGAATTAAAGTATGTTGTTTGATTACATGTATACTGAAAGGAAAAAGAAACGCAGGGTAAATTTTATTCCTAAATTTCATTCAAGTTTGAAAATGTTTGTTAAATATTATACTATGATTACAAAACGGTACATGTATGGAACAAAAGTTCCAAATTTCATTGGTTTATGATCAACAAGTCTCGAGTTATTGAAGTTCATTGGTAGCTACCCCCCAAATCTTGAAATCAAAATCAAACTGAAAATCAATATTGGGTGTGCCAGCCTCTTGCTGCCGTTGCTGCCCTAATTCTCCTTTGGATAGAGTTAACCAAAGCATTGACAGTTCGCATCGGGATGTTATTCCATTCATCGATCAACGCATTCCTTAGTTGTGCGAGAGTTGCGGGGGGATTTCGGCGCTTCCTAACCCTTCTGTCCAGCTCATCCCACATGTGCTCTATTGGGGTCAAATCTGGACTGTACGGTGGCCATGCTAGTGGTGCGATGTTATTGTTTGCCAGGAAATCCTGACAAACTTGGGCAACATGTGGTCGGGCATTGTCCTGCTGCAGAATCAGATTACGTTGTTGCACAAGCGGGACTGCAACAGGACGCAAGATCTCATCCCTATACCTTACTGCGGTCATATTGCCAGCAACAATAATCAACTGTGATTTTATCCTGTGAGCAATGCCCCCCCAGACCATAACGGAGCCACCCCCAAACCGATCCCGTTCGACAACACAGGCGTCGGCAAAGCGTTCTCCGCGACGTCGGTACACACGACGTCGACCATCTGCGCGATAGAGAGTGAACCTAGACTCGTCCGTAAAAAGAACTCGTCTCCACTGCCTCATCGGAAATAGCCTGGGCGCATGCGCCGTCAACCACGCCATACGACGCAACCTACGTGCCTGGGTCAGAGGCAGACCAACGTATGAACGACGAGCTCGAAGACCAATCTCACGCAATCGACTTCGAACAGTCTTCGGAGAAATTTGTCGATTATGCGTACCTACTGTATTAAGGGCAGTTTCGGTAGCAGTGAGATGACGATTCCGCAAATGTGCCAGACGGATTGTCCTGTCTTGACGTCGCGACGTCACGCGTGGACGCCCAGACCGCGGTCGGTCTGCTAAATGCCCTGTCTCCCTTAAACGTCTAACAAGACGTTCAATTGTTGAGACGTTAACCCCAAAATGATTGGCAACTTGCTGTTGCCTCTGATCCTGCATCAGCAACGCAATTGCCCTACCCCTCTGAACATCAGTCAATCGTACCATGATTGAAAAAAAGTTCTAAGTAGCGTAAAAATGAAAAGAAAAATCGGTAAAAGAATCAAAAAGCGTTGTGTATCGTTGAAGTGTACCAAATGGCGTGAGGAAATCTTGTGCTGAAGGTTTAAACATGCTTGTTTTGCACGAAATTTTGGCTTTCCGTATTGTCCGTGCAATGCACTGTGTAGTGCACGGTTGAATGATTTCACACACTGGGTAGATAGCACATCGACCAAAAACTCGTATACCCGCGGTTCACATTCAAAGGATAATCTGTAAAAGTGTATGGCTATAGTAAACACCGTAAAAAATGGTTAAAATAAGAAGGAAAAAACTCTACACTGCGTTTCTTTTTCCTTTCAGTATATATTTATGGAAGCTCCTACTAGCAGTCTGCATTTGTGTACATGGGTACATGGGTGCATTTCAAATTTGTTCTTTGAGTTCTGATACATGCATTTTAAGAATAAGCATATTGCAATGAGGCACAAAATAAATTTCAAAAAAAAAAAAATGTGGGACTGCAAATATTATTGAACGTCAGTGAATGCCTTGAGAGGACGGCGGGTACCCACAGGCTGATGTACGATTTCTCTGGTCACATGTGACTCAAAAATGTTTGTGTCTCATGATTTTTTTCCAGTCAAACCGAGTCTTTTTTTTCTGTCTTAGCATAGTACCGTATTTCCAAAAGTTTAATTTTTGCTCGCCTGTACGACAGTACAGGAAGAGCTGTTGCTCTACCCCGGGCGTTGGCGCTGGCGTCCATGTTAACAAAAATGTTTAAATTTTACGTCAAAGTTTTCAAGATCTTATATTTTAAAATCCGCAGACGGATTTACTTTATAACTGGTGATTATAGATGTTGGTCCGAAATTTTATTCAGCACTATCCACACCCCTGCTCATAACCACGAGGCGAAAATCACGAACAGAAATGCATTAAGAAAAATGTTAAAGTTTTAAGTCAAAGATTTTAAGAACTTATATTTTCTAAATCTTCAGATTGGTTTACTTTATATTCAGTATGATTATAGATACTGGTCCAAAACTTTATCCAGTACTATTCACACCCCTGCTTATGACCTAGAGGTCAAGTTCACTGATCTAGAAATTTGCGTTAAGAAAAATAATAATTGATTGTGTTGGGGTTTATCGACACTTCAACTCTTGTGGGTCATTTTGTGTTGTCTCACAGATAAAGGGAGAAAAGATTTAGAAGAAATATTAGAGGAGATGAAAGAGAGGGACAGGGAAGAAAGAGGAACAGGAATGAAAGGGAAGAGACAGAAGAAATGAAAGCATTCCCCTCTATCCTTACTTGCTACAAGGATAGCAAGCCTTGCCCAACTGTAAGTCAATATCAGTTGGACGCCCCGGTGACGTAAGATACACGACTCCTTTACCACACCCGAGCATCCCCAAGAAAAATATTAAAGTTTTAAAGTTTTTTTTAAGACTTTATAAGGAAGCCTTCATGCGGACTGAACAAATTATGTGTCTAAACCGCGGCAGAAGTAAAGGCGAGGATTGTGGCCACGTAAAATCGATTTAAGGCCCCCCCCGTCCGCCCCCCCCCCCCCCACCCGCCTCCCCCAGTGAAATACTTTTCACTGACCGTCCCAAGGCGGTTCTTCTATCATGGTTTATTTTTGTTATAGTTCGTCTTTGAATGTGTGTGTCGCTTACATCTTTTTGGTTTGGATAGCCATTTGACCACTTTGTGGGAAAGTAACTGTCCGTTTGGCTTTCTGCCAGTGATGTTTCCATTAGGGTCCAGTTATTTCGTGTTTGTGTTTCTTTCCCTTTGATGTCTCTGATGGGAGGTGTGAGATAATTGTATTGATTCCTGATCATTGCCTTCCTTTCTATTTTTATAATTAGCAAATCCTCAAAGACTTACTTTATATTTGGTCGAAAACTTTATTCAGCACTATCCAAACCCTTGCTATGTCAAGATCACGGACTTAGAAATTTGCCTTAAAACAATGTTAAAAAAGGTAAGAGAAAAGTTCGAGGAATGCCACAATCACAAACCGCGGCCCTTCCCAGACACCAAGAGGAAGAGGAAACAGACAAACCATTACAGCGCAAATCGAACAAAAGGACGAAAAGCACTAAGATGAGCTCTCTCTTCCCCAAGCGAGGTAATTGCAATGCTAAAAGGACTGAAAAACACAACAAAATAACACAAGGCAAGACAAATCGCCTCGTAGAATAAACCACAAAGCAACAAAGAGTAAGACTAACACCGGGACCACCGCCTTAGAACAGTCAGTATATGAACCATAGGGATGGGGGTGGGGTGTGGTTTAAGCACATTTACAGCCGACTAACTTCACACTGGGCCCCGATGTCACTAAAGTTTTACGTCAGAATTTTTAAGACCTTATATCTTTTAAATCATCTGATGGATTCACTTTGTATTTAGTATGATTATAGGTATTGGTCTAGAACTTTATTCTGAACTATCCACACCCCTGTTCATGCCTAGAGATCAACGTAACGGACTGTCAGTTATAAAAAATGACAAATATGATCAGTTAGGAAAATATAATGAATGAGTGATTGTGAAAAAGGTGCACTATCTTATCTTTAAAAAGAAATACAATGTATATATTTATAAAGGTATGATCCAATGAACGAGAATGAGAGAATAGTGCACATGATGAGTGGCAATGATGGCTGTAAGAAGGATAAAAGAAATAACTTTGTATCTTTTTTGATAGCCCGGATCCTAAAAGAGGTTTGTAACGGGTAAAAGGAATAAAATTTACAGATTAAAAAATGGTTACGGACTTAGAAATTTTATGTTAAAGTTTTTGCGTCAAAGATTTTAAGAGCTCTTAATTTCTAAATCCTTGCGTTATATTTGGCATGATTATAGAGTCCAAAATTTTATTCAGCACTATCCCCACCCCTGCTTGTGACCTGGAGGTCAAGGTCACAAGAAATGAAATTTATGTTAAAGTTTTGCGTCAAAGTTTTTAAGAGCTCTTAATTTCTAAATCCTGGCATGATTATAGATATTGGTCAAAATATTATTCAGCACTATACTCACCCTATGATCTTGAAGTCAAGGTCACAGACATTTTATGTTAAAGTTTTACCTCAAAGTTCTTAAGATCTTGTATTTGGTAGTTTTCAAATTATACTAAACAGATAGCTATGGAAGATGTTTTTCATCCAAAATTATACACAGTACAATGTCTTCCGCACCAATCCCCCCCACCCCGAGTCCCACCCACTCCCATCAACTATGATCTGGATTTTAAGGTCCTAGTAGACTGACAAGCGCCAGTTCATGCGAGCTATCCTATCCTATTAAAGAGAAATGCAACCTTCAAGTTAGATTTGATCAAAATCAGCCGAAATTTCCCAACGGTAGTCGGGCCAAGAAATTTCCCAACGGTAGTCGGGCCAAGAAATTTCCCAACGGTAGTCGGGCCAAGAAATCGTGAAAATAGCCTCACACCTAGGCTCGGTAGATGTCAAAAGCTATGCAAACGAAGAGGCGTTGTTTACGAAAGATGTTCATTTGTAGATAATGTTTGACAAATTGACGTCAGACGCAGACGAGAATGTGTGCTGAAGAATACACTAATTAGGTAAATATAAGAGTATTTGATAATAATTAATGGTATACGTATATATACGTCCCAACATGAGGAAAGCAACATATCTCGGTTTCTAATAATAGCTTTCACAGACACAAACGATGTCATTGAATGATCACTTTGGGCCAATTATCTACAGATACAGAGGTGTAATACCCCTGCGGCTGTATTAAGAACATTTTGATAATACCATGGGATGTTATTACACACAAATTATATCTGACTTCGATCACACCGGAGCCTAGTGCTATGAAGAGTGTCTGTCTGTTTACCTTTCGGGAAACTATTGTTAGGAAAAGGTATCAAAATAACAGCCAATATCTTAAATAAACCTCTGTATGTGCCAGCATACAAAAATACATGATACGCAATGTGGGAAAAAAAGTCCCTTCTGCCAAATGCAAACAGCAAAGGTCCAGATGAACGAACGCATCTGTAATGTTTTATCTGGACCATTACGAAAATACGCCTATTCAAATATACTAAAAAATTCCCCACCAAAACATAAAAGTTTTTAGATAAAAATTCTGATATTTTCATATTTCTGCTCAAAACATAGATTGTGGGTACTCGTTAGAACCGCCTCGCCGATGCATTTCTAACGAGTACCTACAATCTGTTTTGGCAGAAATACGAAAAATAATGTATAGCCCTATAAACCCAAGTTTTATTTTATAAAAGTGAGGTTTAAGGTGGCCAATATTATTTAGGTATGTTTTCGTGATGACATTCTTAACATATCCTACATCATCCATTGATTCTGTTGATAAAGAAGGCACAGATCAGTCTGCGCTAATGTAAAGAATTTGCTCCTGTCCTTCTAGAGTGGACCTCTTTTCAGAAGGGAGTACAAAACTATTTTGATACTTGTCTCTCTTGAAAAGTGACCCGTTCCCCTTGCGGAAAAAAGCTGATCAGAATTTTGATTTTGAGCTCTTGATTTTTGTTTTGTCCACAAAACAAGGTAAGAGAAAAGTCCAGGGAGTGCCACAATCACAAACCGCAGCTCTTCCCAGACCCCAAGAGGAAAAGGAAACCGACAAATCCAAACAAGCAGAAACCGAACAAACGTACGAAAAGCACTAAGATTAGCTCTCTTTTCCCCAAGCGAGGTAATCGCAATACTAAAAGGACTGAAAAACACAAGAACAAAATGACACATGGAACACTAAAACTCGAAGAAGATATGAAAAACAAATTTTCCATGTTTGTTGTGTTTTTACGTTACAGGCATTTCAGTGAAGTCATGCGTCCTTTGATATCACTTTCCGATTACGTTTGTGGCTTCTTATTTACTATTCTGCACTTGGAACCACTTCTAAAAAGTGGTTTACTCTGAAAGTAATGAAACTGACCTCTTTCGCAGGAAATTAGTTCCTTTTGGAGTAGATCTCTTGTCAGATATGAAACCAAACCATTTTTACATAGCGGTCGCCCCTGAAACTGTGTCCATTTGTAATCACAGATTTCAACTGTCCTTTTTCGTTAAATCTAACATCTTTTCCAGTGTTATTGTTTTTCACTAGCACTGTATATGCTTCCGCACAAAAAATAGTGCAACCTATACTCATGTTTTGCAGCAATTACAAATGGATCTAGTCAAAATCATTTTTGTTTGATGATTAAGGGCATTGTCTGTCGACTTTTGAATGTAGTGTTGGATAAAAATTACAAAATGCAGGAATGAAAAAGGACTAGTTAAATTGACAAATGCATATGCATGAGGAAACTGTAAACAAACGGGACTAATTAACATGTGATATATCATTATGCAATCGTTGTTACAACTCCTAAAATTTTGCCAATGGAGGCGTACCTCTCATCAACGTTGGATTAAGTACCCTAACAAAGTTCAGATTTTCTCAAGCAATCTGTCGTCATAGTGTCGTTGGTGCTTTGGTCTTAAAATAAGTCAGCGCACGACAAAACCTGCAATAAGACGTGCGGCCATCGGACTGAGATCTGCGCATGCGCAGGCTGATCAGAGTCTTCGCTGAACGAATGTGCCTTCAACAGCCTCCAGACTTTCCAAAAGAGGGATAAACAGGAACCATTACCGTACTGGGTGGATGTACCGGCTAATCTGAAAATTTACTGATTATACATATCTTATTATAGGGATTCCCGTGCGCTGGTTCAAATGATATCATTGTAGGACCTTCCCAGTAAGCATTCTTTATAAATCTATAGCGGGCCGTTATCGGCCCGTCAGCTACCCTGACGGGCCGATAACGGCCCGCTATAGATTTATAAAGAATGCTAGCTGGGTTGGTTGTGTATTACAGCCACAATGGTTATGGCGTACGTCCTTCTGAGGGTAGTTTAATATTCAGGCAGCTTTCCAAAGTTAGTCTGACAATTACTGTTGTTTTAGAGTGTTGTGTGTACAGATATTTTGTAGCTAACTCTTTCGTCAGCTTTCAAGAATATAACACTGATGCAAAGGATATGTGAATATGGATTTAGATGGGCAAAATGTTCCTATAAATCCACCCAATTAAATTTACTGTAAATAAAGCATAGCCTTCCCGCTGGACTCAGATAAGCAAAGATGAGGAGCAAGGTATGACATTAAAAAAAAAAAAGGCAAAAAAAAAAAAAAAAAAAAAACAGTTGTAATAACCTATATAAGAAAATATTAGAATTGCAACGGACTATCTACATTTGAACGGTGAACAGAAAAATATAGCCTTTAGTGTAGGACGGGCGTAAACTAGCTCGAGCGAAATCACGCCCGTAATTTTGATGCAGCTCGAAATACAAACATGTGTTCGGTTTGCGTAGGGATCCTTTACCACACATAGAAAAAATACAATAGACAGGATAATGAGCCAAAGAATGACAAAACCAACAAAATGACATGTGCGCCCAGCGAATACTCAGATCAGCCTGGGCATCCTCCCAGTCTGATCAGAGTCTTTGCTGTGCGTTCAATATGTAGCTAAGGACCCAGCGAAGACTGATCAGACTGGGAGGATGCCCAGACTGATCTGAGTCTTTGCTGGGTGCATAATCCATTTTGTAGGTTTTGTTATGCGTTGGCTCATATAATCCTAAGCATAATGAATGTATGATTTATTTTGAGAAAGAAAGATCAGTAAATAGTGCATCCATTACATTTATTCTACTATTTTGTGTATGACTTATTCTCAGTGACAGCACATTAAATACTAAATCAATTACATGTATCTTTTTATATGACAGCACATTAAATAGCAAACAAACTACGTGTATCCTACCATTTGTATACATGTTTTAAGAATGACAGCACATTTAATGCTAAATCTGTTTCATGCATTACGAAAACATGCCTATTCAAATAAACTGAAAATTTTACCACCAAAAAATGAAAATTTTCAGATGAAAAGTTCTGATATTTTTCACATTTCTGCTCAAAACATAGATTGTGGGTACTCGTTAGAACCGCCTCGGTGAGGCGGTTCTAACGAGTACCCACAATCTATGTTTTTGAGCAGAAATAAGAAAAATAATGTATACCCCTGTAAACCCCAGTTTTACTATATCAAAGTGGGGTTTAAGGGGGTAAAAATTATATAAGCATGTTTCGTGATGGTATCCTACGTTTAATAAATGAATTATTTTGAGAATGAGAGCACATTACACACTTAATCAAATACATTAGCCTACCTTTTATATATTAATTATTCTGAGAATGACAGTACATTAAATACTAGACCAATAACATATATCCGCCGTTTTATAAATAGATTATTTTGAGAAAGGCAGCACATTAAAAGTAAGCCTATCATTTTCATAAATGAATTATTTATTAGTTAATATGGTTGACATATGCACAGGTGACAACGTTTATAATTAAAGGGAAGTTGAAGCACTTTCAGGTGAGACAACTCGGTCAAAATTGTTCTATCTCCTGTCTTAATAGGGTTTTGTAACCTAAACAAGAAAATAATTTAACGCTTAGCACTCTGGGTAAAATTTTCAGCAGACTCTGAAAATGCCCAGAGAGTGGTAAAGGTTAAGATAACCTGTTTCAAGACGGGAATTTGTATGCAGATATTATGATAATATTTTGTTTTTCTTTTTGTTTTCAGAACATAGGCTATACTGATCCTTGAGCTCTAGATAACCATATACCAAAGCACGCACACAGTATACTAATTAAAAAACCAGATACATAGAGAGAGAGGGAGAGAGATAGAGAGATAGATAGACAGATAGATAGATACCATTCTAAAATACATTGTCGTGTTCATGTTATGTTTTACCACAAACTTTGAATGGAATATGTTATCAGATTTAAGTGTTGTCAATATGTTTACGTTCTATGTGATAGCCATACCGTTGTATTGTAATGCATTCCAGTACTGAAATGAACTGGAAATTAATCCGCGTCACAGGAAATGTTGTTTACTCTATTTGTAAGAAGAGTAGGTACTAAATATGGCCGTACAGTCTGCATGTCGACAGTAAATCCTAAATTATCTAGTCTTCGTCCTGGCAAACAACGTAGCCGTGATCATATTGCGCGTATGAGCCTGTAAATCTGGGAATTCAGTTCACATTTAAGAAATAGCCTATTTTGTAGGACGCAACGCAAGTGTTCGCTAATGAAAAATGAGTTCAGGTTAATTTGAGTGCATTTCAGTGAATAGACACGGAATGATACTGAAAAAAGACCTTTCCTTTTAATAATTACTGAGCCCCACTTAGCATGTGCGCCCAACAAAGACAGCAGATTAGACCACGTAGTCTGCTCAGAGTCGTCGCAGTGCACTCTTTGTGTAGCCAAGGATCTAAAGCGTATTCGAGTAGACAATAAAATTCTGCTCAGCCTGCAGTCTTGGGGTATTTGCGTGCCCCAACTAAAATATAATCATGCAAAACTTTAAAACTTCAAACATCTGTGAAAAGCGTCTATTAGTGCTAAAACAAGAGGCCCTTACTAGAAAATTGGTAAGCTGTCAAGGAAGAGACACAATCACAAAACATAGCCTGCGAGTCACACCAAGAGGAAGAGTAATCTAACTACTCGTACGACGGACAGAACCCAGTTTACTTACCAACGAAACGTAAGCCAAGGTAACCAACTCTCTACTCAGGAATGCTAGCATCGGACCATAAATCAGTACACATGAAACAGAACAGAGTGGTATTGTATTACATTTCAGATACAATACCACTTTGTTGGGCACATATATAGATAGATAGATAGATAGATAGATAGATAGATAATCAGAGTACAGGGGTGTCTGAAGACTCAGATCAGGATCCGCGCAGTCTAATCAGAGTTTGCAGGAAACCCTGTGGAAACCAATGATCCCTAGCGCACATGCAATCTTGTAGGAAATGCTGTGCCCCGGCTGTACAAAAAAGTTTCGTTTTCGTATTAGTACAGGAATATGCATTATTTTTCTGATGTAGGGCCGTACATTGGGTTACCACAATGTTAGAACCCAGTAAGCATTCTTTATAAATCTACAGCGGGCCGTTATCGGCCCGTCAGCTACCCTGACGGGCCGATAACGGCCCGCTGTAGATTTATAAAGAATGCTAGCTGGGAACTCAAATAGCTTCACATACAGCGCGGGGCCATATACTGCCATTCGCCCCAAGGATGAGACTTGTTCAAACGAAGTCCAACCAAATACTAAGCTATTGTCTCTCTAATACATTCTTATTATAAAACTCCAATCTCTTGTCTGAACCGGAAAGTTAAAACCGACATTAGGTATCCCTGCAAAAAAAAAACTTGATATGATGCAGCTATATATAGGTACTTACTAAATGGATTGTAACCAGTCTGTAACACAAGAACCACTGCATTGGAACGGTCACTTAATAAAACACACCGGGATAAAAGCCGTTGTTTCATTCCTTTCAAGCATAGCTGCACAGAAGATCTTTATTTTGTACATAAGCCGGGGCACAGCATTTCCACTAGAATTATATGTGCGCCCAGCGAAGACTCAGATCAGGATCCTCGCAGTCCGATCAGAATCTTTGCAGGAATCCCTGTGGATAACCAATGATCCCTAGCGCACATGCAATCTTGTAGGAAATGCTGTGCCACGGCTGTACAAAAAAGTTTCGTTTTCGTATTAGTGCTTGTCGTCGTTTGCATACTGTTGAAAGCGTGTCACTTGATATGCAGCCTTAATTCAATTCAAGTTCAGACTCAGACTGTAATAAACTTGACAGACGGTGGGAAACAAAGGTGGTTACTGTCAATCGTTGTGTTTCATCTGTAAGGTTTAGTCTGAAACAGTCATTTTACTCTGCTGAAGCTTAAGCCGGATTTGTGACAGATAAATGCTTCAATCTATATAATATATAACTAAACGAAATATAGGCACTGCTTGGTGCTTCATTAATTAAAGAAACTTGTAGAATATATATTTAGTTTCAGAGCTTCAGAATGGGTAAATTAGTAAACTAAGATATACGCAAAAAACAAAAGAAAATGCTTCGTCTTGTATACCTTAAGTTCCTCCGTTGATATAAAACATCTGAATTTAAGAATATTTAATGCTTATTATGCAGGGTAAAAAATCAGCAGAGGGTATTTTGAATTATATGTCTTAGCTGTCTCAGAAAATAGGCTTTGGCATATCATACTAATTGTCAAAATATATTTTGAACAAAACAAGCAGTATCACAAAACGAACTTTACGCAATTCAAACAATGAACTTTATATATACATCAAAGTATTCACTGTTACCAACTGGATTGAATTTTCGATACAGGTTTCATCTTTTCTGTTTTGGAGAAGATGAAGGCAATGTTCACATTACGAAAACACGCCCATTCAAATATATCGAAAATTTCACCTCCAAACACTAATTTTTTAAAGATACACACTCTGAGAGTTTTCAAATTTCTGCTCAAAACATATATTGTAGGTACTCGTTAGAGCCGCCACAATTTATGTTTTTATTTGAGCCAAAACAAGAAAAATAATGTACACCCTTGCAAACCCCAGTTTGACTTCATAAAAGTGGGTTTAAAGGGGTCAAAATTATATAGGTATGTTTTCGTGATGTTATGTGAAATTATGCATTATTTCCGAACAGCAAAAGAAAAAAAAAAACAAATACAAATTTACACATGCTAGAATATCGCATTTTAATTTTCCGCGACCTGTTGAATGGTGTATACTTTAATTTCATGTACGAAAATGTTTCTAGTTAATTAAGCATATTAACACATTAACAGAAAATTCAATAAATCGCTCTGACTAACATGACAATTAAGTCAGTTTATTAAATTCCGTGACGAATTATGCACTGGCGGCATTCATTGCCACGAATTCCGACTATTTTCTTACTAACAACATTGGTTGCTTGCATTACAGTGCAGACCATGTTTATATAACAGCTATTCTAGTAAACGTTAACTGCAATAGATAAATTTCATTAGATATGGAGTATATGACCACAAACCTATAGTATGAGCAAGTACATTTGAGCACCTCATGACAAAGCCAACAAAATAGCAAGTGCGCCCAGCGAAGACTCAAATCAGCCTGGGCATCTGCCCTGTCCGATCAGAGTCTTTGCTGTTCGCATGAAGAAAGCTCGGGTCCGTAGCTACCCATTGAGCACACAGTGAATACTAAGATCAGACTGGGCGGATACGCAGGCTGATCTGAGTCTTCCTTGGGCACACATCCATTTTGATGGTTTGTCATGAGGTGGCTCATTTATCCTTCATGGTTATTTAAGTCATAGGCTGGAATGATCCTTTGTATATTGCATCTATTGGTAATACTGCTTTCAAAGAATTAAGAGTTTACATCCCGATTAAAAAAGACGGATCAGTAGAGAGTTTTCATTTTTACAGACCAATATCACACCCTTTTATACGAGCATTGATTGCGTTGACGCCATGATGTTTTCAAACGGTCATCATTTTACCTAAATTAACATCTGTGATTCGCATTAAATATCAAGCTTTCTTTGTTTAGAATAAACAAAACATAATGTCGTCTATTGCTGTTGTTGATGACGTTTTAGGTATGTAATGAATACATTACTATTGCAGTAACATAATCTGACGCTCTGTATCACGTCTCTGAGAGGTGCCATCACGAAAACATACCTATATAAGTTAAACCCCATTTTTATATAGTTAAACATGGGTTTACAGGGGTATACATTATTTTTCTTATTTCTGCACAAAGCCACAGATTGTGGGTACTCGTTAGAACCGCCTCTTTTGAGCAGAAATATGAAAAATATCAGAATTTTTATCTGAAAACTTTCAGCGTGATGAAATTTTCAAAATATTTCGATAGGCGTGTTTTCTTAATGCCAGATCTCCGTGCCACACTCAACGCAAGCCTCTCATGTGATCTTGTGATCTGCAAACATCCACTTGACGTGATACAGGGTGCCGGATCACGTTATTGTTGTGAAAAAAAGGTAAAAGAAAAGTCCAGAAAGTGCCACGATCACAAACCGTAGCCCTCTCCAGACACGAAGAGGAAGAGGAAACAGATAAAACAAAACAAGCGCAAATCGAACAAACGTACGAAAATCACTAAGATTAGTTCCCCAAGCGAGGTAATCGCAATGCTAAAAGGACTGAAAATACAAGAACAAAATAACACAAGGCAAGACTTAAATTAAAACAAATAACCTCGTACAATAAACTACAAAACAATAAAGAGAAAGACTAACACCGGGACGACCGCCTTAGAACGGGCAGTAGAATAAACCACCGTAAACGTGTGTGTGGGGGGCGGGGGGTGGGGGGGGGGGAGGAGAGATGGGGATTAAAGCACTTTTACAGCCATCCCTGGGGCCCGATGCCACTCTTACTCACAACTAGTAAAACAGAAAGCAAAATCGGCAGCTGTTGAAGGTGACCAAAATGCTAGCATCACAACACAGCTAGTTAAACAGAAAGTGGGGAGCAATTGACTCCTCCGTCAGGCAGTTATAACCACGCCCACGTGAATTTCCTTAGACAAACTTTGTATTGATATACCTGTGCTTACCTGTAAAAAGCACGTGTTGTTTGTTTGTCTAACTAAAAACATTGACAATTACCTTATTAGCTATTTTGATGGTCAGTTGCGGTTGTCAGTTAAATGGTCAAGTGACTTGACGGAGGAGTCACTTGAATACGGTGACCACAATTCTAGCGTCATAACACATATAGAAAAATCAGTAATCTATGTGGGAACCATAAAGCTACAAAAAGAGCTACAAAGAATCAGAACAACACCAGGACCACCGCCTTAGAACGGTCAATAGTCTAATCTACCGTGGGGTGGTTGGGGTTGGTGTGTGTGTGTGGATGGGGAGGGGGAGGGTTAAAACATTTTTACGGCTAGCCAAATTCATCCTGGGTCACGATGCTACTCTTAATACAGAAATACATAAAATTCGGTTCGCATAAAGGCTCCCAACTCAGTCAATGCATCAAAGCGAATATAATCACTATATTAAACAAAGACGAGCACTCGTGGCAATTCTGCTGTGTGCCAGAGTAATTGAAAACCAATAGGTGAACCGCGGCGGGCCAAGCCAAAGACATATCGTCAAGCCCCAACCGACTGGTTAAAGTTTTACGCCCGAACCGCCGTCGCCATCAACAATGATTGGATTGATAACTAGGCATGCAGTCTGCCGCACAATATCCAGGCTATAGCAAGTGTGTATTTATCCTTTTCCACGGATAGCTAATTTCCGAACTGTTGACGCTATTGTGTGTAATAGAATGGACTGTGATTGGTTCACGCAAATCACAGACATGAGTATTCCTAGGACACTGTTCAGCTTTCTGTAAAAAGACAACCCTATTCGGTCTGCAAATGAAATGGTGTTACATTTAATGGAGACAAAATAGAAGCAAAGGTCAATGGCACGTTTTATAATAATATTGTCTGACCTCCACTAGTCTGAAGACGAAGCGGGATAGATACATCTAATAACAGCGATTTCAAAGATACTGTTGGAAAGGCAAACGCAGATAATAGTTATCTGAAAACTCTCAACTTTAGGACAAGATCAATTCGTAATAAATATTCTTACATACCGAAGAAGAAGATTTTCAAGGCACTGAGGAGAGGTGCCCCGCGGTGTTTAGTATATCTCCAGTGTTAACGTGGCGGGATGCGAAATAAATTATAAACTCTAAATAAAGTAAGCATAACATTTCATTTGTGATGTGTTTCCAAGTGCAAAACACCCGCGAACGTTTTGGTTTGGCTCCCTGCTGTTGTTGGCGATCGTCATTAGGTACTAGAAACTAGAGCAAAAAGTTCACGATCGTTCAACACATTTGAGCACCCAGGTTGTTCAAGCGCAAGTGAGCATATCCGTAGTGGTCGCTAATTTTAGGTTGTTGTACAAATTAATAACTGAAACTAAGGCTGGCTAATCAGAGCTGAAAAGATAATCGATTATCAGTCCTGCCATTGTGATCGATAATCGATTAGTAATCGCTGAAAATTGGGTCATAATTTTACCTATTTGAGCATGATTCTTGCCATATGTAACACTTTATTGTATGTATCTGGTCAGACAGGCCTGAGCAAACAGTGTAGAAACGCGGCGTCTCATCAGGGTCTACACTTTTTGCCATTCACCCTGCTATTTTAGACACAACAGTGGGTAGTAAATTGGACTTGTTCAAATTTTATATAAAGTATGGTAAGGAGTTGAGGTGTCTAAATACTAAGGGTTAATACGCTAAAGTAACAAACACAGAAATCAAATGATCGATTATCTGTAATGACAGTCGTTTTTGTAGAATTTATCGATCAATTAATCGATTATCCGATTAATCGTGCCAGCCTTAACTGAAACGATTAGGTTTATAGCCGAAACGTAAGACAACGTACCTGCTTACAAGTGCGGCCAACTAAGACTGAAATCAGACTGCGCATCCGCAGAGTCCGATCAGAGTCTTCATTGCCCACATGAAGAAAATTTGCTTCTTTGGATATCCAAATGTGCCCGTCATACTGCGCGAATGCACATGTCCGAGGTACGTTTTCTGACGTAGTGGCCGATAAGTATTAAGAGTTTTGCGTTCAGCGAGTCCTCACTATAATATTATTTTGTGGGTGGGATCGCGGTATGGCTTGTGGAAAGGGTCCCATTTCAACTTTTTTCGAAACATGATGATGTTGTATATCAAATCATTGGGAATAAACCGAAAAACAAATATTCACTGATAAGTTGGTCCGGGGCAGGTTGAGCGTCAAAGTGTGCGGATGACAACGGACGGCAAGCCATTATTTTTGTCCCTCTAGCTGAATAAATTGAATAACAAGAAATATTGAGTTTTAGAGTCGCAGAATCCTGACGGAATCATGCAAAAAAGCTATGTGTACATGTACTGGTATTATGATTCTGTTAGCAGTTGAAATGTACTTAATATTCAGAGGTAAGTGCGCATGTGACATTTGCTATGGTTTAATCAGAAAAAATACAATCATAGATAGTAAAGTTCATTGACTCTTGAAGTGTGTGAAAAGGAGCCTTGTAACACATGACAATAGGGAAAAACCAAGAGCAGAACTATTATACAAGATTCACTGATTCTTGTAAGCAGACAATTGAAGGCCCTAATCAGGATGCGTTATCGCCCTCCTATGGCATGACATTTTTGGTGCTTTGACATCTTCATGATATTGAATGTGGCTCCGACCAGTTCTGCTTTTACTTTTGCGTGATGCATTTTTATTAATATACATATGAGCCACAAGGTCAGTAAACGTACATTCGGATATATACGCCCAGCTAAGATTCAGGCTCAATTGCTCAAAGCATCGTTAGCTTAACGAGCTTGTTAGTGGTAAAAATCTTAACTGTTTTCAACAAAACTATTAAGTGTATATGTCATGTTTAATGTTCAAAGGTTTAACGATACGTTAAATAACGAAATCGGTGGGTTTGAAGAACTTGACCCAGATATTCGTGCATGTTTGCGTTGTCTAATCAGAATCTTCACTGGACGCATTTGGGATAGTCAAGGATTTAAAATTTCTTGATGCAGGCAACAAAGATTTTAGTTAGACTGCACAGATACGCCAGCTGATTTGAGTCTCCGTTGTTCGCACATGTTAGAAGGTATGTTTTCTCACATTGAGACTCATATTATTAACACTCATACATTGTATTGTAGGGCAAGACATTAACGAATTATTCTCAGAACCATCATTGGGACTATTTCCACTGTAATCGACTTATGGAGCAATAAAATATGTTGCATGAGTTATACATTTTTGTTTAAGTGCAACATTTTGTGTGAACTATCTTTAAATTGCATTTTATATTCAAAACAAAGTTAAAATAAACAGTGGTGTAGATTTTGTTTATATGTTGATTATTAATGCACTGAACTATAATGGATGATAGACTGCGAAAAAGATATACAAAAGAAAACACTTACACGAGTGAATGAACAATATGTATTTAATACCATGTAATACTGCACACACTTCACACCATTTGCCTAATAATGTCTACCCCCTGCAAACATTAAAGGAGAACATATGTTGTTCGTCTGTCATTACTGACAATGACCAATCCTAATCAACTGTGTGATGTGTTATTATTTGTGTGTTCTAAGATTGCTGTTGAGACCAATCTTAGCTCTAAACTGCCTGTTGCAGATAGAACAAGAGAGGTCTGAGGAAGAAAGCTCTGTTGGTGATGCCTTAGCTCTGGCTTTCCGCTATACACGTTTCTGCTCGGCTTCGCTGATTCTTTCTGCTTCGTATTCACCAGCTCCCCTTTTTTATGAAGCCTCGCCACTTTGTACGATCTTGTGCAATCTGTTCCTATGACTCTGTTGGTATGTTGAAGTCTTTAAGGGAGGCTTTGAGGATGTCCTTGTATCGCTTCGTCTGACCATCATGGGAGCGTTTTCCTACTTGAAGTTCTCCATAGAGGATTTTCTTTGGCAAACATTCATCAGGCATTCATGCCCTGTCCATCTTAACTGTGCCAATTTCAGAAGAGTATGTATATTCTGCATCCCTGCCCTTTTCAGGACTTCTGTGTCTGGAATCCTGTCTTGCCACTTGATCTTTAGAAGTTTTCTAAGACAGCTTGTATGGAAGTGGTTCAGTCGTTTGACATGTCGTTGGTAAACTGTCCAAGTTTCGCATGCGTATAATAGTGTTGGCAGCACTACCGATCTATATACTTTCAGCTTTGTGTCAAGTCTGATTTCACTTCGGTCCCAACTACTTCCACGTAGCCGGCCAAATGCTGCACTAGCTTTGGCAATTCTAGCATTGACTTCATCATCAATGTGCACAACTCTAGACAATATGCTTCCAAGGTAGGTGAACTTGTCTACCACTTGCAGTCGTCGACCTTTCACTGTGATGGTAGGCTACTTGTAAGGCTTTCAAGGTGCTGGCTGATATACTACCTCAGTCTTTTTTATGCTGATTGTGAGATCATAGCTGTCACACGAATCAGATACTTGATCCACACCTTTTTGCATTTTCTCTTCTGTTGGAGCACCCTTTGCCATGTCATGAGCAAAAAGGAACTCGTCTAGCACCTCTCTCTGCACCTTAGATTTAGCTTGCAACTTTCTTAGGTTGAACAGTTTCTCATCAAAGCGATACCTAATAGGTATACCATTGTCACCATCCTGGAAAGCATCTGTAAGCATGGCAGAAAACATCATGCTGAACAGTGTTGAAGCTAGTACACAGCCTTGTTTAACTCCAATTTGTCACAGGAAATGGATCCGAACACTCGCCATCATTTTGGACCCTTGCAGGCATACCATCATGGAACTGCCGCACCATTGCTATGAATTTGGCAGAACACCCAAACTTTGCCATAATTTTCCAAAGTCTCTCACGACTGACTGTGTCAAATGCTTTGGTAAGGTCGACAAAGGTCATGTAGAGGTCCACATTCTGTTCCTGGCATTTTTCTTGAGGCTGTCGTGCTGTGAAGATCATGTCTATTGTTCCTCTGTTTTTCCTGAATACATACTAGCTTTCTGGTAGAAGCCCTGACTGTTCCAGGTGTTCATTCAATCGGACCCTAGCAAGAATCTTCCCAGCAATTGACAATAAAGAGATGCCTCGATGATTGTCACAGACTTTAGGATTGAATATTTACATATAGGTTAATATTACATACATTTGTTTGCGTATTGTAATTCGCAACAGACTTTCATTGTGCCGGTATAATTTTGACCCCCTTAAACCCCACTTTATATACCGGGCTTTACAGGGGTATACATTATTTTTTCTTATTTCCGTTCAAAAACATAGATTGCCGAGGTGGTTCTAACGCGTACCCACAATCTATGTTTTGAGCAGAAATATGAAAAATATCAGAACTTTTTATCTGAAAATTTTCATTTTTTTTTGTGGTAAAATTTTCAGTTTATTTGAATAAGCATGTTTTCGTAATGTAAAGCACCATACATGCACTTTATATTAAGCATAAATGATTAGTGTTTTCAATCTAAGACATTTCTTTTAGTAGTATTACAAGTGACAAAAACAACGGAATTACACATGAAAAACCTCGTACTTATGGTATTAGCTCACCATTTTAGATGATTTATTAAGCTGGTATTAACTGTTAAGTAAATTTAAGATGGTAAGAAAGAAAACAACTGTTTGATTCAATAACATTTTATGTTCCTGTATATTTCTTCCTTTCGTTTCATGATGACATGGCTGAGGCAACATATGATCTAAGGCATCAAATCCTGATGACAACCCTCCAAGGATGCAAGTGAAGCTCTAATATGATTGTTTCAAACTTAAATATGGAAATACTAAGGAAATGCCACAATCACGAACACAGGCCTCCAAGGCATCAGACAAAGCTATAGTTATATGACAATAAAAAAAACCCAGAGTTTCGTCGAAAACAGAACAAATGAATGAAAAGAAAAGTGACAAAAGAAAATGACCTGCCGCTTTTGGACGGTCATAAAAAAAATAAAATAATAAAAAAAAATGAAGTGCGTGGTCGATTAACCTTGGCTTAAACCCTTTGCCCCTGAGTTTCCAAAGTCTACGCATGAACCTTTGAATGTGGACACATTTATTTTGCAAATAGTTAAATCAGCCAAAATATTAAATATAATGGCAATCAGTGTAGTTTCTGATGAAATGGCTCGTCACGAGCAATCTCATTTTGATCAACACTGTTTACATATGTATCTGTTTCGGTCTGCAGGGCTGGAAAGATTTAAGGATGTCCAACCCAAATACAGTCCCAGCTACATACACATGTTCGGTCCGCGTAGTTGTACTCTAACCCTTCAGTGGCTCAACACTGTCAAACGAAACATAGAAATTAACTTCTCAATAATATGGTCAAATAAAGAATAGGTCAGAGTAAACAGTGAAAAAAAACACCATTTGATACAGTAGGATCACAGACATAGCTGAGGATAAGAGGGCAATCCAGATGAGAATTGTTTATCGCAAAAAAAAAAAAAAAAAAAAAAAAAAAAAAAATATATATATATATATATATATTACGGAAACGTTTCCCCGCCACCCTTGTTTTACAAATATAAAGTGAATTTGGATTGTTTTATTTTGATATTAATGATAATCTTACCAGTATTTGTGTAAGTATATATATATATTTGAAACATATATCACTTGTAAAGCTGGCGATATATACGGTTTTTTTTTAAATAGATTTAACTCATTATGCGATGTTTATACAGCTGAACTGAAAATATAATTCTTATAGTTTAAAAGATGACGGTCTGTTTGTTTAACATCCAAACATAGATTTTTCAGATCAATGTTCGAGACAACAGTGTTTTGTACGTGCACCAGATATAGTAGGACTAAGCTATTGAAAGGATTCTACCTTGAGAGCAATGAAATCAAATCAGCAAATAGCCACACCATAGATCAGTAAATCTAAAACCTTAACTCGCTGTGACTTGAGGGATTCTTTAAGTCAGCACAGTTGTGGAAAAAATAACAAAACTATAAGTGAAGATACCAAGGAAATATTACGAAGCACAGAAAGAAGAAGAGAAGAAGAAACATTGAGAAACTAGCGTCATACGTATTTGCAATAACCGACGTACAAACAAAAACAGATCTGCAAAAGTGGAAGGATCAGTAGAAAAATTATTGGGAGGGACTTCCTTTATTCTGATGCAGCTTCAAATTCCAAATTTCAAATATATGTTCGGTTCTTTACAAAACCGCCTTCGCCTTCTGTTTGCCGCTTTTCCTTGTTCCTATCTCGGATATTGCAATGTAATGGTCCTTACCATGCCTGTTCAAATTATAGCCATGGGGTCACTTATTTTACATACTAATATAACGAAAAGCTTCAAAAATATCTGTGACAATATCAGGACTTTTGATATTTAGCTTCATCTTGTAGACCTCTACCAAGATTGTTAAAATTATGTTCGGGTTTTGCTTGTGTTACATAGTCTCATACAGGAAAAATCTTTACACATCATCCTTTCTAAAACTAGAAGGGTCAAGCCTTTGAAGATCTTTGATATTTGATAGCTTTATCTAATGAACCTCTACCAAAATTATTCAGTTAAACCCCCTGGGTCAAAAATGACCCTACTCAATGGCTCCATTATTTTACAGGGAAAAAAGTGTAAAAATCTTCTTGTTTGAACTAGAAGGCACAGACCTTTGATATCCAGTATGTACATTCATCTAATAGGCCTTTACCGAGTTTGTTCAGATTATAGTCCTGGGATCAACAACGAACACGCAAAATGGGTCCCTTGTTTTACACAGACTCATTAGGGGGAACTGAAAAAATCTTCTTGTGTGAAACTAGAAGACTATATATATATATATATATATATATATATATATATATATATATATATATATATATCACAACTTTGAAATGCGATATTTGTTTCAACAGAATATATTAAAACGGACAAAACTGACGATATATTGATAAAACCAGGGTGGCGGGGAAACTACTCGATACATGCATCTCGCCTTTCAAGTGTACCCAAACCGTATGTTTTCTGGAATATTACAATTAAAATCATATAATCAATATTTAAGTCGGGGCATGGGAAAACAGCGGTTATAGCATATGCGAACATCAACGGTTCAGGCGAGCCTGCGCATCCGTGCAGGCTCAAGAACCTATGCTGTTCGCTCACATAAGCAGTAAGCAAAGGATACACTTTAGCTAAAGAACTAGACAAGTGGTCTCGCTAAGAGGCCGGGAATACGTACTAAAAGATTGATCGACGGAAAGCCCGCGATGCCTTTTCTCGAGATGAGGCTCATTTTCGTCGTTGAAAAATGAGCCAGCGCACGACAAACCTACAATAAGACATGTGCAACAAGCAAAGACTTAGACTAGCCTGCGCATCCGCGCAGACTGATGAGAGTATTCGCTGATCGTATGTACCCTCTACAGCCTCCAGGCTATCCAAAGAGGGATCAGCAAGAACGCTTGCAATACTTGGTGGATGTACAGGCTATCTGAGTTTTTCCTGGTCACACAGGTCTTATTGTAGCCTTTGTCATGCGCTGGCTCAAACGGCTTATTGAGAGCTATCGCAAAGATATATGCATTTTACACAGGTGTGTTAACACAATCAGGTTGGATGTATCCAATCTCAGAAATGCCAAAAGGAAGTTAACAATGTCACTGTTATCTTTCGAAAAGCCGTATCTAGAGAAAATGGTATTGGGCATGTGCGAGATGTAATTCAGATCATTCTCCCATCCTCGCAGTGTCATAAAAACTCTTGTCTTCTGTTGGTATATGTTTCGAGGAACCTCTACCTAGCGACACTTCTCAGCAGCAGATCATCTCAGCGGCCACTTTATCTGATTCCCCATTGCATTGTTGTCCTATAGAGCTATTCTCTCTACAATAACCCCCTTCCTACAACAGTCAGTTTTGACGGTGGCGTTGAGTGGTAGAACTGTACAGTAGTCAGTGATTACGTAAGATGGCAGTTTAGGCCCTGATCATACCAGACACATACGCATTATGACAGGGACCTTCCTTGTTCGCATAATTCTCAAAGACATGCTCACAAGAAGCCACGTAACTGTTGTAGATGACTAAAATAGTTAATCTAGATGATGTTTTGTTTTCTCAGTAAACACTGCCTATTACTTCACTTCGAACCAATATTTTATCACCTATTACAGGAAGTAACAAGAGAGTTTGGCAACATCTCAGGCTAAGTGAACAATATATAATCCGTAACTCTAAGTAGATAGAAGCTACTGTTTGTCTGGCATTTGTAGATAAAACGTTGTTGTTTTATTTTTCTCATGCATTTATGAGCAAACAGACAATGACACGTGCATATATGAAGATGTAGATCCCCAACTAGCATTCTTTATAAATATATAGCGGGCCGTTATCGGCCCGTCAGCTACCCTGACGGGCCGATTACGGCCCGCTATAGGTTTATAAAGAATGCTTATTGGGATTAAACCAGTTTCCGAACAAGAAGGTTAAGCAGAATGTAGAAATGGGTTGTGTCATGTGTAAACGTATCTTCGGGCGTATGCGTACAGCAACGGCCCTGATCAGCCTGCGCATACATGCAGTCTGAGGAGGGCCTTTGCTGTCCACTAACAGATTTATTGGACACTACAGAAGTATCAATGGAGAGCAAATGCCCGTTTGATACTTTGCACATGTGTGGGATGAATATGAATGTGTGCTTTTTGCGCATGCTTGAAGACATTTTGCGCATGCTTTGGCGCAGCCTTCTTTTTGTTTGCCTAATTCATAGTCATACCCCAAAGTCTAGTTCATATCACGAATTTAGAATTCAATTTGTCAAATCTGGAAAAGTGCTAAATATTGTAATAACCCTATATACTAGAATATTCTAGCCAAAGTAAATAGGGTAAACTTATATCAAACGCCAAGTTCTGCGACGTCTGAGCTGAGTCTGAACTTTTTGCCCTGGTTCATGGTTTATACTGTTTTCGCAGTTTTCAGACTAAGCACTGGGGTAGCTGAAAAGGAGGACTTATCAAGATTTTAAGATAAATATGGTCACAATATTAGCGTGTAAACGGTACGCTTGGACCAACATATAATGTCTTACGAACCTCTCGTCTTAATCAAAGCACTGAGAGTGCTGATGGTGGCGGTTTCCTTAATTTCTATAAGCCTCTAGACTACATATCATCTGTACTTTTAGTTTGTTCAATATTTCTTGATATGTAACTAAAGCAATGCCATTTTCGCTACACCATGTGTGCATTCTGCACAATTCAGAGTAACTAGTTTCAGTATCATGAATATTTGATCCACATAACTGTGGTTCTGAACCCCTATTTAACCACATTTTTTATTTAATTTCCCTGTACTGTGTACGGTAACATTATTTATAATCAGATAACACAGTTTTTTTTTGTTTGTTTTTTTTGTTTTTTATTTTTCAAGTATGAAATACTTACATGTTACTTATTTCTTAAAGGACTGAAAGGATTGTAAATGGTGGGTATTCATTACAACTACCCTATCAATAACTTTCAAATAAGTACCAACAACATATGTTTTGTGTAGAAATTATAATTAAAAAGATAATCTGGAAAATCATCTAGAGTGCTTAAATGTACATAGTTCTGGCCTTTTACCGTTAACCGTCTGTTATTCAATCCATTTGAGGAGTCATTATGTCCATTCTATTATATATATATATATATATATATATATATATATATATATATATATATATATATATATATATATATATATATATATATATATATATATATATATATATATATTGTATCTAGAAACAAACAAGTGCTCTACAAGCGGAGGCATCATACGCCCTTGGCAAGTAATAAGATGTAGCACATATGCTGACTACTGTGCAATTCTTGCTCCAGACCTGTGTAAATTTGTAAGTGTAGCTGGAAACCAAAAAATTACCAAAAATTTCAAAGGGACATAATGCTGCTACTATTTGTTGGATGTAATTTTGGAATAATATGTGCTGCTCCACATCATGGTCAAACTACAAATCAAGTTTCAGCTTGATTCGGTGTAAACTATATGAGGAGTTAGCCGGGAACAAAAGATTAACAGAAGTTTAAAGGGGCATAACTCTGCCAATATTTGGTGTACTGTAACCTCCTAATAATATGCACTGCTCCACACCACGGTCTAACAATAAATCGCTTTTCAGCATAATTGGATGTAAACTATAGAAGGAGTTAGCCAGAAATGCAAAGTTTATGAAAAATTTTAATGGGGCATAACTCTGGTAATATTTGATGTTTGGTAACCTCAAAATAATATGTGCTGCTCCACATTATATTCTTATTATAAATCGAGTTTAAGCTCAGTGTAGGTATTTACAAAGTTTCAGTTTGATCAGGTGTAAACTATAGGATTTAGCCAGAAACGAAAAGATTACAGAATTTTCAAAGGGGCATAGCTCTGCTAATATATGGTGGCCTGTAACCTCAAAATAATATGCCCTGCTCCACTTCATGTTGTAACTATAAATCAAGTTTCAGCTTGATCCAATGTGAACTGTAGTAGGAATAAGTCGGAAACAAAAAAATTACAGAAATTTTCAAAGGGGCATAACTGCCAATATTTGGTGGACTGTAACCTTGAAATAATTTGCACTGCTCCACATCATGTTCTTACTATAAATCAAGTTTAAGCGCGATCAAATGTAAACTGTAGGAGGAGTTAGCTGGGGAAGTGAAAAATTTACTGAAAAATTTAAAGGAAAATAACTCTGCTGATTGGTGGACTGTAACCTTGAATATATATGAGCTGCTCGATATCATGGTCTAACTATAAATCAAGTTTCAGCTTAATCCGATGTAAACTGTAGGAGGAGTTGGCCAGAAACAAAAAGTTTACCGAAATATTCCAAGGGACATAACTCTGTTAATATTTGGTGGAGTGTGGCCTCAAAACAACATGCGCTGCATCACATCATGGTCTACCTATAAATCAAACTTCAGCTTGATCAGATGTAAACTGTAGGAGAAGCTAGCAAGAAACTAAAAAATTTAGCGAAATTTTCAAAGGGTCATTATTCTGCTAATATTTGATGGACTGTAACCTCGAACAAATATGCACTGTTCCACATCATGGTCTAACTGTAAATCAAGTTTCAGCTTGATCCGATGTAAACTGTAGGAGGATTTAGTCAGAAACGAAAAGGTTACTGAAATTTTCAAAAGGGACATATCTCTGCTAATATTAGGTGGACTGTAACCTTGAAATAATATGCACTGTTCCACATCATGGTCGAAGTATAAATCAAGTTTCAGCTTTATTGGATGTAAACTATAGGAGGAGTTAGCTGGAAACAAAAAACTTACAGGAATTTTCAAAGGGGCATAACCCTGTTAGTATTTGGTGGACTGTAACCCCGAAACATTATGTGCTGCTCCACATCATGGTCAATTTATAAACCAAGATTCAGCTTGATGGGATGTAAACTGTAGGAGGAGTTAGCTGGAAACAAAAAAGTTTATGGCTTCAGACCCCATAACCTAATACGCCCTGTTTGAAAAACGAGTATAATAAAAACAGTAGTGAGCTTAAAAATGTTCAGATGCATCCTCTAATTTCAGAATATTTCAAATTACGGTAAAGATATTGGCAAAATGAAAATTATGTTGAAACCCCCATTTAGAGATTCCTGAATGTTCAAAGTCTTAGTAACTGGTATTGCTATTTATACTTTGTAAAAAAGCTATCCCACAATACACTATCCTATGATGTCACTGATTCTTTTAGATTTTAAATCCTCATCATTTTATTCCAGACTGCTAATTTTAATTAAAAAAAGGTAAGTATTCTATTACTATTGATATTAAGACTTAAAATTTCAAGCTAGAATTTTTTTTTTTAAATTATGAAAACTAATATAATTAAATTCTAAAAACTTTTTTTAAATATGAAAAATGCAAGATACAGGTTATTATGTTGGAAAATAAATTACCAAGAACAAATTTATTTTTGATAATGACATTCCAAAGATCATTACAAAATACACATAAAACTTCAGTAAAATAACTTCAGACAATGGAATTTAAATTTTAGTTTGACATAAATTTGATTTCTCAAAATTAAATTGTATCAAACTAAATATGAAAATGTATAAGCACTGCACCCTAACAAAAAGGGAAGAGACCTTTTTTCTCTGTATACATTCTTTGAATATTTTCAAATTAAAATTTTTTAAAAGATTTTTGAAAAAAAAAAAAAAAAATCATAAGAACCACTGTTGTAAGTACATGTATTTGGAATATTTTCAAATTAAAGTTTTTAAAACATTTTTTTTTTAAATTTTTCATAAAAACCAGTGATGTAAGTATTTGGAATATTTCAGTAAGGTTTTCACCATTTGACTCGCTAGTCACATGTCTTTCTTTTTAGCACATATACAACCAAAAGTGAAATAAGAGGATGTGTCTGCTTTAATCTATGAAAAATATTTGTGGTTAAAATACGGTTTCACAAAATCCAAAATCAAGCTTCGAATTCAACTGTGATTTTTGTTTGTCTCAGCTCTCTACACTCTTCATATATAAACAAGAGGACCATGGTGGTCATTAATGCTCACCTGTGCCTAAAAGGTCACTCAATGTCTACAATATTCATTAATCTGGAGAATATAACTCCAAAATATCCATGTCCTTCACTTCTGCAAGTTTAAGGAAGATCCAATTTTAACTGATGAAGCTATGCAGCAAACAAGTTTCTACTACTAAATACTGTCAGGGGAGATAACAAAAAAGAAAACAACATCCAGAGTTGTGGTCCTTACATGCAACACACCTTTTTAAGCTCATGTACAATTCTACCAAGTATCATCAATGTATCTTCCATGGTGCTTAAGTTATGACAATCACATGGTTTCCACTGACAAATACTGTCAGGGGAGTGAACTCAAAAACTGCAGTATTCTAAGTTACAGTTTTTGTATACGACTAACCTTCTTACCTCCTGTTCAATCCTACCAAGTACTATCAATATATTTCAAAGGGTGTTGGACTTACAAGGTCTCTATTACCAAATACTGACAGGGCAGATACCTAAAAAATTGCAGTACCTAGAGTTGTAGATCTTGTACAAGACGCGTCTTCTCAACGTCTTGTACAATTCTCCTTAATATCATCGATATATCTGAAATGGTGTTGAAGTTATCGCAATCATAAGGTTTCCATTACCAAATACTGTCAGGGGAGATAACTAAAAACTGTGGCATCTAGAGTTGTGATTCTTTTGTGTGACATGCTTTCTCAACTTTATGTACAATCCTACCAAGTATCATCAATGTATCTGAAAAGATGTTGGAGTTACCAAGATCACAAAGTTTCTATTAGGGGAGATAATTCTAAACCACAGCACCTGGAGTTGTAGTTTATGCAACACATCTTCTCAACCTCATGTACAATCCTACTGAGTTCAATCAATATATCTGAAAGGGTGTTGGAGTTATCAAATGCACAAGGTTTCTTTTACTAAATACTGTCAGGGCAGATGACTAAATAAAAGTGGGACCTAGAGTTGTAGTTCTTGTATGTGCCACACCTCAATTCTTTCAAAAGATATGTTCTGGGAAAATGAAAGCATGCTACCAGGATGTTTCTAGAAGTCCTAGTTAGTACCCACAACATATGTTTACTAGTGGAAATAAGAAAATATGTACCTAAGCACTCCTTTAATCTGGAGCTCTGAAATTAAACATTTCTTGTCTGATTCTCTTGATGTTAATACATTTTAAGATTTTTTTTATCCATTTCAAAAGGTACAAATTATCTGACCAGCAAGAGAAACTGGGCCTAATTCAAAACCATATTATTTAAGTAGTTGTGGTCATGATACACTCAAATTACACAAACCTTATTCCAAACTAATAAATCTGTAAAATAATGATGAATCAGAATGTTCAGACCAACAGACATGGACCCCAGAATAAAGGGTATAATCAGACATCCATGGACAGTAAGCCTTATTTGGTAAGCAAGCTTTACCAACCATGCCCATAAGCCTGAACAAAAGACATGTAGGTAGAAGTGTTATGTCCGGGATTTTGGAAGTCTACTTATGAAATCAGTAAAAAAAAGTAACCATTTCTTCAAATCAGAATATTTTCTGACTAATTTTTATGAGACAACTAATCTATCTATATTCCTTGCATTCATTACTGTTTTTGCCTGGCAAGAAATAGAAACAAAATACTGTGCCTATTTACACACACACACACACACACACACACACACACACACACACACACACACACACACACACAAACATCGGATAACTTAAGCATGTGTCATAAATTAATGTATTCATTTCTTGAAAAGCTTAAATTATGGGGAATATTCACCAGATAATCTATTTATCTGAGGATTCTTGGTACTAATTCATTTAATAATGCAACTCTTATATAACTGGTAAGAAATAAGAACAAATACCTGTTTGCTTTAAAAAGTTACAACGTGTATCTTAATAAATGTGCTAAAATCTGATGACAAAATACAGCTGTATTGCGTTATGCATATTCTGATATATTTCCACAAGACAAACAAACAATCAATTTGAGGATTTCTTGTGTTCATTTCAATTTGGAGAGTTAAACTCTGTATAAATATGAACAAATAAAAACCAAAATATAGCCTTACTCTTAAAAATGTACACTTAATATAGCTCAAACAAGTGGACAGGGTCATTTATACTGATATATCTGGACAAAATATTACAAATTGAGGCATAATCACTTATAAGTTATCGATTTTAAAGTTAACAGATTATTTATTCTTACTTCGATTGCACAGAAAGCTCAGCAATCTTATGCACTTGTTCTACATGTATAAGACATGGATGTTGGTGTTTCGTGAATGTGTGTTAGAGGAACCCAGATCACACAGGGAAAACCATCAACCAGCGCTACCCCACCCTGTTTTATGCCTGATCCTGGTGCCCCATAAATCCAATGTCGGCTGCAGTGAGTTATTCACATTGGGCAGCGGGAAAACCGGAGTACCCGGGGAAAAACTACCTGACCATCCATAAGCAGAACATGGCTTTCCCACGTGACATGTGACCCGAACCATAGCGGTGAGAAATGATGAAATTTTAGTATCAGTTTATCTTAAATACGTACACTTAATATAGCTCAAAGCCGGCCTCGGTGGCTCAGTTGGATGCGCCGTCCGACTGGAGACCAGGAGGTCGCGGGTTCAACCCCCGTCTAGGTCGGCAACATTCTTGCGTGGAGATTGATCGTGAAATATTTTCTACGGTCATTCTCTCCCTTCCGCTGATTCAAGAAGGGCAGTTGTCAGTTTCTGGCGAAAGTATGTGCACAATACTGGTTAGCCGCTTAGAGGACTAAGCCTGCCCAGTAAATGTGTGGTTAGCTAAACTGACCGCACTCGACATGACCCCTTTGGGTTGACCGGGCCGTAAAACCTCAACACAAACAAATAATATAGCTCAAACAAGTGGACAGGGTCACTTATACTGATATATCTGGACAAAATATTACAAACTGAGGCATAATCACTTATAAGTTATCGATTTTAAAGTTAACACATTATTTATTTTTACTTCGATTGCACAGAAAGCTCAGCAATCTTATGCACTTGTTCTATAAGACATGGATGTTGGTTTTTCATGAATGTGTGAGAGGAACCCAGATTACACAGGGAAAACCATCGACCAGTACTACCCAACCCTGTTTTGGTTTGTGTTGAGGTTTTTTACGGCCCAGTCAACCCAATGGGGTCATGTCGAGTGCGGTCAGTTTACCTAACCACACGTTTACTGGGCAGGCTTAATCCTCTAAGCGGTTAACCAGTATTGTGCACATTCTTTCGCTAGAAACTGACAACTGCCCTTCTTGAATCAGGGGGAAGGGAGAGAATGACCGTAGAAAATATTTCATGATCAATCTCCACGAAAGAATGTTGCCGACCTCGGCGGGGGTTGAACCCGAGACCTCCTGGTCTCCAGTCGGACGGCGCATCCAACTGAGCCACCGAGGCCGGCCCACCCTGTTTTATGCCTGATCCTGGTGCCCCATAAATCCAATGTCGGCTGCAGTGAATTATTCACATTAGGCACCATTAAAGGAAACTAAGGAGGGAAAGTGTGTTGGATGCAGGACTGAAACCTGTGACCTTTAACTTGCAAGTGTTCTACCCAACTGAGCTAACCAGATGGCTGTACCCCCAATCACCACACCAGGATTTTTTGATGCCTGAATAAAATTAATGTGTGTGTGTGTTTTGATGATTTTTGATTTGGGTTTTATGTCTCTTTCAAGAATATTTCACTTATATCGAGCCTATCGTTCATCAAAGGTGGGCGAAAACCGGAGTATCCGGGGGGAAAACACCTGACCATCCGTAAGCAGAACACGGCTTTCCCACATGTGACGTGACCCGAGCGAGACTCGAACCACAGCAGTGAGAAATGATGAAATTTTAGTATCAGTTTATATTATAAATATTTTGTATGCATATATGTGTGCAGTGTTGGGACCTAGAACATGGAACTGTCATGGATTCATGGAATAACGGAAAGTTCCGAAAAAAAGTACTGAAATGTCCGTAGTATTGGACTATAATAAGCCACCCAAATGGTCCCAAGCCTTGTACATGGAGTTAACAAAACACGAAAACATTGGCACTGTTGCATCTTCCAAATTGTATTCAGCATTCCCATTTACCCTCTGCAGAGGGGTTTTTATCCCCTCAAAGTTTGTCTTATACCCCTAAATTTGAAAAGAGTAGTATACTGCTTTACAATGGGCGTAGAAAAAAAGAGAACAGAGCAGATTTACCCCCAGTTTCAAAATGCAGTGGGAATCCTGATATTAACAGCAGTGCTTTCATTGAATTTCCAAGCAAGCCAGAATCGAGAAAAAAAAACAAAAAAAACGTCTTTATATACAGGCCCACAAGATCCCAGTACAATCTGATGTTCCAGTGCACAAAATGTCAGCATTGGTTCCATCCAGAGTGCCAAGATATCAAACTGAAAGCGTGCCACTTGAAACATTCAAGAATTGTTGGATGTTTTGAATGTTGACTAAAATGAAAACTTGCATGTAGCAACTGAGTAAATGTTATCAATTTATTCTAATGGATCCGTTTCCTTTCAAATTCTCTGTTAATACTACTGTTGAATGTCTTTTCTAGCGACTGATTTTGCTTTTTTTTCCCGGCCTTGCACTTAATACTTTTCATGCAAATGTGTATCTCGGATACACTACGGAGCTTCCATGGAACTTTATCATATCACTGATACAAAATTTAAATGACTGACAGACCTTGATCACGGAACTTTCATGGATTCATGGAGTTTTTACGGATTCACTGAAGTTCCTTAAAATCATAGAACTTCCACAGATTTACAGACAGTTACAATAGCTCTTGTCATATAAATTTAGCAAATGATGAGTGATAAAATAAAATCCCCTTATAAACACAAAAAATCTTCGGGGAAAATATAACGATAACAACAAACATTCCATATAAAATGCCATTTCCCTGTTTTTTTCATGGGCGGTATCAATTAGATTTTGAGGGTCCCAAATTTTGTTTTTACTTTTAAAGCTCATAACTTTTTCCTGATAACTAAGAATGAGAATGTGGGTCAACAATACTTCAGTCATTAACGATATTGCCTCCAGATTTGTGGGACTTTTACCCAACCTGATCACATGATGAACTCAGGCCCTGCTTAAGCAGGTCTGCCTTGGAGGCTACAGGCAGCCCATCTAGTTCGCGGGCCCCAATGGGCGGGGGCCGTGGTTCCTGAATATCCGATAATTAGTGAACCTCGGTAATAGGCATCTCACTGACGATACACTAACCGTTGGCCTCCTGAAACGCATTTTACTGCTTCAGGAATTTTGCTAGAGATCTTGAAACTTTTCTGCTTTTCGGACGTTATTTTTAGAGAGCCTATACATGAACTACAAAAAATCTTCGAGAAAATATAATTTCTATCGAAGAAAATTATTACTATGGTGGAAATCAGTGTGATTGGGGCGGACTTGATTCACATTTTTTTTGGTATCCGGTATATCTGGAAGGCACAAAGTGACAGGCACAGTGGCCGCAGGAAAGTAATACCGCAAAAATGTAAATAAAACGTTATTTTTATTTATTTTTATTTTTTTTTTTATTTATTTATTTTGTCAAAAAAAATTTATAAATAATTTTCATAAAAACATATATTAAAGCGAACGTTTAGGAAAAAAGTGCTGCTAAATACCTCGGACCTAATGTGTATATTGGGTCCAAGTAAATACATATGTAACCGCACTGTACTTTACTTTTTCGAAAATATTCATGCGAAGTGATTTCGGCCGAAACTGTTTATGGTGAATAGCCGAAAAAACTGCTGATGCTTTATCACTTATTTATACCTTTGATACGCTTTCGGAGAATTTTTTGCATCAATTTTCAAATTCTCTGCCTCAGAAGGTTCTGGAGGCTGAATCAAGTTCCACCGTTTGTTTATTTTGACTGGTTCCCTCACCCTATAGCTCAATACTTCGCATATAGAACACAGGAAACCAGTTAATTGTTTATTCTGTTTATATTCGTCCGCCGAGATTGCGCTCAACATCATTAAATTATTATTTCTTCAAAAGTTTGAAGTTTTCTTTGTTTTGTATATTCGGTCGCTCTTTATAATTATCAGAGTGTAGACGGCTTACATGTTTGAATGCAGAATTAAGCGACATCAGCGTCAATATGGAACTACTTTTTAGGAAGTTTTTAGGTTTGCAATTTTGAGAAGAAGGATTGTAGAAATTCCATATAGTAAATTTGGCGGCGGTAAAACCGCCACCAAAAATGTTCTGCACGATACGACCACTTCAGCTTCGAAAGAAAATACTAGCAAGCGTACTGGACACCATGCAGTGTCAGAGCTGTTAACTTGGATGTAGGGGTGGGTGTTCACAAGGGACTACTAGTACATGTCTTATGAGAAAACTCATTTGTTCGGTTGTATAAAGCAAAGGTCAATAATATAAGACCACTTTGGCAGCTACTGCACGCAAAACCATACCAAACCAAACCAATCAACAGCAAAAAAAAAAAAAAAAAAAAAAAAAAAAAAAAAAAAAGAAATAAACAAAGACGTGTAATCATAATATTCCACCATTTTTGTGCGGCGGGCAGATAACGTTTTTTTCCAAAATTAAGGAAAGTTGTTTCCCAGTAGCAAGCCCCAACTAGATTTCCATAATATCAATATACATACCAAGTTTGGCTGTCATTCATTGACATTTACTTAAGTTATCGTCCGTAAACGAAACTATAGACGTGTGGTTGGCAGATAACTCTGTCAAAAATTGACGAAATGTGCCCGTTAACAATCCAAAACCACTCACTACTGATATACATGCAAACGCAAAAATTGAATTAAATCCATCGAAAATTATTCAAATTAGCGGAAATCATGCGTTGATGGGCGGACGTACGGACGTACGGACATTCGAAATGGAAAACATAATACAACAACAGTATCGTGTGGTGGGGTATAAAACAAAACGAACTGAAAACAAACAACATGAAAAGCTATCATAAATGTGCTGTTGTGACAGTAACATTAGCAATTATTGAGGTCAAATCCACCTGACATTTAGCAATTATAATTGAAACGCGCCAAGATCATATGGCGCCTCTGCGTCTTTGCTGGTAGTTTGTGTTGAGGTTTTACTGCCCAGTCAATCCATCGGCGTCATGTCGAGCGCGGTGTTCGCTGCTAGTACATGTACATAAAATCTAATAGGAAATGCTGTGCCTCTGTTTATATGTGATCAGTTATGAGCGCGATCTGCCAGCGAAGTCCTACGACTTAATAAGAGAAATTGCTAAACGTCGATACATCCCATAGTATCTACTGATTTTGTAGGCGCAGGGATGCAGTCTGATCTTGGATTTGCTTCGGACCCCTTTGCCTCGTCGCAAGGCTCAGTAAGATATTTCTATACTAAGGCTTGTGAAAATAGAGTTACTGGTCATCTCATCTACAAATTTCAATTTAAAAGCTTCAATTTGGCCGCGCCATGCGAAAACGTGTCTTTTGGCATATGCGGACAGCGAAGGCCCAGATCAGCCTGCACATCCGCGCAGTCTGATCAGGGCCTTCGCTGTCTGCTAACAGAATAATTGGACACTATAGAATGCGTCAATGGAAAGCAAATGTCCGGATGAGACTTTGCGCATGCGTGGGATGAATCTGTATTTGTGCATTTTGCGCACGGTGGAAGACACATTTTGGCTTGGCGCGGCCCACTCAGTCCTTCCGTCGCATCCAACTCACTCAGTCCTACCGCCGCAATCAGCTGACTACCGCCAATGAACGCAAAAGCACATGTGAAACCCTAACAGCAAAGGATACACATGACAGACTGGGCCCAGTTGTTCAAAGCGTCGTTAGCTTAACGAGCTCGTTAAGGGTCATTTTGTTAACTGTTTTAGTGGATTCAATACACAATATTCTGATATTTTTTGCTGAAAAAATGTGAGTAGCTTTTGCACTGCAAAAGCTACTCACATTTTTTCAGCAAAAAATTTCAGCATATTTGCGTATCACTCGATGTAAATTTTAATGAATCGTTAACTAACGATGTCGTTAGCTTTGAACAACTGGGCCCTGATTTTTACCTGTATGTTTTAAAGGCTCTTTCCCCAAACCAGACAGGACCTACCAAACTCAACAATAAGGCACAATACAAGATAAAGCATGAAAAAATCCCCGCAGATAAATAACAACCACAAGTCGCCTACAAAACGCAAACAACACAAGAACCACGGTCTAATAACGTTCAGTAATTTTAAACTACCGAGGGGTTTAAATCGATTTTAATGGCACCAACGCTTAAACTCAGCTCAAATGTAAAACATACAAAATGATTGTTCAGCTCGCATAAATTATGTCTTTCAAACTCAATCTCTTTACTCACTTCATCGCAGAAAACATGTAAGTCAAACTACATCACTGCGGTTAAACAAGGATTAAAACTTACCATAAAACGTCTTCTTCTTTTAAGCAAGAAAAACAGGCATCCGTTCCCACAACCCCAGTTCTCTACTTTATAAAGTAGTAAGGGCTAGGGTTTGGTGTGTGTGAGTATGTGGCTGGGTGGGCGGGATCGCGTTGTTCAGAAATTATGAGAACGCCCGCGTAATGTTTTGTTGCGTAATGTTGTTAAGCCTGTGTTGTTTTTATGTGGAATATATATATATATATATATATATATATATATATATATATATATATATATATATATATATATATATATATGTGTGTGTGTGTGTGTGTGTGTGTGTGTGTGTGTGTGTGTGTGTGTGTGTGTATAAGCTTTACATGAAGCAGACGACTTGTTAAGTTAAGGTGGAATATTTGGTGATAATTCTGGGAACTTGCTTTTCTTATTTCTCTATTAAAGCCTATATTGTGGGTACTCATTAGTAGCGCTTTATCGAGGCTCTCCTACGTGTACTATAAACACGACATTTTTTTATGGAGAAATGCAGAAAATTATCCGATAGTTGTCATCAAATAGTCCCATTAAACGAATCGTCTGTGAACTCAGTTTAATTCTTTCTATTTCCTGTACTAAACTCGTCAGATCTGTTATGCTTTATCTAAGATGATGGTCATCAGAAAAGGAGATCCTTTGCATATAAGAACAAAAACAAATTTTCTTTGCTGTCCACATATCTGTTTCTTGAGCTGATTTTTTTTTCTTGGCCGACACCAAAATTACATAGAATTGGTCGACCATTCACCGGTTCTTTTGGTTCGCAATTTTAACAGAGTTTAAAGTTTAACGTCATGTAACCTCTATGTGAATACATACTAACATAAGAATTGCACTCTAGGCAAAATTTTCAGCAACAGACAAATTGAAATATTTTTCTTTTTCCTTACTTTTTTGCAGAAAACAGAATTTGACATTTCATGCAAATTGACTCCTACAAGGCAATTTGCTTGAAATAAATGTCAAAGCCTGTTTTTTTTTGGTTTTTTTTTTGTAAAATAATAAAAAAAAACACACATTTCTCGTCTGATGAATTCGCCCAGAGAGTGGTAAGATTAAATAATATACAGATAAATCTGTATCTAAATCATTTATACCACCAATTGAAAAAAGATAAAAGAGAAACACTTTCTCAATGGGTAAGGAAAACATGTTACATAAGATGTTTTGAGAAGATTGAAATTGTATATGAAATGATAATTTGTACTGCTTATTGACTGATTTTGCAACAAAATGTCTTGGTGTTAATAACGAATCCAGGCCAAAAGTAGAATTGCACTTTCCTTCTAATACATATACAATGATCAAAGCAAGTAAATTGCTGTGTGCAACTACTACCTAGACCAAGGCCGTCGTTGCCCACCCAGACGATACCGAAATTATTCGCATAATTTTCGCGTTATGCGTGTGGCAATAAGCTTCGTCTTGGATGCTGATCTAACTCACACACATGACGTGTATACAACGTCGCATTAACGGCGATGCAACGGGCACATGGCGTTTAACGTCGACGCAACTTCATGATGTTTATACGTTAAATAAACGTCAATGCAAGGTCATGACGTTGTATTGACGTAAATGTGACGTTGAATAAACGTCATTTATTAAAAAGCTATAAATGTTAAAATGATTAAGATGTGCGATGAAAGCCGAGGAGCTAGCATGCCGATATCACACGATATTGGCACATTTACTCGATATTGCACACTGACTCGGATGCCTTTTGATGACGCCGTAATGCAGTGACGTCGCGCCAAACCTTGTCACGCACATTGGAGAATTCACATTTTTGTTATTAAAACAGCGTTTTAAAGCTAGGTTAGAAACACCGGGAAATAAGATAAATATATATAGCTAAATAATAAAAGGGTTATTACACTGATATTGGTGAATATTGTCCCTCGATGGGATATCTACGGACCCGAGCTTCGTATAGTACCCACTGGGAAGCTGTCTTCAGTCCGCATTTAAGACGAAAATACATAATAAAATGTACCATTGGTGAAAACGCAGATATGTTCATTATTTTTACTGTTGTCAGGTCATGCCTAAGACCTGGCTATTCACAGAGCAATTAGCAAAGACTGATCAGACTGCGCGGATCAGCTAGCTAATCGAAGTGTTTGCTGGGCGCATATATTCGAAGGTATATTATGTCATATCGTAGATCATGTGGAAGCTCTTAAGTCTTTTCTAACTATGAACAACTTGATCTTAAGTCCGAAAATGGGTCTACTCTAAACTGAAAGAATTTGCTCTCGTGTGGGAGCATGTTTTTTCCTTTTAGAGTAGTCCCAGTTTTGAAAGCAAAAACAATTTGGAAAGAGCTTTCTCTCTTGAAAGTGTATATGCGAAAAATGTGTTCGTTCCTATTTAACAGTCATCACGAAAACATGCCTATATAATGTTGACCCCATTAAACCCCACTTTTATATAGTAAAACTGGGGTTTAGAGAGGTAAACACTATTTTTTCTTATTTCTGCTCGAAAACATAAATTGCGGGTTCCCGTTAGAACCGCCACAGCGAGGCGGCTCTAACGAGTACCCACAATCTATGTTTTTGAGCAGAAGTATGAAAAATATCAGAATTTTTTATCTGAAAATTTTCATTTTTGGTGGTAAAATTTTCAGTATATTTTTGAATAGGCTTGTTTTAGTAATGGAATGTCTGTATCACCCGTACATATATGCTTTCTTGTTCAGGGCTTTGCTATCCTCTTAATAGCCTAGCTACTAGGCCAATATATAAGTGTGTTTGCCACGTTTTGTTTACTTATCTTTATTTTTTTCATTTACATTCTACTTTTTGATTCAGTGTTTAGCTAGTCTATGGGTGAACTTTTCTTCTGTGGTTGTCGCTAAATATATATTGGAAATCCAGACCATATTATCTATAGACTAGCCACAGAGTTCAATAAGCCAAAAAATATATATGTATATTTCTAAGCTTTGGGCAAGGCTATCCTCTTAAGTAATCAGCGGAAATGATATTGCTGATATTATAGGGTTATTGCACTGATATTGGTGAATACTGTCCCGAGTTGCGATATTGAAGGACGCGAGCTTGCGAGCTTCCGTAGATATCCCAACGAGGACAATATTCACCTATATCAGTACAATAACCTTTTTATCTCGTTTTGCTTCCTATTCTGTATTTTTGTTTAATTTGACGCTGCAAATAGCCCTTTCTTTAACAGTGCAAAACTGATATTAGAAAGTGATATCATTTTTGCATTAGTACAATATCAACATGATATTATTTTTGCACTGTTGCTGTTTTGCAGCGAATCTGGGTGTAAAAAAAAAAAAAAAAATTATCTGAGCAAAAAATTTGTTTTGTTGCTTCACTTGCTGCTTTCAAACTTTAAAAATCATTTATATTATGTTTTGGTTCCGTATGACGTCATATTTCATGACGTCATACAACGCCAACATTCCACAATGGTAATATTACCGTAAATAAAATTGAGATTTGTTTATGTTCGACATACAAGCATTATTGATCTAAAGAAAGCGTGCAATTTTGATACTGCATGCTTGTATAGATTAATATCGGCATCTTTTTTCCTCGGATTTAATCGTTCATTTCTAATCAGTTAATATTTATAGCTATATAATAATACAGACTATATCGACAGAGGGCGAAAGATCTGATGCGGAGTTTCAGATGTCTTCAAAGCCATTTCGCTACTTTGCGACTGATCTGAAAATGCGCATCTCAAATTTGCTTGAAGATCTTTTTTCGACTGACGTAATCTGATTCATCATGTGCACATCCTCATTTTTTTCTGACCCTCCGCCAACTTCGACCTCCACTTTTAAATGAAAACTGGGTTCGCCTCAATTCTGAATATTTGAAGCATTTCTTCTTGTGAGTGTGTTTAAAACATCAGAAACGTTTAAGAAACAATTTAATTTCTTAAACCGCTCAATCAATGATAATTTGATAAAATGTTACATAGCTTTTTTATGTTCTTTTTTGTTACTTTGCGAAAAATCTGTTTTAATTTTGTCAGCTTTATTTAAAGTATTACTAAGATTTTTAATTTTGAACCTCGATAATGGGCTTGTCCAATGTTAGGCTCAAACAATACAAAACTATACTATTCTTCGAGTTGCAAAGCATATAACCGGGCAATAAGCCATTATGAAATTACGCTACTTCAAGTATATAGAAAATTTCACCTCCAAAAACTGAAAATTTTCAGATAAAAAAACTCTGATATTTTTCATATTTCTGCTCAAAACATAGTTTGTGGGTTCTCGTTAGAACCGCCTCGGCAAGGTGGTTCTAATGAGTACCCCCAATGTATGTTTTTGAGAAGGAATAGAAAAAAATAATGTATACCCCTGTAAACCCCAGTTTTACTAGTTTAAAAGTGTAAAATTATACAGATATATATGTTTTCGTGATGTAGGCTCGAACAATACTAAACTAATACTATTCTTGATAATTGCAAAGCGTATGACTGGGCAATAACCCTTTTATCAGAAATGACACGTCATGCTTTAGTACGGAAATTGCCTTGTAAATGAAATTGTTCGAAGCAAAAGTACACAAATCAACCGTTGACGTGTGGTTTTATTAATACATTGATGACATTATTTGAATTGTGTCAGTCATGTAACATGGATCCTAATACATAAACGAAATGGGAAACAAACGCTTCTGGATAGATTACTTATGGGACTCACTGCCAGAGATTATACAAGTAGACCGTATTCTGTACTGAACAGTATCGTTCTTGATCAGACTGCTTCAATGAAAACGATCACAGGTAGCTTTGTTGTTCTCTTGTCAGTTCAATGTATGACAAAGTGCCTCTAACTTTAGTTTATCTGCCTACACTGTTTTCGGTATCCCAGGGTTGCTATATATATATTGTGCAATGACATTACCGTGGATGACTTACTCTGGCTTATTGAAAACACTAACCAATATCCTCTACAGACTGGATGTACTATACAAAGTCCAAAATATTTCTGGGCACAGCACAGCCTAGAATAACTCCTCTGAAACGTTTATTGATTGATTGAGTTGGGGTTTAACGACACGTCAACCCTTGTGGGTCATTTTGTATCGTCTCCCAGAGAAAGGGAGAAAAAAGATAGAAGAGATAGTAGAGGAGATGAAAAAGAGGGACAGGGAAGAAAGAGGAACGAGAATGAAAGTGAAGAAACAGAAGAAACAAAAACATCCCCCTCTACCCTTACCTGCTACAAGGATAGCAGGCCTTGCCCAGCTGTAAGTCAATATAAGTTGGGCGCCCCGGTGACGTAAGATAAAGGACACCTTCGCACCACCCAACCACAACTATCTGAAACGTTTAAACTGTTGTTCTACATCATTACTGGCTAAGTAGCAAACATCATAAACCTTGATCAGAGGAGCAGTCTGATCTGGGTCTAACTTGATTGGGATGTTTTATCGTATGTTTTGGGCCTGTTATATTTCATGTTAGTTGTACACGTCCCATATGAGAACACAGAGATACACATACTCTTATTAATCGTCGCCGTCGTCCGCATCTGTAATAAGTTACCTTTTTGTGATATCCGTCGGTTAAGTTGTTTATCACCTATATTGTTGTTTGACAATGATTCTGGAAGAGGCATAGAAAAGCAATAAAACTTCTGTCACGAAATCAATCATTTCTATGATTCTAATCAGGCGAGCAATTTGTTTTCGTGACGAGCAAGATTCCACATCAAGGAGAATGACGGAACAAGTGTAACAGTAGTAGCGTCTATCAAGGGTATCGAACTGATCGCGAATAATTATTGCGACATCTTTCATTATACAAAAGTTTCCACTAACGGAAACTATACTGTAACTGCAAAGCAGTGTGACGTCACATGCACGCTAACTATTTCACATCACGAAACATGCCTATATAATTTGACCCCCTTAAACCCCACTTTTATACACTAGTAAAACTGGGGTTTACAGGGGTATAAATTATTTTTCTTATTTCTGCTCAAAGCACCCATAATCTAACGAGTACCCATAATCTATGTTTTGAGCAGAAATATGAAAAGTATCTGTTTTTTTTTTATCTGTAAATTTTCATTTTTTGATGGTAAAATTTTCAGTATATTTGAATAGGCATGTTTTCGTAATGATCATGTAGATGCTCCAAGCAAACACACATCGTCGTTTCGAATGTATAACTAAATAGCTAAGCGCTTAGCTACCTATTCTCCAAATGAGGTTATCACAAAGCAAGCTAAGACAAAAACAAAATGCATTACTTGACTCTCAAACTACAGGCAGTGCTGTCTTAAGACCATGAAGTAGATCTGAGACTTCAGAAGTTTCTCGGTTAGTGATATTACACAAAATAACTGTGTAGGAAAGTACAAGAAACCATTAAACAGGAAATACTTACATTAAAACAGATTTAAAAGACCTGGAAAAGTGCAAAACTATAGCAGAGAACACATAAAAAGGCTAATATGTTTTGACAACAAATACTAGAAACAATGAAAGCAATGCCAAATCAGATATCTCTACCTTAAGGTAATTGGATAAATTTTCGAGGGAGATAAATCTGTCAAAATTGTTTTTGATCCTTTATGAAAAAAGATCCACATTACAAGGAAAGATTTTGCTCCCCATGGGAGCAAATTCCTTCCGTTAAGAGCAGATTCCTTCACAAAAGGCGCTTGATGTGCAAGGAAGCACACAGGAAGTCACAAACGTTGTCGCCCTTTTGACAAATGGCGGACATATATCAAGTATATCTTAAACCTGTCTGGAACATGTATCAGCAACGCTGCCTAAAGCAGGTCAGGTCAGAAAATACGTTGTCTCATGTCGCATTAACTCACGGCCCAGCAAAGACGGATGTTCGCTATGGATCTTTGTCGTCTAAAACTCTGATCAGATTGTACTTACCCGCAGTCGGATCTGATTCTTCGCTAGGTGCATATGTCTAGGGAGTTATTTCTCATATTAGTAACACTGCACGAAATATGTTTTGTAAACGTAGTCAGTAAAGCCTTAGGGGCTGCAAATAATTTTACCGGCCAAAGCAAAAGGAAAGTATGTGTTCCTAACTTGATTACGGTTCAACTGACTTAAAAAGTAAACCTGTACTTAAAATGAACCACACCTGAAAGTTCTTTAGAATGCTCGTTTTACTATGCTTAGTACCTGTTCTTAATTTTGCTATATTTCAGCGACTTCGGCATACGACATATTGTGTTCCTGAATATGTAAATCACGATCACGATTTAACTTCAAGAGATTTGCAAGTTTTTTGTTTTGTTTTGCGTTTGTGGTAGATTATAGGACGGTTGTCCAGAATTAGCTCCTGTTCTTCTCTTCAATCGTATCCTTATTGAGCAAAGAGTCCTATATTCGTCTGTCACGGACGCCGTTCAGTTCTGCTAGAGATTCTCCCTTTGAAAGGAGATATGTTTTCATGTAAAAATGACTCGACGGACTTGGTAGATTTTGCGCCATTTTTACCAAGAAAACAGTTTTTGTCACTCCCTGTTATCTTTCCCGCACAGTAAGTCTTTTCTGAAAAAGGGTCTACTCTAAAAAGAAAGAATTTGCTCCAAATCTTTCCTTTTAGACTAGATCCCTTTTTTGAAGGGAGTCAAAAACAACTGACAGATTTGTCTCCCCCGAACGTGTATCCAATTCGCTTAAAGTGCTCTCTCTCTCTCTCTCTGAGGTGTACCCAATCACCATAAGAAAAAACGCAGCAATGCCAATATATTTTTGCTTTCCTTCTGATAAAAAGTGTCTTAAAGGAACGAATTTGCTAACTATGTGAATAGATATTTCCATTTAGAGTACAGACACCTTTCAGAAAGCGTTTGGTGTGCAGAAACGCAAACGCAAACGTTAAACTATAACCCCAACCACTCTCCAGCTCTCATAAAACCCTTCCATATAAAATGTGTTTGTCAGTCATAAAGGTTAGCAGGCTTTTAGTCTAGAAATTTTATAACACAATGTTTTATTTCATAGGATACCAAATGGGCACATAACATTGGAACATCATCGTCTGCACATTGGTTCAACGTCCTAATTAAATCAGCGCTGAAACTACGTTTAACGCTTTGTACCCACTGGGAATTATCATAATATATAGAAATTTTAACACTATCAATTCAATAAAATAAAATCAGATAAAATAAATAAATAAAAAAAAAAAAAAAAAAAAAAAAAAAAAAAAAACGCACAAAAAGAAACAACAATAAAATCTTTTAGAGTTTTATCAATGGTATTATTCATTTACCGTTTGTTGCATTTCATTTACATACCTGCTTTTGATTTATATATTTTCGTGCCTCATTTTGAAAATGTACCGTATGACAACGATACTATATTTAACCATTATCCTGCTGAATAAATTAAGATATCATACCCACTTCTAATTTTCAGCCAATCAGATAGCTTGATCTGGATTGTTGCTGTAAATTCACATACGTAATGGCAAACAGTGCAGATCCAGATCAGTTGGCTTCTTAGCAATTGATCTGGATCTACAATGTTTGCAAAGGCAGGACATACCCGGGTTCAGCATAATAAGGGTTAAAACTAGACAGTTTTATACAGATCAAGTAAACTGATTGCACATTGTAGCCACCTGGAATGAGTTTCACTGCATGGTTTGGAAGGTATAAGCTGATAACTGCAGCGGGATAAGACTATAAAATGCTGATAGTGATAAAGCAAGCTGTGATTTGCATTGTTTTGATTTTTTAATAATAACTTCCATAAGCAATCGAGCCGTCAGTGTTCATCATTCATCAGCCGTATTGCCAAAATAAACAGTTCACAAGGATGAACCCGTCCTAGTATGTTTGTTTTAATATACAATGTTTGAAAGTAACAATAACAGAGATAAAAAGGTGGTAAATAATACATTTATTGCATTTCTTACAACGACTTACCTATTTTTTTCTCTGTAAAAGAAAACCCGGTAATCGTTCACTAGTGAATTATTTCTTTTATTCAAATGGGTTGTTTCACGCGCTAGTTAGTGACGTATTTCTGTGACGTAATTAATTCATTTATTAAAGAATTGTGCAATCTTTTGCTTTCAACGCTTTAAAACGCGTTTATTACAAAGAAAAATGTTTGAAAACATGATAACTTGAGATCTTTATTTATTATCTTAATTATAATTGAAATTCGATTTTACTTTCTTTTTTTTTGTTCAGCAGTTCAAGGCCGGACATCTCTAACCAGCATATGAAATTCACACGCGTCTCAAACGTACCACATCCAAATAAAACCCATTGTGTGTGGGGTGGGGTTAAGACATGTAATAAACAGTTTATTCGTTTGTTTTTGATCGATCGCGGCAAAATAACTCAAGCGTGTTCTGAGGCTTTCGTGTAAAAGACTCTTCGCTATCATCAATCGACCTTTTAAACGGAACATTAGAGCACTAGTGAATTACTTCTCCGTAATTGGTCAAAAAAGCAAAACAAAAAACATATAAACGCCATGTATTTAAGTATTTTACTTTAATGGAAAATACTATAGAGAATGCTCAGAAAGGGTCACCATCACAAAGCCTAACAAACGACACGAAACACAAACAAAACACGATGGACAGTACTAAAGAAAAGCAAGTAGCTCCACCGTCCAAAATTAAAAACATTAACATACCTAAGGGTTATTATCCGTCACCACATCGAACTTGGCACCATACAGGTAGTCATGAGGCTTATTTGAGCAGATATGCACAAGCCATTCCGATCCGAAATCAAAGTCCCTAAACAACAGCTTAAGTACTCTATGAAGGTGTCTTTATACATTATGGATTTCCGGCCATTCTTCACAACGACAAAAAAGCGGGTTTCGAATCTAAGTCATCTGGCAATTATGCCCGATTGCAGGATTAAGGAAATCTTGAACAAACACTATACCACCCAATGGGAAACGGAACGGTCGAACTGTTCAGTTGAACGCTACTAAATATGCTTGGTACGTTGAAAGAAGATCAAAAGGTCGATTGGAAGTCCCACTTGTCAACACTAATGCACGCCTATAACGCTACTGAACATAAAGTACTGGATTCTCCCCGTTTTACTTAATGTTCGCTGACATCCGAGGCTGGCAACTGAGTCATACTTGGGCCTTCAAAAGAGAACAGAGACACGGAAAAGTCACCCACTGGACAGACTGGAAGAACGCCTCAATGCTGCTTACAAAACAGCCAACGATGAAGCGAAGCCTGCCGCCAGAAAACAGAAAAAATACTACGACAGAAAAGTGTGACTTGTTTGTCTTCAACCAGGGGATGGAGTACTAGTAAAGAATGTTGGACTAAAAGGGAAACAGAAACTGGCAGATATTTGGGACAAATATCCTAATATTTTCATGAGTCAACCTATAGAGGATATCCCTGTGTATAAAGTTCAACGAGAAAATGATCCTTTGAAGAAAAAACTTCTGCACAGGAACATGTTTCTCCCGTTCCATGGTCCCCTTATATAGATGATAGCGAAGAAGAATTAAAATCAATAACACAAGAACCAAGTTCAGCAGAAGAGGAACCAACAGCAACCAACAGTGAATCCAGTACAGATAGTGAGGCGGAAGATTTAAGAGCATGAAATGAACAGGCACATAGATATATTATCCCCCAAAGACAGAGAAACTTCAGAGACAGAAAAAGACGTAGAGAAGACAGGAACCAGAGAGATTAGTAGCGATCACCTCCCAGAAGAGGTAACAGAAAGCGACAAACTCCGGCTTGGATGCAGACAGATGACTGCCAGATAAACATGCAGCCATTCATCCTTACTGTGGATCCATCTCAAGTAGTTTTTGTTTGTGTTGTTTGTGTTGAGGTTTTACGGCCCAGTCAACCCAGTGGGGTCATGTCGAGCGCGGTCAGTTTACCTAAACACACGTTTACTGGGCAGGCTTAATCCTCTAAAAGCGGTTAACCAGTATTGTGCACATTCTTTCGCCAGAAACTGACAACTGCCCTTCTTGAATCAGCGGAAGGGAGAGAATGACCGTAGAAAATATTTCATGATCAATCTCCACGAAAGAATGTTGCCGACCTCGGCGGGGGTCGAACCCGCGACCTCCTGGTCTCCAGTCGGACGCGCATCCAACTGCGCCACCGAAGACGGCATCTCAAGTAGAGACATTATAATTTATTCAATTCATGAAACGGCGTTTCTTACCATATTTTTTAAAAGTTAACTGATAAGAAGTCAAGCAGGATTCGATATGATAATTATAAGTCACTTCAAGTAGAATTCCATATGGTGAGTTGTCATTTTATAGACAGTTCTAACATGTAAAGATGTAACTTAAATGACTATTTTGAAAGTTTAGTTTTTGTTTTAGCTATTCATCATCATCATTATCATCATCAACATCATCATCATCATACTTGTCATCGTTTTGGTCATTGTCGTCGTCATAATCGCTATCGTCGTGGTCATAATTATCATCGTTGTCGTCATAATCCTTGACGTTGTCGTTATCGTCGTCGTCTTTATTGTAATCGTTATCATCATCATCATCAACTCCATCATCATCATCATCATCATCATCGTCTTCGTTGTCATCGTTTGCTTTATTGTCGCTGTCATAATCGATGTCGTCACGGTCATAATTGTTACGACAGAGCAGACCGCGGCTAAACTGGTTGCATACAGCGTGAAAAGCACATAAAGCGTGAAATAGATGCGTTTCAAGGTTTTAACCTTACTATATCTACATCCACCGACACTGTCCAAATGAAGGACAACCAGGCAGCGAAATAGTGCCGTCAGTGGACAGTTCGGTGAGTGGTATTTTCATATAAATACTATTAAATTGTTTGTAGGTTTTTCTGTTCGAATTCCGAGAAGCAGAAACGTGTCCGAGTCTGAAAAGGAAACCCACAAACTATATATTGTAGTGCACACTAATCCGATTCTGTATATGTTACCCGAGTTATTTAGAAATACCGAGTGGGCTGCGCTGTATTGTGCAGTCTGGTAGTTTTTTTTTCACGTTGCGTGAATTACATTTGCTGTCGTGAACGCTGAGCAGGCTGCGCTGGCATGTGCAGACTGATCAGTCCTTTTGTGGCAGCAAGCGCAAGATGTAGATGAGTTTATACGAATAAAAACAGTCAGGGTTGCAATCGCCAATTTGTTGTTCGCGGTACCATATGAATCGCGTAGGTAGAAAGATTAGGTTTTATATACACATACGCAACACGTGAATACGCACGAACATACAGGCATGTACACACCCACATACATACGCAAGATGTTTTATGCTAAACATTAATTTAAATCAGTTATATTAAAAATGTAATGGTTGTTAGGTTTGTAAGACAAATTCTATAATACTTTTACGTCTGCGGAGTATAATGTACGCTTATTAAAGCTATTCCGATTTCATCTGATCAGGGCACGGAGATACTAAAAGTTGGGAGTTGATACTATACTACTAGCTCTCTGATCATAATTCGGAAGTCGGGTGTGTTTCACAATGATAATGTCAGTGAGATTTAGGATTGCGACATTTGGATTGTCATATTCCTGATTGTCATTCAGACATTATAATTAATATAAAGCCGTATATAAGGAAATTGAGTTTGCATATGACGTTTAGTGGGCGACATTGCCGACGGTTAGCGAGGCTCACCGTAGACCACGCCGACGTCATTAAAAGGGAAATAAGTCACGGATGAGTCACGTCGACGTCACGTGCGTCATTGGAGAATAAAGGGACAGAATCAAAACAGCAGACTTCATCTTGTATTATTGAGGGATATGTCCTTAGTCTTTGCTTTTGTTTATTGTAGTTGTGTCCTTCCAAGAATATTTTAATGTTCCCAAGAACAATGTGGTGTTCAATACCTAAACAGAGCAAGAGGTCGAGCAGAGGCCGAAAAACGACTCCACTGAAGAATGTCTCTCTGAAGTTTAGATGCTTCAAGAGAAATCTTAGTCTCAATGACCAGTAGATTTTTACAGCACGTAGGCTGTGTTAAAATATATTCTATTCTAAAGTGAAAAAAAAAATATATCGTGGGAAAACGCGTCTAAAATGAGCGCTCCAAATACGAGGGTCGTACAAAAAGTTCTGTCACTAATAGGCTTCCTTCGTTTTATCCCAGGTATGTTTTAAAATGCTTCACTGCACTTGAATGGTGTGTTGATTAGCTAACGATACCCCTTTATTTCGTGCAAATTGCTTTCCAACTGACCGAGTTATTTCAAACTGAAATAGATGCAGTCATATACACTGACCAATGTACTTACATTGGAACATGGACCAGAAGACTGAAATTCGTAGCTATATTAAATGCCGCATTAGGCTTAATATAGATTCAAAGCACATATTTAATGAATTGTGTAGTATGTATGAACCTCAGACCATTTCAATGCGCACAGTTTTTAGATGGGTAAACGCTTTTAAAGCTGGGAAATTTTCTGTTAAAGATGATACCCGTCCTGGAAGGCCTAAAACCTGTTACCAAGGCTAACATCGCTGCTGTAAAGATTGTGATCGAACAGGATGCGCGATTGTCTGTCAAAGATATAGCTAGTTGTACTGGCATATCAGAAGGCAGTGTGCAAACAATTCTAATAGTGCTAGTGGGTACGTCATTTGCTTAGTGAGGAGCAAAAGACACAGCGCCTTAAATGTGCCCGGGAACTTTTGAAAACATATAAAGTCTGTAATAGTCTGGTTATTTCTAACTTGCTAACAGGTGATGAAACCTGGGTGCACATGTTTGAGCCACAAAGAAGGGCTGATAACAAGCAATGGAAGCGAAATGATAAAAAACGCCAATGTATTGCCAAGAGAACCATAAGTTCGAAAAAGATGTTGTACGCAATTTTCTTTAATTCAAGTGGGCCAGTCGCTCAAGTGCCTTATCCATCTTGTCATACAGTCACTGGCCGAATTCTACAAGAATTCTGAACTGAAGAAAGTGAAAGAGTTTTACAATAAGAAACGAGCAAGCAAAGGATGGTCAGGAGTCCACCTTTTACATGACAACGCCTCCTCTCATAAGTGTGAGGTTGTTAAATCTTTTTTGGCTTCTGAAAAGGTGAAAGTTTTAAACCATGTATTTTATTCACCTGACACGAGTCCTTGGGACTTATTTTTATTTCCAAGGCTTAAGAAAATGCTTTCTGGAAATAAGTATAGGTCTAGAAGTTCTCTTGGCAGCGCTATTTATCAGTGTCTCCAACACATACCAAAAGAAGACTATTTATCTGCTTTTTGCAGGCTGGGTAAAAAGGTTACAAAAATGTGTTTCAATAAAGGGGGAATACTTTGAAAGTTTGTAATAAAAATATGTTTGATAAAACGTTGCACTGAAGTAATCCGAACCCAGTGACAAAACTTTCTGCAGGACCCTCGTATATGAAACAATAAGACTGGATCTAGAGCAAGAAAAAGAAATATACTGCAGTAGGGTGAAAGAAGGAAGGCAGGCAATCTCTTTACATTGGCACAGAGTTCTCGGCATTCTCGTCAGTTTTGGTTGGGGTCATACTGAGTGTATAAAATTGATTAACCAGGCCAGGCTAATCAAGTAATATACCCAGTATACGTCCCAAACCGTGTCAACGTGAAGAGACTTGCTTAGAATTGGCTTTTGTATTGTCTGTATTGTGTTATATATGTTATAAATAGTATATGTGAAAAAGGTTGTTAAAAATTCTAACTTTGTTAGAGTCTTCTGTGTAGTGGTACAGTTAGGCATTGCCCAATCCGGAACTTAATCAAATTGAAATTCACCCTCGTAGCGTCTTTGCCGCCTATAGCATAACAATAATCATCATCGTTGTCGTCATAATCATTGTCGTTATCGTCGTCGTCATAATTGCCATCGTTATCATCACCAGTGTCATCGCCATCATCGTTTTAGTTGAACTTGTTGACAAGAGTACCATTTGTTTTTCATATACAATGTACAGTAGAACCTCGATAATTTAAACTCCAATAATTCAAAATTCTCAATAATTCAAAATCATTTTGAAGTCCCAACTGAAATATATGTATGCATTTTAACCCTCATTATTCAAAGTCCCAATAATTCAAACAAAATTGTTTGGTCCCTTGGACTTTGAATTATCGAGGTTCCACTGTATTTGTTTACGTTTTTCATACGTTTGCAAATGTTGGGACAAAATTTCGTAAAGCGGGGAAGTATGTAATAGGGTGGATCTGTGGTGTTACTTGACTAAACAGTTAAAAGTTTTGTGTTTGTCTCGTTTATTCTGTACTTCATTATTTATTTACCCAACATCCTTCTTGTCACCTTTCGAAATTTTCCTATGTAATAGGGTGGATTTTGGGTGTTCCTTGAATAAACAATGAAACGTTTTGTGTTTGGCTTGTTTATACTGTATTTCATTTTTTATTTACCTAACATCCTAGGCACCTTACGTATTGTCCTATATTGCATTCCTATATGCCTTTCTGCGAGGTCCTTTGACCTGTTGCACCATTTAATAATGCATGTACCGTTATATAGCCTTTCTCTGCAATTATATGCGTGCTCTGCGGCTATGGTTCAACGCAGTTGCCATTTTCGTTATATCTAGTAAAGTTGTATACTCTACTTTTGTTTGTACATGATAATTAAATATGGAAATATTAATATATATATTCAGGTTAGGGTATGTTTTGTAATATTGTATATCGTTCAGTTAGTGTTCAATTGTGATATGGTAAGATGTTTACTTAGTTTTATTTAGAGAAATGCAAATGTTTGATTGACTCTCGAAGCTGCATGGTAATGGAGTTTTCAACTACGTTATCCACTCACTTGTGTCAGTAATTAATAATTAAAATGTTTCTTTTTTATCCATAAATGTCCATTACTTTCATATGTAATGGTTCAGTGCATTTGCCATTTTCGTTATATCTAGTAAAGTTTTATACTTTACTGTATATTTTCAACCATCCATGTCACTGCTGAATGACATCATCTATTAAATATTCTAAATCGTGTGCTGTGTTTGGTCATTGTCACATAAATACCAGTGGAAAACCCATTCGGTCACAGCAATATTAGAATAGTAAAGAATAGCTAGAGGTGTCGTGGAAGTGTCACGATTTTACTTTATTTTTAGCGATTTTACGCTATTCATTATTGGCATGTTAACTAATAGTATTTAATTCTTGTGATATTTAAAGAAATGGCATAATTTTCAGGTAGTATTAATTTCAGGCTGTTATATCCAATGTAGAACATAAGTGTGATATAATCCGACGTCAACAGCTGACGTCAGTAACCAACGTCGGTTACCAAGTCAAAGGAGAACGGTAAGAAGACATGGCAGAAAGAATTAGCCGGACTTAGACAGAGGGAACAAAATACTAGAATAAGGAAACAGAGCAATAAAAACACAGACTGGGAAGATGGGAATGGAACAAATAATCAGAGATATGACAGATAGGACAATATGATAAGATTTACTGTTTTACTTAATTCGATTTTGTGCAAGGGAATGAATATTAACATTTTTCTGTGGTGAATATAGTGATAATTAAATAACCATAACTCATAAAGTTATTGCCTTTGCCACATTTGGCGCCGGAACCCGGGAGGATTATAAGGGGCCTGAAAAGCTATATTTGGAATCGAAACATTCACAGAGCCTACCATAAACATGCCATCATCTGTAAAATTGCCTAAAATTAAAATGCCTTTATTTGACGGCAATAAAATGGTATGGACTGAATTCTGGAACTTTTTTGAAGTAACTGTTGGCTAAAATTGGTCTTTCTGATATAGAAAAAATTATGTTACCAGAAAAATAGGCTTACAGGGGACGCAACGCACGCTATTTCTGGGATACCATTGTCCAAGGAAAATTATACAGTGGTTAAAACTTTACTTATAGAAAGATTTGAGGGTGTCCAGCTTATCCTGCATAATCATTATATGGAGCTTATTAATCTACCTGCGGGAAGAAACACCCCAAAGGGACTTCGCCTCATGTATGATCATATGGAAAAACATTTTAGACGTCTGGAAGCACCTAATCAATATTTAGATCAATATTTAAATCATAATATTTTTATTCCAGTCATTAAATCAAAACTTCCAAAAGATGTATTATTTTAGTTAGAGTAACAAAAGGGATAAAAAAACAAATGGACAGTAAACATGTTGAGAGAAATGTTCAATGGTTATATCTGTGCAATGGAGAGGACTGAATGGTTATCTTGGTCTGGAGAAACTGATACGATGAAAACCAAGTCACCAGTATAAATACCTGTTGATGTCCTAAAACCATAGCCAAGACACAGATACTATCGTAGGACATTTGTACAGTGCAGATACTGCAATAATAGTCACTGGATTGACGAATGTCTATAATACCCAACGGCTAACGACAGAAAATAGTAATTAATTGAAAGCTGCTTTCTGTGTCTAAAACAATGCCACATAGCCCATAGATGTAAATTAAACAAATCATGTTTTAATTGTGGTCGTATAAACCACCGCCATAGAAGTCCTGTAAAATTTACAGCTGGTAAACGCTTCATTTCTGATGAAATAGCAACAAGAACTAAAAGGAAAAGCTGCCAGAATAGCGAAAGAAATCAGAAATCTAATAATCAGTTGACCAGATATACTAAAAAGGGATAAAGCAGGACGAAATGGAAATAGCTAATAGTAACACAAAGATCAGGGAACATGAAATCGTGGAACACATTGCAGAACCATATACAGATGTTCAGGTTCTAACGACTGAGATTAATTCAGGGGTTACTGACCAAATCCCCATTAAGAATGCAGAAGTGTACATGACATTTGTAAGGCAGACTAAAGAAGGTAACGATAAAATTATCAGAGGAAGTATAGAGCTCAGAATGAAATTCATTGAGTCTGACAACAAACTTTCAAGCCTGACAGAGGAATTGATGAAATTAAAACTTGAAAATCCAGACCTTGAGATGCAGTTGAATGATATAGCAATGGCTTTCAAAGCAGCAAACGGGAATAAAAGTTCAAGGGTTGAAAGACAATTGTGTATTTCCAACATAACACTGAATGATGCTGCTTCGAGTAAAGATAAACAACATTTCAGAGCTGGCAAAAAATATAATTTTAAAAACACAAACAATATCAGAATGCAGACCAGCAAATAAGATACAACAGGAGATTAAAGGACAGCTGCCATTGTCAACCTTCAAAACAGCAATGACTGCTTGATAAAGCATGTAGTGCAAAGTGAAGATGAGCTAAACAAGCAACTTGCAAACACATTTTTCTTTGGTCGTGGAAGTGTCACGATTTTACATTCTGTTTAGCGATTTTACGGTATTAATTATTGGCATGTTAACTACTTAATTCTTGTGATGTTTAAAGGAATGGCATGCTTTTCAGGTAGTATCAATTTTAGGCTGTAATATCCAATGTAGAACATAATTGTGATGTAATCCGATGTGAAAAATGTTGACGTGTTGTTGACGTCAGTGACCAACGTCGGTTACCAAGTCAAAGGGGAAAGGTAAGAAGACATGGCAGAAAGAATCAGCGGCACTTAGACAGAGGGAACATAAAACAATAATAAGGAAACAGAGCAACAAAAACACAGACTAGGAAAATGGGAACGGAACAAATAATCAGAGATGTGACAGACAAAACAATATAAGATTTACTGTTTTACTAAATTCGATTTTGTGAAAAGAAACGAATATTAACAAATTCGATTTTGTCAAAAGAAACGAACATTAACATTTTTTTTTCCGTGGCGAATTTAGTGATAATTAAATAACCATAATTCATAAAAATTATTGTTTTTTTATGTTTGCCACAAGAGGAATTATTAATGCATGTCTTTAAAGTAAATATTTAGATAATTAATAAACATATTTATGTGAAAGAGCTCTGTATATAGACAAAACTATTCGACTATAAGTTTTTTTTTCTTTCTTTCTTTTTTTTTCCATTTCAGGTCTGATGATCAGATATAACCATGACATGTCAAACATAAATGAGCCGCAGCGTTCGTACATGTGCGCCTACCAAAGACTGATCAGCCTCCGCAACAGTCTTCGTTGTCCGCCTGAAGAAACATTGCATTTTGGCAATACAGAATATTTCCAGTGAAGATTCTGATCAGACTGAACGAATGGGCAGGCTAATGTGACTCTTCGCTGGGTGCATGTCCGCAGGACCGTTTCCCGATGTTGCGGTTCAAACGGTTATCATTATAAGTCAAATCGCAAAATGCCTTTGAGAATATTTCGTATACAGACAGTAACACGAATTTTAAATGCCAGTGGTGCTATTATTCAAGTTTGCATCCTTATACAATCAACCCTCATTATACGACACTCAATACAACCATAAAATTTGTTATACTGACAATTTAACTGGCACGGAAACTATCTCAAGAGGTTAATATTATTAATGAGAATTTATATATGCAGGAACATTGTGATTCAATACTTCAAGAAACATATGTTTTAGATATTTGTTAGAATACCGAGGCGAACATATTCTAACAAATATCCAAAACGTTCGATGAAGAAATACGAATAAAACATGGCATATGTTGCATATCATTCTGGGCCCAGTTGTTCAAAACTAACGATGTCGTTAGTTAACGAATCGTTAACATTTACATCAAGTGATACGCAAATATGCTGATTTTTTTTTACTGAAAAAATGTGAGTAGCTTTTGCAGTGCAAAAGCTACATACATTTTTTCAGCAAAAAATATCAGAGTATTGTATATTATATCCGATAAAACAGTTAACGAAATGAGCCTTAACGAGCTCGTTAAGCTAACGACGCTTTGAACAACTGGGCCCTGCTATTTAAGGATTATTTATAACAGCAAGTTCATTTTAATAGCAATATCTTTGGGAACAATTGATGTCGTTATACGAGGGTTTACTGTAATTCTAATTGGTCAGACTTGCATATGTTTTCATAAAGTAGAACATTTTTTTAACATTTTAAGTTGCAAATTTCGTCTTATCTAGAACTATGGCTAAAATAGTGTTAACATAATTTGCAGACGGAAAGTAATATTAAACGCTAAGGGTTTCGAATTAAGCATGAGGCTTATTTTATGGCCTATTTATTTCCGGAATACCGTCTGCGGCATTTCTCTCAGATTACACGCCTAACAGTTTTATTTTCTGGAGACAAACCAGATATGTGCAGACTTGATTTATAGTTTTTCGGTAGACAATTAGCTATGTGATAATCGCATTGACGACGAATTTGTGTTCGGTTTGGTGCACGTGAATACAACAATATGGAAATTGGAGATAGGTATTATGGTGCTCTAGAAAATCGCTGATCAGGCAAACTGTTTATTTCAACTGTAATGCTAACTAAAATACATAATTAGAGCAAGTCGATGGCGCGTCATCGCATATTCCCGCGCCAGTGTCATCGCATATATCCGTGCACATCAAAATTTCAAATGCGTTCCTCTAGTCGTAATCCATAGGGCTGTTACCTGTGATAGAATGAGTTCCTCCAGTCCTGATCCATTGGGCTATCGCCTGTGAAAGATTCAAGATTCTAGTTAAATGAGCAATGGTGTGACATTACAGACAGACGTACGGACGGACGGGAATATCACAATATCCCCGCTTTTCCTTCAAAAAGCGCGGGGATAAAAACATACAATATCGAAAATACATGAATATTGTCTTGAAAAAAATCCTTCACACATTTATAATAACTGTATTGCCACACACCTGTAGCCCTACTTCTACTGTTCCAAGACGGATGTTCCGTTTTTTTTTTTGTTTTTTTTTTTTTTGTTTTATATATATATATATATATATATATATATATATATATATATATATATAGTATATATATATATTATATATATATATATATATATATATATATCGTATGCATACGTCTGTTTTATTAATCTGCATTCTATGTGAGATGCCATGTGTGGTGCGCTATTTTCCGTTTATTTGTAATTGGTGGCTAGTAATGGCTAGGGATGGCTATGCTTATTATTAGACAAACAGAGTTGTTCTTTTCTGAGTACATTCTTGTCCAGGCTTTACGTACTTCAATTGTGGTTCAGCTGTGATGAGTCATCTTTTTAAATTTCTAAACGAATATACCTGCTTTATGGGATCAGATAGGCTTGGCACGTTTTCCGTTATTTTGCAAAAGGACACGATTTTCTGACTTCATATTAGTTTTGTTGCACACTAAGCCCCTTTCTGTAAAGGGGCTCACTCTCAAAGGAAATAATTTGCTCACAATAGGACCAATTATTTCCTTTTAGATAGTACTTTTTCAGAAGGGATGCAAAACATTGTCAAAGAATAGCCCAATTCTTCGTATCAATTCTTCATCTCGTGAAATTTACTTTAGCTGATACGGCTACAGTAACATATTTCAAGTATGGGATGGGAAAGATAAATTTTATAAAGTTTCCCCGTAGAGACAACATCCACATAAAAATGAATATCGGAGTTTTGGTGTCATTGAAACTCTTCATAAGGCAGTAAAGAAGTTTGCAGGGCTACATATACCCCCCTAGAGCCTGTTAAGCTGAACTCGATGATCTTTATCGCATACACGGACAACGATGACTATGACCAGACTGCGAAGGAGTGCAGCCTGATCAGAAGGTGTATTTGCCAGTGTCTAGTAAAGACAGAGAAGGCCCTGATCAGACTCTGAAGATGTACATGTTGCTTACGTGATAATATCCCTTTTCTCATCTGATATAGTATCGATCCGTCCATAGACAAATGCTGGTATACCGTAAGGTAAAAACAAAAAGAAAAACAATCACAAGTAAATAAATGTAAATAATATAACCCTTGTCGATGACTACAAACACTTTATTTTATTGTTACCGGTGAAATCAGTGTATATCTGGTGACAAAAAAAGTGGTATCAATCACTAGTGAATTGATATCGTATCATTTCACTATAGTGACTGATACGATTTATATTTTCACTGCTCGCTTTGGACGACTTTTCTTCATTGTTTCAGAAGTGGATGTTACCTCCACTTCAGATTTTTGAACACCTCTAACTTCTTTGTTTCTGAACAAAACTATCAAGTGTTGGTATGCATTTTCTTAGTTAGAATGTAAGGAACATTTTGGTATCAATATTATTTTGATTTGCCGAAACTTTTTGTTTTTGTCTCTCCAGCGTTTCACATGTTAAGCACTGAACGTCAACGCCATGACGTCAACGCCATGACGTTCATGTTTTGTTTGGTGACGTTAGATATGACGTCAGAAACGTGCAATGGCGTGTAAAAAATAAAATAAAAAGAAAATTTACTCTTTTTCAGTGAATACCATAAAAATTTTCATCTCGTGTAATGAAAACATTCAAGTTTTCACTCGTGCTTCGCACTCGTGAAAATACTGATGTTTTCATTACACTCGAAGACAATATTATATATATATATTGTACAGATCTATATATTGTACAGTCTCATAAACTTCCCTTGACTCAAGGATCTGATAAATTTATTGTATTTTTTTTTTCTTAAATAAGCTTCTAATCGATTTAGAACTAGAGCAAGTCGATGGCACGCCATCGTATATCCCCGCGCCTGCATCATCACATATCTCCCTGCACATCAAAATTCCAAATGCGTTCCTCCAGTCCTCATTCATAGGGCTATTACCTGTGACAGTTTCAAGGTTCTAGCTAAACAAAGCCTAAGAGGTAACAATCAAAAAATAGGACCCAAAATTCTACTTTTGACCTCTAGTGACCCCCCCTGACATGCCCCCGGGGCAAAACGTTTGCACCACTGTATTCTACTCTTCATTACCTTCGATTTGTTATGCAACATGACTATGTTTGTACAAAATGGATTTTGACCACCCGGGGCCACCCACCCCTGGCCCTGCCTCAAGGGGTTACATTAAAATTGCGAATTTGTTCATCCAGTCCTCATCCATAGAGCTATTACCTGTGACAGTTTCAAGGGTCTTGCTAAAAAAAAAGCCTAAGACGAGTTCGGATGACAATAAAAAAGGACCCAAAAGCCCAGCTCTAGTGACCCCAGACATGCCCCCGGGGCAAACGTTTTGCACTGCTGTATTCTACTCTTCATAACCTTCGATTTGATATGCAACATGACTATATTTGTACAAAATGAATTTTGGACACTTTGGGGCCATCCTCCTGGCCTTGCCCCCAGCGATCACATCAAAATTCCGAATGTGTTCCTCCAGTCCTCATCCACAGGGCTATTACCTGTGATAGTTTCAAGGTTCTAGCTAAAAAAAGCCTAAGAGGAGTTGGGTGACAATCAAGAATAAAATTGCAAGCCATGCACCATGCCCCGCAACAGGGACATATTCCCTATGCACTTCTGTAGTATAAGGGCTGAAAACAATCTAAGTTAAACATGGAGAGAAGCAATAAACAGTTATTTCATAACTCAAAAAAAAAAAAAAAAAAAAAAAAAAGAAAAAAAGGTGTAAGTTGAAAATGCAATAAAAAGTGATAAAAAACAGTGTTAGAAATTAACTTTTTTTATAAGTAGCAAGTAGTTGCTACCTGGTCTGAAAGTAGGTAGCAAAATGCATCTACATGGCAGCAAAAGATGTTGCCCCTTGTCATAGGTTTAACCTTCACAAGCTAAGCATATTTAGCAGACAGCATTTTCAAAGTATTTTTCTACTTCAGCAAAAATCAGGATTGACATACATGTGAACTGTCTGCTTAGCAGACAATTCACATGAAACAACAAGCCTAATTTGCACTGAGGACATTCACAACACAAAGTTGATAGTGTTCAGGGCACTATACCACGTAGCAACTTTTTGCTACCAACAGTTTTACCAGGTAGCAAACTGAATTTTCAGGTAGCAAATTTGCTACTTGCTACTGTTAATTTCGAACCCTGAAAAATAATTTCAGGATTCTGAAAAAAAAACCCAACAATATGCATATTTTCAGACCATCCTAAAAGCGTGTGTAAAGTTTCAAAAGGATCGGCCTGAAAAGGTAGGAGGAGTTGCGTGTACAAGGTACATACTCCCTATACATTTCTGTAGTATTAGGGCTCGAAAAAAGTCTAAGTTAAAAATGCAAAAATTGTAATAAAACATAATTTCAGGATTCTGAAAAAACGATATGCATATCTTCAGACCATCCTAAAAGCGCCTGTAAAGTTTGAAAAGGATTTGCCTCAAACTGTAGGAGGAGTTGCGGGCAGAAGATACATACTATTCCCTATACATTTCTGTAGTATTAGGGCTCGAAAATAGTCTAAGTTAAAAATGCAAAAATGTGATAAAAATAATTTCAGGATTCTGAAAAAAAACAATATGCATATCTTCAGACCGTCCTAAAAGCGCCTGTAAAGTTTGAAAAGGATTGGCCTACAACTGTAGGAGGAGTTGCGGGCAGAAGAATGGTGTGGGCGGTGACGGACGGACGGACGGACACTCAAAATTTCAGAGGGTATAACATAATACCCCGCCACTTTTTTGGTGGCGGGGCATAAAAAGGACCCAAAATCATACTTTTTTACCTCAAGTGACCCCCAGAGATGCTCCCGGGGCACAATTTTTGCACCACTGTATTCTACTCTTCATATCCTTCTATTTGATATGCAACATGACTATGTACAAAATGAAATTTTGACCCTTTGGGGCCACACCCTCCTAGCCCTGCCCCAAGGGGTCACATCAAAATTCCGAATGTATTCCCCAAGTCCTCACCCATAGGGCTATTGCCTGTGAAGGTTTCGAGAATCTAGCTTAAATGGTCTAGGAACAATGGTGTGACATTACAGACGGACGTACGGACGGCCGGACGAGGGGTATAACAATATTCCCGCTTTTTCTTGGAAAAGCCGGGGATAATAACGGAAAATTCTTAAAACTGATGACAAAAGTAGTACAACAGAGAATTGCAGTGTGCAATTTTGCAAATTACATCAATATTTATGAATATTCATTATAAAACGGGGGTTGCCGATTCACTTCAATGTGTTTCGTTGCTTTTTCTGAAAATACTACACTGCTTTATTCTAACCACCGGCCTACAAAGTAGTAATTTGTCACATATTAAGTAAAATACGCACAAGCAGACCAATGCTTATCCGCCTACTAGCATCACAACCTGTGGGTGTTGAGCCCCATCGGGAGTATATGTAGCTCATCACGAAAACATGCCTATTCAAATATATTGAAAATTTTACCACCAAAAAAATGAAAATTTTCAGATAAAATTCTGATATTTTTCATATTTCTGCTCAAAAACATAGATTGTGGGTACTCTTTAGAACCGCCTCGCCGAGGCGGTTCTAACGAGTACCCACAATCTATGTTTTTGAGCAGAAATAAGAAAAATAATGTATACCCCTGTAAACCCCAGTTTTACTATATAAAAGTGGGGTTTAAGGGGGTCAAAATTATATACGCGTGTTTACGTGATGTGTTACATAGCGGAAATGTGTCGATTATGTTCGCATTGAAAACAATCGTACATCCATATTAGATGCTACAAAGTGGCAAATCGAGAAACGGGGTTGAGTGAAGTAAACTAAATAAAATATACGAAATATAATGCATTGGCCACATTGCCTGCCTTTCTGTTTTGAACTCTAGCAGCAACTCTACATACCTGTATGTATGAAACAAAACTGATAAAAATCATAATAGTCCAAAGCAGGATAAAGCACAAACTAAGCTTAACTTCAGTTCCTATGATTATTGAAACTTTGTGAAAAGTACATCTTATTTTAACAAAACAAAATATAAATGAAATCATCCAGGAAATGCCATAACCGCGAAGCTTAGCCTAACTCAACTACTGTAAGAAGACGACATGAGGAACAAAAATAAATGTCACGACACAACAGCACAGTTGCAATAATCGACATACAAAGAAAGAAGAACTGCAAAAGAGTCTATGTATTGTACACCCCATGTTTCCCTGTAACATATAGGCACAATTTAGCATAAGGGTATAGACATTATCAAGCGACCTTCTCGATCCGATTGTTGTTACATTAAGAAAACAGTAAACGTGTGGTTAGGTAAACTGACCGCGGGCCGTAAAACCTCAACACAAACAAACAAATGATTAAGTAAGCCATGCGAACTATCAAGTGAGTTGGTTCCACATAACACATTCATGCATCAAACAATAACGATAAAAAAACTGTTGTGTGTTTACTTTGATGGTCTATTTTTACTTAAAAAAAGTAACGCATTTGCGGTAGCACATGATCTGATAATGTATTATTTTTCATTTCCTCTGTGGAATACACTGTCTTTTTTTGCATATATTTACACGCATGTGGCTGGCTGGAAAGGTTATTCAGATTCAAACTAATGAAACATTGTAATTTTATCAGTTCAGAAATTTCCTGCTATATTTAAATGGAGAAACTAATGCGAATGAGCCGAAACGGGAGAAAACACCTTTTATCATCAGCTCACATGAAGCACATAAGAAGAACTTTTACATCATACTGGGCGAATGTAGAGGCTGATCTGAATCTTCGTTGGACGCAAATATCTAAAGATATGTTTTACATTGCGGCTAAAAAACATTGCCTACAGCCCCAGTACGTTTCTTTTGCAATCTCATAATGTGGCGTGCACTGTGTGCGAATGGGTAATTGTGAATCGCATGACTACCTGTTGTAGGTATTTTTATGAGTTGTACTCGTATATATAATTAATCATACCAAGATATGTTTGCCTTCAGTTTTTACGCCTTCCTTCCCTATAAGCTTTCACAACTACCTTTGCAAACAGCGCAGGTCCAGATAAGACGGCTCTCATCAGGATATGTACTGTTTGCCATTCCGGTATTGATTTTTGACTAAAACCCCTATCTGCATAAATGGGTGAGTCCAAACGTATAAACAGAAAAGTTAATTGCAGAAAATCAGGGTCGCAAGGGTTAAACACAGAGACGTTTGGAGCTATAGAACAGTTTCTGGAGTTGGAAATGGGGCTTACAGTAGTTTATCGCGATCGAAACTTCGTCTTTAATTCTCATACAGCTCCAACGTACAAGCTCAACCTCAACGTAAAAACAAACATAAAAGCATGATGAAACCAAGTTGTGAGTTTAATGTCGCTAAAGCGAACAAACCCACAAGTTCGACCACAACAGACCAAACCGCAAACAGTAATAATCAGGTGCCAGCCTTCAGAAACCGGTTGAAAACGGTGCCGCAGTTCAGCCTTAGGGCCAACTCAACATCGTGCAATTAAAGAGGCAAGCAAAGTTATCAATCACAACTGGATAAACAACGATGCTTCAGCCCCCTTTGGAAAGAGATCTGCTCTCACAGGAAAGGCTTTTGTTCTCTAACGAGGATATTCTTTCCTTTTAGAAGTTCCGTTTTAAAAAGCAAAGACAAATAATGGTGACAAAGCAGCCTCAACTGAAAGTGTACCAGGTCCCCTTAATATGTGCTACCATTATTTGATCCCTCAGTCTATTTATTTACATACGGCTAGAATGTATCAATTAGGTTATCCGCGGATGTTCCCCACAATTAGGTTGTCGCGTTTGTGCGTAAAAACAAGCTTTCATATGTATTATAATATCCGAAAATGTATCTCAGGACATGTGCGCTAAGCGAAGATTCAGATCAGCATGAGCATTCGCACAGTCTGATCAGAATTTTGACCAGGCACATTTTGGATAGCCAAGGATGCACTGTTTCTTCATGCACACAACGAAGATGCGCAGGCTGATCTGAGTCTTTGTTGGGCGCACATGTCAGACGTACGGTGCGGCTCATATAAAGACCGCACCATGCGAAAACGTGCCCTCGAGCATATGCGGACAATGAAGGCTAACATAAGCCTGCGCATCCGCCACGTTTGATCAGGACCTTCACAGTCCCCCCAAAAAATCATTGGATACTAAAGCATGTTTCAATGGAGAGCAAATGCCCAGATAAAACTTACACATGCGCAGGATGATGTAAATTCGCACATTTTGTGCACAATCGAATGTAGCTTTTTGCTTGATGCGTCCCATATGTTTAGCTCGGGACATCTCTTATCACTTATTATTGCCAATAGATATAGATGTTTGTATTTGCTTTTAAAAGTAGCAGAATCGGAAACAATAAGATACATCGACATTGCATTACTTCTATTAACCTTCGCAGTAGTCCAGCTTATTTTCAAGAATTAATACTCTATAATAAATTTGCCTAGACGAACCTGTAAGATGTGAACGATGTGATACATCTCCTTAGAACATAACATTCAATTTGACAAAGTGTCTAACAAGATGTGTGCCATTATTGCTTAATGATGTCTATGCAACAAGCCTAATAGAATATAAAACACGCTTATATAATTTTGACCGCCTTAAACCCCACTTTTATATAGTAAAACTGGGGTTTACAGGGGTATACATTAGTTTTCTTATTTTATTAAAAATATATATTGTGGGTACTTGTTAGAACCGCCTCGACGAAGCGGTTCTAACTAGTACCCACAAATTATGTTTTGAGCAGATATATGAAAAATATCAGATTTTATTTTACCCGATTTATTTTCCGTTTTTGGTTATAAAATTTTCGATGTATTTGAACAGACGTGTTTTCGTAATGATATTTAAAAGAATATTGTTACGATTTCCCATCTTGCTTGTCTCACCTGGTATTTTTTATATACTTAAACACATCCAATTGAATCTGCAAATGGACAAAAAATCCCTGGCCAGATTAAGCGGAATCGCTTTCCCAATTAATTTTGAAAGCGTTCTTCCTGTATGACATATTTGCTTTTGATGTAGATTGTTTATTTCGACTTAAATAACAAACACCTGCATTCACATCACATCCGTGTTTATTTCGACTCAAATAACAAACACCTGCATTCGCATCGCATCCGATTTCAGACCAGCATTTTCATCTAATAGATGAATTCCTGTTTGAATAATTTGCTTCACAGAATCTTCTTATTCATATTTCCCTGAATCGTAGAGGAAACACTGCATTATTTGGTCTAGAGCAAAAGACATTGACGCTCTTTAAGGAGATTGTCTGCCATTTGTTTCAAGGGTGATAAATTATATAACTTTCTGTTTGCTTTTCTGCACACCCAGGCCGTTCTGAAAAGGAATCTACTCTACCCCTTCTTCCCTTGGGGCAAATGCCTTCCTTGTAGAGAAGATTCCTTTTCAGAAGGGAAGCCAAAACCATCTGGACAGTTCCCCTGAAAAATCATCCATACATCGTAAAGGACTATCTCTCTTCCCAACTTCGATACCGGCACGTTATGCAATTCTTCACAAAACTTCTCTCCAGCTACACATTGTTAAACTGATGATTACTGAGCCGGAGCATAGTATCCCGTAAACGACCGCCTGTGCGCCCAGCGAAGCTCAGCCTGCACATCCGCACAGTCTGATCAGCTGTTTGCGGGACACTATATAGGGTAGCCAGAGTTCCGACACACCTTCATGTGGACAGCGAGGGCTGACCAGCTTGTACGGAACGCACAAACTGATCTGAGATTTCGCTGGGCGCACAGGCAGTCTTGCAAGAAACAATGTGCCCCGGATCAATTGTAATTATGTGATGTCTTGCCTCACGCTTATGTTATTAACAACCCATTTGACTTCCACTTGCCTTTGGGTATTTGTGCATAATATCATTTACTTCATCATTCACTCTCTTATTGCAATCACCAAATGTAATAGGAAAAGTAATTTTCTTCTCGCTTGTCTATTCTAATAGTTGCTGTAGGAAGAGTGGGAGTAATGGCCTTTATAGCTACTAAATAGATCCTAACAAGAATGACCCCTGAGAGCGATGACTACACTCATCAAACTGAAAACAGCTGCAGTGTCAAGTTTTCTGGGCCAGACTAGCTAGTTTCGTCCAATTTGGCCTCATCAGTGACCTTCAGATGAATTAACATGTTACGGCTGTCACACGACACTAACACCAGCTCTAGTGAATATTAATGTATTATTTTTTATTGAATACAAAGCAGTGTCGCACTTTATTAACAGCCGTGCATTAACCGGCGAAAAGCCGTGTATTAACAAGGCAACTCACGCGCAGTTAATGCACGGCTATGCAACTTTCAATATGATCGTACCGGGGACACAGATTTACTGCCGTTACGAGATGTGTACTGCCCGGCCCTAGAACGAGCATTGTACGTGGAAATTACGTTCGCGAGACATCGGTGAAAAGGCGAAACAAAATAGTGCAAGAAATAACGCGAAATGTAGCATTTTTTTTTTCAGTTTTTATGCAAAAATAGCAATCGAACATGGTTTTGAATGCATTAACATTCGCCAGGTGCCTTCGGCCTCGGTTTTCAACACCTCCCACGGGACCTGGCAAATGTTAGAAGGCAGTGGTTTTCAACACCTCCCAAGGGACTTGGCGAATGTTAATGCATGAAAAACCGTGTTTGAACCCTATAATGAAAGACCCTTGAGAGCAATGAATATACTCGCAAAGCTAAAAACAGCCGAAGTGTCGTCAAAGGTCAGACGCTAGTTTCGGCCAATAAGACCTCATCAATGACCCTCATATCATCATTAAAATCTCCCGGAATGGTCTCAATGATCACAAAGGATCATAAAATTATAAAGACCGTTTACTGCCAAGTACAGACACCGAAAGCGTGGTAAAATGTGTGTCAGGGAATTGTTAACTTGTAAAGGATGTAAAGTTCTACTGTCCAGGAATGCTCAAGCCTTTAATATTAAAGAGCTGTTCATTGCTTTTAAATTTTAGATACTAAGTGCAAATATTAGCAAAAAATATAAGATATATCTTTACTGTTTTTTTTTTTCTTGTTTTTTTTTTTTTTTCCCCGAAAATAAAAATTGATATTTCATACAAATCTACTCTATTTGTTTTCCGCTGATTTTGTCATTAGCACACTAGTTTTAATCATTGTTTGTCATTCTTTAGCTATTACACACTTATTAAAACAAACAATTATAATAAATATATCAGATCCTTGAGCAAGGGAGTTCTACGGGGCCTTAAAATGTTGTGGTTTAGTATTTTTAAAAACAGTTTTTTTTGCGAGACATTCATGTTGCCTTTCAGAAATATGCTTTCTAACAGCTAATAACATAAATAATTCTCTTTACTTACTCGTGTTTGCACTGTTTCGTTATTGTATTGAAATAATACAATCAGATGTACACCAAGTTCTAACATCAAAGAGAAAGACAGACAGGTAAACTAAGCAGCCACAGAAAGAAGACATTGCAAGCAAGAGTTGGCAGTCCTTTTCCAAAAAAATTTACCCAAACTTAAATGAATACATCTTTAACTTACATAATTATTAAAAGAAAAACATTTGTAAGTGAAACGCTACGGAACATTTAACCAAAAGTACCACAATGAAAATACAGCCAAGGAAAGTTCAGTAATAAATAAGTTGGAGGCTTAAACTAGCTTTACGGGATCCCAACCTCGCCCTCAGCTTCCATTTTGATAAAAAACATATACAGTCTAACCTGTATTAAGCAAGCTCCCAAGGGATAATCCAAATGTGCTTGATTTAAGGAAGGTGCTTGCTTAATAGAGGTGAATTTTAACATATTTGCCTTTTTTCGGAACTGGTCATGTTTGCTTAATACAGGTTGCTTAATAGAGGTGGCCACTATTACAGGTTTGCCTGTATGAGTTCGGTCCGCGTGGCTTTCAACTCATTTTACGTATATTTTATAATTATACAATTACCAGTTGCATTATTCAAGTAAGCATATGAGATCCTAATGTACTAATTACGTGTCTGCTTTGGAAATTTTCAATTGAATTCAGACATTTCAAAATACTTTGACCTATTTTGACAATTTGGTAGTTGGCGTTTGGTGATTTACTTTAAAGTAAAACGCAGTGTGTGTGTGTATGTGTGTGTGTGTGTGTGTGTGTAGCTCATCTTAATATCTATAAATGAGTGTTAAACACTAGCAAAACCGACTGAAACAATTAGGAGGAGCAGAGAAGGTGTTAGCAAAAACATATAACTTGTCTTGTATAATGTATGCTGTATTTACGCAAAATAATAACACTTGTTAAATCACTCTTTTGTACGAGCGGCACTGACCTTAATACTTATAGCTAATGCTATGGCTAGGGAAATCTAATTGAGTCCTTTATGAGGTTATAATATACGCAATGGTTACTTGACTTTGTACACTATTCCTATGAGATCCGGTTTTATTAAATCACATCTTGGCTCTTAAAATGGTTCATAGTATTAATCGCACTTACAAGAAACATAAAATTCCACTTATATGCCCAAAAGTCTATTCAGTTGAGCTGTAATGCCACATTGTTTCTTATAGTGAATGGCCAAATTGTTTTCTTTAAAATCAAGTAGCGTTGCTCATGTTAAGGAAAATGGATACAGCTGGTCCTTTTTCTGCATATTGTACAAGGGAGGAAATATATGCGATTGATGAGGCCAAAGACCCCTTATGCGCACAGAACATATGTTTGTAATAAGGAGCTGCAACAGAATGAAAAGCGAGGTTTTTCGAGCGTAGAACTGGTTCAAGCACCGCCCCAAGAACCACCCCTGAGTAGTTTCCTACTGACCGTTCCTATGCGGTCCCTTTGTTGCAGTTCTTCTCTGTTTGCACATCGGTGGTATCATATGCTGCTTCCGTTTTGCCATTGAATGTTTCTCATCTCAGCTTGTTTCAGGGCCTAGGGAAGGCAGTGGTTCGAGATTGTGGTATCTTCACCTATAGTTTTCCCCATGGCGTTCCTGAATACAAGCATCTTTTGAAAATGTGTCATCTCTAAAGAGAAAACAACTGGCTCCACAGCGGAACAATTTTTTCCCCTTTTATGGTAGATACATTTTAGAAATGAAGCAAAAACAATCCCTGAACTTTTAGCATTTCCCCTCAAATTAAGTGTCTTCTTTGGATACCGTAGCACATTTTTGGCGTTCTCGCTGTTTGTCTTGCGAATATTGTTTCCTGAATTAAGGGAAAATATAATGCCAGGGGAGGAAAGGCATCTCTGATAAAAGTGTTCATCGATTGTTTCAAGACGGTATTTGTGTTACAGTTAGTTCTTCTTCGTGGACTCGTTCTGTGTCGTCAGTATGTGTTTGTGCTCATCACGAAAACATGCCTATATAATTTTGACCCCCTTAAACCCCACTTTTATATAGTAAAACTGGGGTTTACATGGGTATACATTATTTTTTCTTATTTCTGCTCAAAAACATAGATTGATCGTACTCGTCAGAACCGCCTCGTTATCACAAAGCCCAAGGGACTCTCTGAAATACTTCGAGATACCCGTACCTCGACATATCAGACATGTAGAATTGAGGAAAAAATAAGTCGAACAACCACATTTCACAAATGAATATGTAATTTGACTCCTTTAGATCGAAATATATTGAGAATGTTATGGAAAAGATGAAAAATTGTTCCGTAGGAGAAATTTCATTTCTTTTCCGCAATATTTTACCTGTTATTAGATTTCCATGTTGAAACAGAGACCAGATTTTCACTTCGAGATAAGCGGTTATTCGAGATAAGCGAATCGAGATAACGAGAGTTGACTGTAATTCAATCCTTATCTTGTGCCTCGGGAGGTTGGGTTTGAGGATTTCCGGTCTATCCTCATATTTACTTTTACCTTACTACTGAAAAAGTGTCTACTCAAAAAAAACAAAACAAAAAAAAAAAAACTTATTTGCTCACCCTTTTTCAAATGGGTCTCTCTGTGTATGCCAGCAATCAGGAAGTCACAGATGATGTTTCCCTGGATAGTTTTGAAAAAAGAGAAACGGACAAAAATCCCCATATTGAATACTATAAATACCAATTGTGTAGATAAAATATATCGTAATATAACTATGTCATGGTGAAGCATGGAGTTTTATTTGGGAAGCTTTCAAGACTTGTTGAAATGTCAGCCATGGTTTCTTTGCGATAACATTCAAAGTGATGTATATTGCAAACTTCCTCTGACTTATCAGTCTAATCAATCATTTTCACATCACTTAGCAAACCTGTTAGCTAACCTTATATCAAAGAGATTTCTTTCACTGTTAATAATAAATAACCACTGTCAATTTAAAAGACATTATATGGACTGCGCCATGCGAAAACATGTCTTCGTGCATATACGAACAACGACGGCTCAGATCAGCCTGCATATCCGCGAAGTCTGATCAGGGCCTTCACTACCCACTGACTGAATCATCTGACACAATAGAATGTATCTATGTAAATGCCAGATTGAGGCTTTGCGAATGTGTGGGAAAGAATCTGAATCTATGCATTTTGCGCATGTTTGCTTGGCGCGGCTCATATTAAAAAAGATCAATCATATTTTTGAACGTATCTCAACAAAACCAGATAAATGACGCAAAATTCTGCTTTATACCTTTGAAATTCCGAAGCTCACATTTGACATACGCAAAGGTGAATATTTCTAACACATACACTGTAAATTGTTTATTGTTAGCTCGACTGTATGCACTACCCCAGCAACGGTGCCGCCAATGTTTTAATTATATATTAAAGATTTCAAGAACCAATATTACCCTAACCATTCGATCGATTCAGTTAGTTTCGCATGATGGTAGACATTGATACAAATCTTAAAAGTTACAACATCACTCGCTGCCCGAACCAACCAATGTTTTGTTAAGTGCAAAAATATATAAGAAGAAGATCTCTCTCTCTCTCTCTCTCTCTCTCTCTCTCTCTCTCTCTCTCTCTCTCTCACGCATATATATATATATATATATATATATATATATATTCCCAGCTTAAGTATCCTGTGGATCCAGAGAGAGTTCCTTAAGGGCGCTAGCGCACACAAAAAATACCCTAGATCATTAAGAGAAATCAAGCATAACACTGTTCCTAGTGTTACATGAAACTTGTTTTTAACAAGCCTATGTCACCGGACTCTGAAGGGCTAGGCGCTGTCATCGAATCCGGCGTGGATACGAGTCTCACGGGCCAGTGAGATATATATATATATATATATATATATATATATATATATATATATATATATATATATATATATATATATATATGTTATTTTCAACTTCTTGTAGGCTCACTGGACGTTGGGTATTCATCTTTTAGCTTTGGGCCCAGTTGTTCAAAGCTAACGATGTCGTTAGTTAACGTTTCGTTAAAATTTACATCGAGTGATACGCAAATATTCTGATATTTTTTGCTGAAAAAATGTGAGTAGCTTTTGCAGTGCAAAAGCTACTCACATTTTTTCAGCAAAAAATATCAGAATATTGTGTATTGAATCCGCTAAAACAGTTAACGAAATGACCCTTAACGAGCTCGTTAAGCTAACGACGCTTTGAACAACCGGGCCCTGGTGTTTTGTTTGAATGCACAGATGCCTATGCGGGATACTTAATTTAGTTCTTTGACATTCCTGCTTGCCATTCATCTAGGTGTTTCAGACACAGAAGAAATATGTTATGAAACGGACATAAAGTTTAGAATAGGTATGGTAATAATTTAAATGTCTGAATACTTAGAGCCAACACGTTATCAGTGGAGACCAAACGGCGCTGATGAAATTGTATGAAGGCGCAGAAAGACCTGGATCTGCCCATTGCTCGCATGTAGTTCAGTTCCTCAGTACTGATGTTGATACTGCGGTGTTAACGTCAGTATTTAAGTTCTGAATTAACTATTTTTATACCTAAATCTTTGTTATAGTATACGTTCAAAAATGTCTAAAACTAAGACTGACTTGTCAAAATGACATGTATCTTAGCAGGTTCGGAATCCACCTTTTAGGCTTATTTTGCTTTCTGTATGCCTTGCTGCTTGCCAAAACATGCGCATCATACGTTTCATTTCCAAACGTTTCGGGTTTAGCCACACTGATGAAGTTTAAATAACACAAAGGCCTCTGTGGCACTAAATTAGGTATAGTTAAGCTCATATGGTCAAAGATAAATTTAAGGGCTATATCGTCTATTTCAGAACGGCAATATGGTGTAATATGTTTTTTTTTTTTGTTTTTTTTTTTTTTTGTTTTTTTTTAATTTTTTATTTTTATTTTTTTTTTTTTTTTTTTTGGTAACGATGACTTACCCATTTTTGCAAGCAAAAGGAAAAAAAAATCTTTATTGCAACATTGATGACGTCGTTAAACGGCAATAACAATGGATAACGTTTGACGGTAAAGTTGACAAATATTAGACAACTAAACTGCGATTTTAACGTTAATTTATTTTTTCGTTTTGGTTTTCCAATAACGTAATTCCGTTTCAAGGCAGTTCAGTGGGACTAGTTCACGTAAATGCTCGTTTTTTCTTAAAAGCGAAACCAAAATGGTGACATTGTTCCGAAATAAATTCACGCCCTCAGAATTTTATACGCTTGGTCGTTACATTTTGATAGGAGATTTAGAATTCTTAACTTAATTTTTTAAAAGGTAAACGAAGGATTTAAATGTATTAAACAGTTAATCTGATTGCTGTGACTGATTACGGAGACATAATTCACATTTATTCCATTGTGTTTCAATTTCAAACATTATAGAAGGTACATTGTGTGCCACAGAGTCCATACAGTACAATGAGATCGTAATAATGGCGTATCGTCTTCCTGAGTAAAGTGTTTGTTTTAGACGTCTCTGCCTGCCAATGGTCTGGTAGACTCGATAATGGCAGATAAGTAGCAATTTTACCCTAAGACGTTCTATTTATTTTTCTCGTGACATCAGTTAGCGGGTCAAGCTATTCCATTAACTGTAGAAGACGAAACTGTCAGTTTGTTACAAAGAAATAGTTATTGACCTTAGTGAACTGCATCAAAGGAATTTAGGTTCATACAGTGTTCCTCCCATTGTCCCCCGAAAAACCTTCTAGTATGTCCAATAATTATTGTATTTATTCTAAATATTGGGACACCTCGACGCCTTACTACACCTGTCCTTAAAGTGTAACAAGTCAATTTTACTACCTGTTGATGTATCTGAAAATATGCTGGATGAGTGGCAAACAGTAAAGAGCCATATCAGATGCAATGTTCTGTAGCGTCTGATCTGGCTCTACATTGTTTACTAATGTCTGTCTGTCCGAATTCTTAGGGTATTTACGGTACATGCTAATGGCACGGGGTTGCCATCAGACATTTATCCTAGACTTCATTACCCTGTGTTGCAGTACGAGTGGGCTTATTAGCTGTCTTTCCACGTTAGAGACACAAGACTGAGGAATTATTTCCTTCCTATTATTTGAAGATTTATTGGTAAATCTGTGTGATTAGTGCATACGATATAAACACTGAGATACGTCTGCAAATAGGAAAGGTATCAAAGAGGAACGAGATAAAATATCAACTGCTTTCAGTTCTTTAATAGCGAAACATTAGTTTCAAACTTATGAATTTGGCTTTCGTTGTGTAAAGTCTCAATATCTTTCCGATCTAGATGTGTAGTAGTAACTTGGGTCGGTTTCTTCTTGACGTTACTGTACTCAAGCGGATCCTACAACGTAAACAATAGCCGCGACTAAGTGCTCATTAGTCAGTATGTTTTTCTTTCCTTTTTTATGAAATATCCTAGATGAATAATGGAATTTCCTCAAGCGTTCTTCGCTAAATTATATCTTCTATTAAGTTTGTATATCTGCATATATAATAGTATCTAGTGTGACACTGTATAAAGAGACACGGTGCAATTCGCAATGCATCAGTTAGTCACTAAACAAACATGTCAAATGTTTCTCTGACAAGTGTATGCAAATTTTATTGTTTATCCAAGACAACCGTGAACTAGCAAGACCTGGTCTTGTCTAGGCTATAATCATTAATCATTAATGCTATCAAACATTTTAAGAAAATAAAGACATTATTATTATTATTACAGAGGCTTATAAAGTAGAAGCATAAGCCTCTGCATTATTATTAGATGTATCTGAAAGTAGACAAAAAGATACAGAGAATAATCGAAAGTATATTCTCGAGTTGATGGTAAGAGAAGCCCCGGGGAGGGCCACAATCACAAGCCGCAGCCTTTTGCGAACACCAAGAGGAAGAGTTACCAGGCAAAACCAAACAAGCGCAAATAGATCAAACGTACAAATAGCACTAAGATTAGCTCTCTCTTCCCCAAGCGAGATAATCGCAATGCTAAAAGGACTGGAAAACACAAGAACAAAATAACACAAGGCAAGACATAAACAAATCACCTCACTCTATCACAGAGAGGCGGGGCAAGTCAGTGAAACGAAGGTCCTGTTTGGCTTGTTTTATCATGCACAGTTAACGGTATTCTTTCGTAAATTTTCTAGAGATACAGTATATATTTCTTTAAGTATAAAAGAGTACTGCAAATATTAGTGAGCTGGTTTACTTTGGCATAATAACCTGCCAACATCAGAATATCAAGTCATTTAATCGACTAAATATCATGTTTATTACAAAATGCTGCTGCAGCCATAATCTGCCTTGAGATGTGTGAAGTCACTTTAATGTCACAGAAATTGTGAAAATAAAATGCAGACATGTTTAAAATGTCCAACAACAAGTTATTATGATAAAGTAATAATATTGTAAAAAACTAATGAATTAGCGAATGACATCACAAATAATTAGCGGAAAAATCTATATATCGCACTACAATATATATACAGAAATGCATTTTGATAAGTATGACAGAGCAGGAATGTATCGTAGAAATATAACAATAAAACACATTTATTTATTATAGGGCTCAAACATGGTTTTTCATGAATTAACATTCGCCAGGTCCCGAGGGAGGTGTTGAAAACCGAGGCCAGAGGCCGCGGTAAGTTAGATGATGAGGCGAATAAATTTTATGATAGAAAACCTGATTTGTATGAAGCAGCTCTTCTTACTAGATGTTATACTCAACATGCTCTTCGTCCTTACATTGATTCTTAAATTAACCACATTAGACACTTCATCAAAATTCCATTCATTAATAAAGGTATTGAATTCATAGATTTACCTAGCATATTTCGAGATAATAATGTTATATCAGCTATACCTTCATATTTCGAAACTACGAAATCTCCTATTATTTGTTATAAATATAACAAACCTATCCGTAATACTATACTTAATTTCAATAAATTAGTTTCTGATCTTGATATTGAAACTAGTTCCCTTGATTCTTGAGATCGTAAAGATTCTAAATTTTATTATCAACCAGCGGGTCATATTGTCACTGGAAGATTATAACTGATTCACGAATCCGTTCAGTTATTTCGAAAGGACCTAAGTATAGATTCCCAGCCCACATTGATTTCAATAAATGTCGGGAAACAATTGCCATTGCTTTAAATGATTATTGTACGCGTTGGTGTAAACGAGAGCATGTTGAGTCTAATGCTTCAAATAATTGGAAATTATTAAATAATTAAATTTTAAGATCATTGATGAACGTGTGTTATTTTACTCTAATAACCTTGATCTTCTCCCTCCTTAGCCTAAATTATCTTTTCGATATTTGAAACAAGGTATCCAAGAATTTCATAGGAAGTATGTTTTGGCTCCAGCTGATAAAGCTACTAATAATGTTGTTGTTGTGTGACGACTTTATTATATCAATACTCTAATACAAGAACTTGGTAGTATCAAAACATATGAACGGATTTCTACTGACGAGAGATCTACTGTCAATATCAATTCTATCGATATTACTGCTAAGTTTGCAGTGAGTATTAAAGAAACGCAAGACAGACTTCCTACGTTATATTGGTTACCGAAACTTCATAAACAACCTTATAAAGCATGTTTCATTGCTAATTCTAGTTCATGTACGACTACTGTTTGTCCAAACTGCTAACTTCATGCCTTACTGCTGTTAAAAAACATTGGATTAGATACTATGATACTGTTTACGAAAGGGACGGAATTAACTATTTTTGGTCAATTAAAAATTCTAATGATGTTCTCAATAAATTTAAATCTAAAGACTTTCAGGCTTCTAAATTGTCTACATATGATTTTTCTACACTGTATACTACGTTACCGCATCATCTTATAAAAGATAAATTTATTGATTTAATTAACCGAACATTGATTCGGGAGAATACCCAATATTTGGCTTGCAACGAAGAATGTGCTTTTTCACTTCTGATGAATACAATAATCACAATTTATGGTCGTGTCAAAAAGTCTGTGATGCCCTTGTTTATCTTTTGGATAATATTTTTATTAGATTTGGAACTAAACTTTACAGGCAAACTATTGGTATTCCGATGGGAACTAATTGTGGTCCTTTTGTTGCAGATTTGTTTCTTTTTTTTGTTATGAGAGAGATTTCATGAAGTCTCTCTCACGTGAAAATCAGGCTGACATTATTGAGGCTTTCAATTCAACTTCAAGATACCTTGATAATTTATTAAATATTGACAATATTTACTTTGACCAAATGGTGGACTGGATATACCCTACAGAACTCCAATTAAATAGAGCAAATTCTACAGATACCGAGGCACCTTTTTTGGATTTGAATCTATGTATATCTAATGTGACAGTTTCCACCAAAATTTATGATAAACGGGACGATTTTGATTTTGATATAGTCAATTTCCCTTTTCTGGATGGCGATGTCCCCCGGCGTACCTCATATGGGGTATACATATCAACTTATTAGACTCGCCAGAGCTTCTTCAAATCTTAATGACTTTAACTACCGTAATAAAGCCCTTACTGCCAAACTTCTTAGGCAGGGCTATCGTTATTTTAAACTTCGTAAGGCGTTTTCGAAATTTTATCGCAGACACAGTGCCTTGTTAGAAAAATATAGCGTCAGTCTGAAAACACTTCTGCAACAAAATATATCGGAACCAGAATTTTACGGTGACTTAGTGTACAGATTTAGAAAAAAATATAGGTAAATCTAACTTTTCGGAGCGATTCAGAAAACTTATTAACCGTTATAAAAGAATTGGCTATAGCCTGGATATTATGCGGCAGACTGCATGCCTAGTTGCCAACCCAATCATTCTTGATGGCTATGCTTCACTCTTTAATTGCACAACGGCGGTTCGGGCCTCAGACTCAATGACGGCCTCTTCGTAAAACTTTAACCAGTGGGTTGGGGCTTGACGATATGTCTTTGGCTTGGCCCGCCGTGGTTCAACTATTGGTTTTCATTTACTCTGGCATACTGTAGAATTAGCCATGAATACTAGTCTTTGTTTATTATAGTGATTAATTTGATCTTTATGTTTTCGCTTTGATGCATTGACTGAGTTGGGAGCCTTTATGCGAACCGAATTTTTATGTGTTTCTGTATTAAGAGTAGCATCAGGACCCAGGGTGAAGTTAGCTAACTGTAAAAGTGCTTTAACCCCACCAGTGGTTTACTCTAATGACCGTTCTAAGGCGGTGGTCCGGGTGTTGGTCTTACTCTTTGTTGCTTTGTGGTTTATTCTACGAGGCGATTTGTTGTATGTCTTACCATGTGTCATTTTGTTTTTGTGTTTTTCAGTCCTTTTAGTATTGCGATTACCTCGCTTGGGGAAGAGAGAGCTAATCTTAGTGCTTTTCGTACGTTTGTTCGATTTGTGCTTGTTTGGATTTGTCGGTTTCCTCTTCCTCTTGGTGTCTGGGAAGGGCTGCGGTTTGTGATTGTGGCACTCCCGGGACTTTTCTCTTACCTTTTTTTTTTTACAACACCTCCCAAGGGACCTGGCGAATGTTAGTGCATTGAAAAACCATGTTCGATCGCTATTATTGCATAAAAACTGAAAATATTTGCTACTTTACGCGTTACTTCGTGCACTATTTTGTTTTCACCGAAGTCTCGCGAACGCAATTTCCACGGACTATGCTCGTTCTAGGGCCGGGCAGTACACATGTCGTAACGACCGCAAATATGTGGCCCCGGTACTCTGATTGATTGATTGTGTTGGGGTTTAACGGCACGTCAACCCTTGTGGGTCATTTTGTGTCGTCTCCCAGAGAAGGGGAGAAAAGTGATAGAAGAGATAGAAGAAGAGATTAAAGAGAGGGACAGGGAAGAAAGGAACAGGAATAAAAGCGAAGAAACAGAAGAAATAAAAATATTCCCCATCTACCCTTACCAGCTACAAGGATAGCAGGCCTTGCCCAACTGTAAGCCAATATCAGTTGGACGCCCCGGTGACGTAAGATACACACCTTCGCACCACCCGACCACCCCAATCCGGTACTATGATATTGAAAGTTGTGTTTAAATCTATATCACACCGTTATCGAAACGACAGGAATCCTACCCGGCCGATCACGATTTAATCTAGATCGGACATATCATACAAAGATATACTCATTATTTTGTTCATTATTTCGTTCGTCACACGTTACCTTGTGTACAAGTGTTCCCAGGAAGTGTTTAGGCTGGGGATTTCATATTTGGCCTATTTATTAAGCATGAGGATTAAATTACCTGAATATCTTTTGAAAAACATGTATAAGAGTTATACCCCTTCTTTCCCTTTTTAAAGTTAACACATTGTGGTTAACACATTGTGGGGACAAGCATATAGCTGAGGCATAGTGTTTTACAAAGACGTTTCTTGTTACCATATAATATGGGGAACATTGGGATAACACTGTTTAAAGACTTGTTACTGTTCTCATTCCGTGTGATGTCTCATTAATTTGTACATATACCTGCCTGAGCTTACCTACTGTCTACAAAGCATATCAGAGTAAAACTGATTCAAACCCACCCCTAACCCAGGTGTTTTCCTACTAACCGTTCTAAGGCGGTATCGCTGTTCTTTTTTGTGTGTCTGTGGTTTCATTTGTGGCGTTTGTTTTGTGCTTATTTGTTCCACACCCCTCCTTATTTTGATGCTTCGGGAGGACTGTGCCATAAGACTGTGGCATTTTCTTGGTATCTTCAATCATTAGTTCGATAGCAGTGCTGTCTCCTCACTTCAACAGCTGCTGGCTTTGCTTTCTATTTTCTTTCTGTGTATGCTCTGTTTGTGCGAGCCGAGTGTTATTATTATTATTATTTACACAACACTTGAATCTAGGACAAATATTAATTACCTGTAAAATCGATTTCAACACCCCACTCCTGGTAGTTTGCACCTCTGACCGTTCAAAAACGGTAGTTCTAGTGTTATTGGTTCTTGTGTAGCCTTGGGACCGCTCGCTGTGTGACAATGTTATGTTTTGTCATGTTCGATGTCTTATTGTTGTGTTTAGTGGATCCTGTCTAACATTGTGATTACCTTGTTGGAGAAGAAGGAGGTGGTTCTTTTGCTTTCTTTGGTTTATGGCTATTATACTGTCTATCAAGGTTAGTTGTCAATTCAACTCACATGGTATCACATGTAGGCTATGTTCTGCGATTGTGGCTATTCGTGAACATCTTCTATACTTTTTTGAAACACCGGAGGTGGATGTTTACGTAAAAATATGAACTAACGTAAATGGGTTTCGATTGCTTACTTATATCCTGAAGTACGAATTGTTGGACTTACGCCAGAATCAGTGTCGGTGAAGTGATACGGTTCACTGTGATAATGTTCGATAAAGGAGGTTAATTTGCCGCTGTGGAAAATAAATTGCCCAATTCCTTGTGTGTTATCACGCTATTGCGTTATGCTAGCATGATTAAGAAGATATTATATTGTAATCAAATTTTGACTGTCTAAGATATGATCAAAATAGGTCCACAGAGAGAGGACGTAACTGGGGTTCTTCTTTGCTATGCCAGACTAGCTCATGAATTCACGCAGTCTGATTAGAAATTAAAATGACTTTACCCATGAGCATACTCTTGTTTCGATATATTAAACAGTATCCATCGATTCTTTAAGCAATATATATATATATATATATATATATATATATATGCAGATACTGAACGAGCTGTCTAATCTGTGTCTTCGTAGCACGCATATGGTATATGGGCCATCATCGCATGTTGAGCATGACATACATCAATAACTATACAAGTAGTATTTTATAACATGATAAACGAATTATCTGTTTCTCGCAATACGCTTGAGGCACAGTGAAATCGGTTTGTACTATTTCGTGTCATTATCACTGTGTATTTTCCGCGTGAAGTCATTGGTCAATTCAATACGGTACAACAAGTAATCAAACATGTTTTACCAAGATTACCACAAAAGGCCAATCTTGCAAAAAAAAAGAACAGACATTCCTTATCAATTTGAACATAAAGTGCAGTATTTGGGAAATTGGTTCATTTATGTGCGCATCTTCCAACTCATATTTAAAAACAAAAACTTTCTGCATGAGTACAAGCGTTTGTGTATTTAGGGGAAAGAATACATGTACATTTTTAAGGGAGGTCTCTCAGTTAAATTGTTTTGCGCTTATTACAAGGAAGGAATGTGCTCTCTTCGTAGCAAATCCGTTTCATTTAGAGCAGACCCAATTTTAGAAGGAAACGCTAAAAGGAAGTCACAGATTGTCGTTCTAGTAAAATGGCGGAAACTCTACCAAGTGAGTCAGTGAGTCAAGTCTCCTCAACTACTTTCATCAAATACCCTAAGTTGTATTGACACTGCCCTTAACGTCATCCAGCCTCACACCAAGAGATCTGAAATTGTGAGTTTGTCTGTCTGACAAATTTAAATGCAATGACATTTACTTTAAGTGAGTGACTGGCTGCTCCTCTGTAGTCCAATTGTCTAGCCTACTACAGATTAATTCAATAAAAGAAATCAAATTAAGCTACAGTCATTTTAACGCGGTCTCAATATTTTTTATATATATAATATAATATACGGTTATTCATTTCTTAAATAAGCTTCTAAGAGCATACAAATAACAGACAGATATTCGTAACTGTTAATGCGCTGAAGACAAAGTTTGCAGACAACAGATAAATAAAACTTTTGTTTTAATATCCCGAGAAAACAGGACTCGTTATTTTATGACAATCTTCTCCTAAAGGGGCGACTAGCATGAAATGTCAAATCGTATTTTCTTGTGAAAATGAGAAAATATTTACAGTATAATTTACTCATATTTATTTTGGTGTATAATAAAGACTAGAAAAATGCCTAACGGCATTATGGACGTTTTTTTTCCTCCGAAGAATAAAGATAACATATCACTTTGTAAAAAGATTAACCAAAAGATAAACCTCGGACGACGCCAGACGCCCTCCCGCCCAGACATCGCTATTTTAGAGGATGGAATTTAAACGTGAAAAACCCGTCCGAACATCAAACCAACAACCATCTCCAACTTTAATAATCTGACCATTATAATCAAGTAGAATATCACCTCTCTCGTATATGAGCCGCGACGTCATAAATTGTACCTTCCGACATGTGCGCCGACGAAGAGTCAGACCAGCCTGCGCGGATAGCGAAGGTCCAGATAAGTGTGCACATCCATGCAACCTGATCTGGACATTCTCTTTTCATCGACATGTACTACAGTACGCATTGATTCTGTGAGCGGGCAACGAAGGCCCTGATCAGCCTGCGTATTTGCGCAGGCTGATCAGGGCCTGCCTTGTCCGCAAATTGCATAAGGGCCCTTTTCGTGTGTTGTGTATCAAACAGAACCTAGCTGGGTAGGGGGGCTTATATATCATTCATAAACTGGAATTTTTGCTTGAACCGCTTTAATGACGTGATGCAAATAGTATGAAAGGATTATGCGTGCTTTATTCCAAGAGAACAACAAAATTGATAAAGTGTAAACAGTTAAATGCAGGAGAAGACATTCTGTTTTTGTCAATGAATGATTTGTACTGTTGTTATTGGGTGTTTCGGTCGCGAGGATAGTCGGCCATAAAATTTCCTGAAAACATTACGATAACCCTTGTCTATGTATTGTGTTCCCCTATGTGCTCCCATAACATGAAGTAAAAGCAGGGGTAAGCCGGAGTCTATATTATTAAGGTGTTTCAAAATGTTCAGTTTTTGAAACAGTTTTACAAAGTATTTGATTCATGTAACAACATTTTACTGCATAATCCTTTCTTAATATGCTTAATAAACATTTTGTTCATTATTTCCCACATTATATGGTTAAATTACCATTGCTTGTATATTTTACTACATAAGAGGGTTATCAATATTATTATTTATTCTGCTTTTTCTACAAAACTTATTTTCAGTATTCATTAGAAGTGCCTCGCAGAGGCGCTGCTAATATATACAAATAACATTATTTTTCCCTAGAGAAAGCAGAAAAATACCAATAGCTCTGGTAAAACAATGCCTAATCTAGAACTGTGACCGATAAGTATACAGTTTAAATTTGTTAGCCTTAACACATTATAAGGACGCAGACTGACACACGTTCAAATGCATATAGAAAACACTTCAGTGATCAGTAATTAAATGTATCTTGCAAATTCTATTTTTTTAATCGCTGACCATCTATGCATTCATTGTTCATAAGCTAAATAAAGATAGGTAGCTGTTACAACAGTGCTACCGACATGTGTACTAACAAAATTTTGACCATAAGTAAACTGTCAGAGAGTAAGTAAACTGTTAGTGTTTAAATTAGTGCTGAAAATATTTAAAACAAAATACAGAACAAATCAAATATCTCCGTCTACTTCCGCAGCCAAGAGAAAGAGCGAACGATCATTAATATCAAGACAATACAAAGATTGACTAATATTAGAACAAGTAATTGCCTTAGAACAATTAGTGGCCATCACTTAATTACACACTGTGTATTATCATAAGTATTTACTTTTACAAAAAGTTTGGTTAACGCATAGCACACAATAAATTTAAAAGCTGATTTAATACGGAATAGTATGTGTTTTTTTTACATGCAAAGCTTGACTAAATCGGCTAAATTCAATCACGCCAAATGTGAATTTGAAAGCTCTAAATGAGATCTCGTCCCGTTAGCCTCACATTAAAGAAATTACAGCTTATTTCACTTCTTTTTTAGGCTCACTACATCAGAACTAAAATAAGTATACTCGAATATCACATTTTTGTCACGTTGTCCCGGGAATGCTAAAAATTCCGCTTAGCAGCACCAGTGCATCCACTGACCCACTTTAAAAGGGAAATTGTCAAAATTAATGTATACTGAAAGGAAAAAGAAACGCAAGGTAAAGTTTATTCCTAAATTTCATTCACTTTTGAAAAAGTTTGTTAAATATTTTACTATGATTACAAAACGGTACATGTATGGAACAAAAGTTCCAAATTTCATTGGCTTGTGATCAACAAGTCTCGAGTTATTGAAGTTCATTGGTAGCTACCCCCTAAATCTTGAAATCAAAATCAAACTGAAAATCAATATCGGGTGTGCCCCCTTCTTGCTGCCGTTGCTGCCCTAATTCTCCTTTGGATAGAGTTAACCAAAGCATTGACAGTTCGCATCGGGATGTTATTCTATTCATCGATCAACGCATTCCTTAGTTGTGCGAGAGTTGCTGGGGGATTTCGGCGCTTCCTAACCCTTCTGTCCAGCTCATCCCACATGTGCTCTATTGGGGTCAAATCTGGACTGTACGGTGGCCATGATAGTGGTGCGATGTTATTGTTTGCCAGGAAATCCTGACAAACTCGGGCAACATGTGGTCGAGCATTGTCCTGCTGCAGAATCAGATTACGTTGTTGCACAAGAGGGACTGCAAAGGACGCAAGATCTCATCCCTATACCTTACAGACTTAATCAAAATGATAACTTTGGATAATTCATCTTCCAGAAATACTGAAAAATCTTAGACATACGGTTCTGGGCCCAGTTTACAATCACTCCTCAGAGTTAAGGTCTACATTGAACTTAAGACTCGAAAGTCCAAAATATGAAACACGATATTTAAAGTAAATTAAAATGAATAGTTAAGGTAAGTTTAGTAAACGATAACGAACTGTACTTACTAATTACATCGTTGAAAATGAGGGTTTACATGAAATTGTAAAATACGCTTTACAAATCTCGATCCTCAAAGTTAAGGTCGAACTTTACTTGTAGGACGATTGTAAACCTGGAACCTGGTTATTATAAGTCGGATTTCAAACCCTTACTTTACCATAACTTTAACCCTTTTAGCCCTGCAGACCAAATCAAATGCATTTTGCAAACAGTAAAGATTCTGATGAAATGGCTCATAATGAGACATTGTATGAGGATCTACACTGTTTGCCATTCTGTTTTGATTTTTCCCTGGCATCCCTTTTGCAACAATGGGCATGTCTGAATTCAATGATGGAAAATCCATTTCATAAACTCAGGGTTAATTGATTGATTGTGTTGGGGATTAACGACACGTCAACCCTTATGTTCGGCTCCCAGAGAAGGGGTGAAGGAATACTAGTGGAGATAAAGACGGGGACAGGCAAGAAAGAGAAACAGAAATAAAAGTGAAGAAACAGCAGTAATAGAAACATCCCCCCCCCCCCCCCTGTACCCTTACCTGCTAGAAGGATGGCGGGCCTTGTCCAACTGTAAGCCAATATCAGTTGGATGCCCCGGTGACAAAGTTCAGGGTTGAAAGGATTAATTCTATTGTTAAAGAACCTGAAAATAGAAGGGCTGAAAAGTTACTGACTTGTGCCCTGCGTGATTTGTTGTAAGAAATGTGTGTACTGGAAATCCATATCATAGATTAAACTTTCAGATACATGGACCTCGCCAAGCGAAAAGGTGTCTAAAAGCATGCACAAAATGTACAGATTTAGTTTCATCCATCGCATGCGCACAGTTTCATCTGGACATTTGCTTTCCATTGATACATACTATAGTGTCCAATAATTCTGTTAGCGGACAGTGAAGACCCTGATAAGACTGCGCATATGTGCAGGCTGATCTAGGCCTTCGCTGCCCACATATACCCGAAGACATGTTTTCGCACGGCGTTGCCCTAGTTATCCTTTCTATCGTGTAGTTAGCTTCTTTGCACCAAAACAAACTTTTTTTCTTTCTTTCTTAAATCCGATCTTCTTCGTTAAAATCTTGTTATTTCAGCGCGCGAGTATTATCAGCTGTGCATTCAGTAAAATCCGTTCGATCGATTTGGCTCTAGGATTGTTCGACAATTTCCGAGGCGAAACCGTATTTACCGTTAAGATACGAACAGACATGACGACACACAGAACGCTGCATCTAATCAGGTTTTTACACTGCTTGCCACTCATCCAGCCGCTTTTAGACCAGTCAATCGGTTGTACAATGGACTTTTTCGATCTATCTTCTTTGAAGCTATGGACAAGTTCAATCTATCTTCTTTGAAGCAATTGACTTAATCGATCTATCTTCATTGAAACAATGGACTTGTTCGATCTATCTTCATTGAAACAATTGACTTGTTTGATGTATCTTCTTTGAAGCAATGGACGTGTTGGACCTATCATCTGTGAAGCAATGGACCTATAATTCGATGTATCTGCTTTGAAGCTTTGGATCTGTTTGATCTATCTTCTTTGAAGTTTTGTACTTGTTTGATCAATCTTCTTTAAAGCCCACTTGTTAGATTGATTGTGTTGGGGTTTAACGACACGTCAACCCTTGAGGGTCATTTTGTGTCGTCTCCCAGAGAAAGGGAGAAAAGAGATAGAAGAGAGAGTAGAGGAGATGAAAGACAGGGACAGGAAAGAAAGAGGAACAGGAATGAAAGTGAAGAAACAGAAGAAACAAAAACATTCCCCCTCTACCCTTACCCACTACAAGGATAGCAGGCCTTGCCCAACTGTAAGCCAATATCAGTTGGACGCCCCAGTGATGTAAGATACACGGCACCTTCGCACCACCCGACCACCCCCCAACTTGTTAGATCTATCTTCTTTGAAGCTTTGGACTTGTTCAGTCTATCTTCTTTGAAGCTTTGGAGCTGCTATATCTTTTTTAAAGCTATGTACTTGTTCGATTTATCTTCTTTGAAGGTGACTTGTTCGATCTATTTTCTTTGAAGCTTCCAACTTAGTCTATCTATCTTTGTTGAAGCTTTGCACTTGTTTGATCTATTTGCTTTAAAGCTTTGGACTTGTTTGATCTAACTTATTTTAAGCTTTGGACTTGTTTGATCTATCTTCTTTGAAGCTCTGGGCTACTTTGAAGCTATGGACGTTTGAATTAGCTTCTTTAAAACTTTGTTCGAGATATCTTCTTTAGAGCTATGGACTTTTTCAATCTATCTTCTTTGAAACTTTCGAATTGTTCGATCTATCTTCCTCGAAGCTATGGACTTGTTCGAGCTATCTTCTTTGAAGAAGATAGCTAGAATAAGTCCAATAGCGTACCTAGAACGGAGTTACTTTTGCACACACCAAGAAAAATCTACGAAGATTCTCCCTAGTGGTGCTTCCAAAAATGGGGACTACTCTTAAAAGAAAGAATTTGCTCCCAGAGGGAGGGAGCATTTTCTTTCCTTTAAGGGCAGTCCCTATCAAAAAGGAGGGCATATTTTAATGTTACGTGATCTCTCTTTATTGCAAATATTTGTACATGCGTAATATGCATACAATTTTACTACCGACTGATTCAATTTTAGAACGAGTTCGGTAAGAACTGAGAGCGTCCGAATACTAAGGGTAAATACAGTATTGTATATTTGCATGTGCATCACGAAAACATGCCTATATAATTTTGACCCCCTTAAAACCCACTTTTATATCTACTGCTCAAAATAAGTAGGGGATATTCAGATTACCGCATTTAACAAGAATTTACTTCAAAACTAACAGACAAGGCGATTTGTTATATCGACAGCCTCTGCACTGATGCACATGTAATCACCAGTTGGTATTGAATTTATCGTAGCGTTGAACGTACACTGCTGTTCAGTCATCCATAAGGGTCGCATGTACAATTTCACATATCCATATCGAATAGGAAAAAGCGTGTTATTCTTCATTTGTTAACTTTTTTGCTATCTACAGGTTACGTAGTAACATTATTTAAGGTAGTTTGAAGGTTTTTGGCTATGCGACGCTTACCTGAGAATCAAAGGTGGTTAGCAATTGGTCTGCTCCAGGACGGAAGTACGCAGGCTGATGTTGCAAGACAACTGAACGTTTCACAGTCTGTCATCAGTCGGTTATGGTATCGTCATCAACAGACAGGAAATGTCACTGATATTCATAGAGTCGGCCGCCCGCGTGCAACAACCAGACAACAAGATCGCCGGTTAGTCACATCAGCCTTGAGAAACAGACACCAGAATGCCACAAAGCTTCAGCGCGGACTTTACCAGGTTACAGGGGTGCAGGTCTCTACTCAGACAGTGAGAAACCGGCAGCAAGATCGAGGTCTTAACGCCCGTAGGCCGTACATTGTGTTGCCATTGACGGCTCGTCATCGCCGGGCAAGGGATTGGGCTAGGCAATATCCGAGGTGGAACTTAGGCCAGTGGTCTCATGTTATGTTCTCCGACGAGTCACGGTTCATGCTGGACTTCTGTGATGGGTGACAAAGGGTTTGGCGGCGCCGGGGGAGGGGAGGGGAAGGGGAGCGATATTTTGATGCAACCAACCTTCCACATGATCGTTATGGAGGTGGCAGTGTAACAGTTCGGGCAGGTGTCACAACCAATGAGCGAACTGATCTTCACGTCTGCCAGGGCAGAGTTACTGGTGTGTACTACCGACATAACATCATTGAACCTCTTGTCGTGCCCTTTGCAGCTGCCCATGGGAATCGTTTTCGCTTCCAAGATGACAATGCCCGTGCCCATCACGCTCATGTTGTGCTGAATCACCTCCAGACTCGTGGAATCCAGTCACTGCCATGGCCTGCAATATCTCCGGACCTTTCCCCTATCGAACATGTCTGGGACATTCTTGGTAGAAGAGTTCAAGGTCACGTACCAGCTCCCAGGAACCTTCAAGAACTGGTCAACGTCTTGCAAGAAGAGTGGCGTCGCATTCCCCAAAATGACATCAGACGTCTTGTTGGTAGTATGAGAAGACGATGTGTTGCGTATCTTGCTGCTAATGGTGGTGCAACGCGATACTGACTCAAAAACAGATTTTGTGAAATCTGGTGCCAGACCCTATGACATTTCACGGTGAAGTGAGGGTCATGTGATTTACTGTGAAAGAAATTTATCCGGATTAAATTTTTCTTTTGGATCTTAGTTTGAATTCCTAATTAAAAAATCAGTTCATCTGTCGTAATTTACCCGCTTTTGAAGGATATAGCTGAATATCCCCTACTTATTTTGAGCAGTAAGGAGAATGCATTATTTTTTCTTATTTCTGCTCAAAAACATAGATTGTGGGTACTTGTTATCTGCTCAAAACATAGGTTGTGGGTACCTTGTTAGAACCGCCTCAACGAGGCGGTTTTAACGAGTACCCACTATCTATGTTTTTGAGCAGAAATATGAAAAATATCAAGAGTTTTTTTTTTTATCTGTAAAGTTTCAGTATATGGAGATGAAATTTTCTATATATTTGAATAAGCTTGTTTTCGTAATGGTGTAGCTGGGTTGCCTTCGTAATCAAATTCCTTTAAAGAATCAATACCTTTAAGAATTAATTTTTCGCCGTGATGGTGCTTAAAATCATTCTTGTCATCGACAATATGCGACCTGCGAATATACAATACATCTATATATATGCAGAATGCATAGTATTTACATACGGGTACATATTTACTATAAACAATCGTCCATATTACCACCTTACTGTACTTCTCCAAGTATTTGAACAAATCCATTTTACTACCTGCTACACCTAAAACAGCCGGACGGATGGCAAACAGTGTACAACGTAATCAGACAAATGGGTTGATTTCTATTTTATAACAAATATGATAGGTATATAAAGTGTCGAAATATTTAGGATAAATGCAGATTTATATATAGAATTTTTTTTTTTTTTTTTTTTTTTTTTTTGCGTGTACATGTCTGTTTTCGGTTTCCTTTGGGTTGTATTCAAATTATATTCTTCACCGATAATGTACATAAGATCAGCTCTTTCTGCAGATGACGTCTCTCATAACAGAAAATCCTTTCTGAAGATTCACTATGAAAAGAGCAAACGCCTTTCTAATTATATATTATGTACGCACAAATTATCTATTAACCCTTTCATCCTTTAGTTTCTGATATATACTCTTCAGCTTCTATATCATCATTACCTATGGTAATGGGAGATATATTGTTTTCACTTCGCGATTTTTTGTCCCTGGGCGTTTTTTGAACTCTCAGTTGAGCCGACCTTATAATGTATATGTCAAATTGTGCGTATTGACCCGAAAGTTAACCTATTCAAAAAATCTTTCTTGGTGGCTAATTATCGAGTAATAAACGAATAACTACTTCATTTAATTAACATCGAGCCGCTGAAATTCCTGCGGCGCGGTAACCAGGCGGGAACCAAACTCTCGGGTTTCAAATTTACTACGATCTATGAATAGTTTACGCGTTTACGTTCGATAGTTTCCGTTAGTTGTCTGGTATGGTCCGACAACGGGCTTCGGTTAATTTCGTCTGCATCCGGTAAACGGCGGCTATTTTTAGAGAACACGCCTGTTTGCTTTATGCATGTTATGTCTAAATCTAGCTCATTGGCAAGTGTAATTGAATCTCATAGTTATTGCAGTACCCAATGCATGAATTTTCTGGCTAGCATGCGGCTGAGTTTAATGAAGAAATGCGGTATCTTTAAAGTTGTGTTCTGTTCTTAGTGTTTACTGTAGTGCGTAGTAATATCGTAATATATTATAATTGAGCAAGAGAAACTGTCTGTATTCTGTCAAATGTAGGAACATATTGCCTGTGTAATATTTAGCAATACATTTCTATCGTACCTGCTTGAGCAGCACGATACAGGTGTCGAGTTTCCATCTGTCCGTCCGTCCACGCAACTACGTCCAACCTGGTGATCTGTGTTTTCTACCACCATGTGGATGTACATCTACGGTTGTCCTAAGCAGTACGTAAAGATAACATAGTATCGTCCATCACCATGTCAACCCTATGTTTTTTAACACTCGTAAATCATAAGAGCCGCCAGAGTGTTAGAATGCATACATACTTCAGGTCATGTGCTCTTGAAATGAAGTAACATCTCTGATGACCTTCAGCATAACAGAGCCCTCCACACACACACACACACACACACACACACACACACACACACACATATATATATATATATATATATATATATATACAGTGGAACCTCGATAATTCAAAGTCCAAGGGACCAAACAGTTTTGTTTGAATTATTGAGACTTTGAATAATTGAGGGTTAAGATGCATACATATATTTAAGTCGGGACTTCAAAATGATTTTGAATTATTGAGAATTTTGAATTATTGGAGTTTGAATTATCGAGGTTCTACTGTATATATATATATATATATATATATATATATATATATATATATATATATATATATATATATATATATACTGAAAGGAAAAATAACATCACATGGTATGTCTATATAATTATAATATTCCCAATCGGTTTCGTTTGCAACTCATCAGGGGAATAAACAATAGCAATATGGCGTTAAAAATGGCGACGTTACTTAGTAACAATAAATACGTGTACATAGTACACAACGTTAAAACTTCATGGCGTCCAAACGGCGTCCTTAGTCTTTGTTAAGTTTGGGGTTAAATATTTTTATGATTGATTGATTGTGTTGGGGTTTAACGACACGTCAACCCTTGAGGGTCATTTTGTGTCGTCTCCCAGAGAAAGGGAGAAAAGAGATAGAAGAGAGAGTAGAGGAGATGAAAGAGAGGGACAGGGAAGAAAGAGGAACAGGAATGAAAGTGAAGAAACAGAAGAAATAAAAACATTCCCCCTCTACCCTTACCCACTACAAGGATAGCAGGCCTTGCCCAACTGTAAGCCAATATCAGTTGGACGCCCCGGTGATTTTTATGAAGTATTCTCGCTGAAACATCACTGTCGTGACATTTGTATATACATAAGTTGGGAGAAGGAGCATAACATCTAACAAAAAATCTTTTTGGTAGCACTGGATCCAGAAAGGATGATGATATGATAGGCGTTAAACTACATGTTGAGAGTTAATAATTAGTAGTGCAAAAGTATTTGTTAACCTGAGGCCTTTCGGCTGTCGCCTTCTTCAGAGGTTTTCTATTTAAAAAAAGGGGGAACTTAAAATGCAAAATTTACATATAAAAGTTGTACGAATTGAAATATTTTGAAAACAGATTATGCGAGACTTTGACAACTTTCCTCGACGAGGCCAACAACTTCCTCCCGAGCATAAATTTCAAACAAGCAGCGCGTGTTTCTGGACACCAAATCAAGTCTTGTGGGCGACACAATATCTGTTGATCTCTACACAATACCAACAGATACACACCAGTATCTCTTACCCACAAGTTGCCACCCAAAACACTGCTGCAAAAATGTTCCTTACAGCCTTGTACTTCGCCTCAGACGTATCTGCTCCGATTCGGACACTTTTGAATCAAGAGCAAGAGAACTGACTGCCCACCTTTGCAAACGGGGTTATCAGGAACAGGCAATTTCACTTGCCATAGAGAGCATGGCAACAGAAGAGAGAAGACCTATTTTCTTACAGGCCTAAATCTGAGTCGAGCGTTCTCCCCATTCATGTTGAAGTATCACCCAGGCTTACCAAAAGTGAGGGATATAGTCAACAAACACTGGCCCATCATTGAGTCCTATAGCATTTTGAGCGAGATCTTCACAGAAGACCGATCATGGCCTAAAGAAGACCCAAGAGCCTGCGGGATCTTCCTATACCTCCCAAGCTCAAACCAGACATGCGTGATGATGAACCACTTGGGGAGACACGACCGTGCGGCAAAGCAAGATGCAAAACCTGCAAAATGATAACCCCCACACAGATCGCGAAGTGAGCGTCTGGGGCAACCATCAAGCTTAAGTGCAACACTAGTTGTAAGACGACCAATGTTGTCTACCTAACAATATGCATCAAGTGTGGAAAACAATATGTTGGTGAAATCGATGATCATGTGAACCAACGGACAAAGGGCCACCGGGATTATTGGAAACATAAGCGGTTCGAGGAATCTCCTGTCACAGAACACTTCTGTTCACCAGAACAGGATTTCCTCAACCACGCTGCGCTTTGTTGCTTAGATCATAACCCGTAGTGGACAGAACGAACCGGGAAAGCTCGGAAGAGCTATTGGATCCGACGTCTGAACACTTTACGGCCAAACAGTATCAATAAGGGCGACCAATAGAGGGAATAATCGTTCCTTAGTCAGGCCATGCGACAGCTTATATCGAACGTTTTGCTCATGCCATTTCCCGGAATCACAGCGTAAGTTGGGCCCATTTGCCTTAAGTATTGGTAAAAAACACTCAGTTTGCATATAATATATCCCTTTCGGTGTGAGGTTTATGGTGCATTCTATACATTGCGTATATGGGTACAGCGGTGTTGACCGGAAAGATAAGCTTTTTACTTTTTGCACGTTGTGTTTATCGTGTAGTGGTACATTTCGCATATACATAAACACGTTCATTTATCAAGTCGCATGGGGCTAGATAACATGGGCCCGAAAAGGGCATAATCTGTTTTCCAACTATTTAAATTCAAGTAACTTTTATTAGTAAATTTTACATGTTTAGTTCCCCCTCTCTTTTAAATAGAACATCTCTGAAGAAGGCGAAAGGCCTCGGGTAAACAAATAATTTTGCTGACCGAAACATTTCATTGGAACGGTGGATGCCTGATGTTATGTCTTTGTTCAGGTCCTCCGCAGTTTGATCCATTTTAGACTGAATGAACCCTCTTAACACTGTACAGTTGAACTTCGATGGCCCGAACATCTTTGGGACCATAGAAAATTGTTCGAGACATGGGTGGTTTGAGCCACTGAGGGTTAATTATAGTGCCAAGTCAGGAAGCAAATGGCGATAATTTAGGAATTTTCTTTCTCGATTTTCTACACAATAATTGTATGTTGAGTGTACTCATTTGAATCGCCTCGATGAGGCGATTCTAATGAGTACACACAACAAACAATATCACGATAAAATAAGAAAATTTCCCTAAATATTTGTTTTCTTGAGCTATCGGAAAAACTTCGTAGGGCCTCAAAAATGAGTTCGAATTAGTCAAGGTAAACGAGCCATCAGTGTTCGAGCTATCGAGGTTCGACTGTATATTGGAAGAGCCCAGTTTCAATTTTAAATATGTCAGGCTATGTGGTTTAGTTATTTTCCTAGTGAAAATAGCTATTTGCAAACAATGAGAGCCTGATCAGACGCCGCGTTCTGTGGCATCTGCTCTGGGTCTGCATTGTTTTGCAAGTACCCTTTTAAAGGTCTCAAGAGTACAATTGGTTAACTAGTCGTTTTGTTTAGCAATGGCTGTTGAGGCTTTTAATACAAGCTATCATCTTTCTTTTTTTTTTTTCATCGCAGGCATTTTATTTCTTTGTTTTCGCTCAATGTTCACTGATTGAGATATCGAGTGTCTGTGCAAGCCGAATAATTATTTTGTGTTTTGTTACAACACTTGAACCTAGGGTGAGGATTTGGTGCAACTTAAATCGATTTATCCTCTCCCTCCCCGTCCCCACCCTTCACCAAAGAGTTTTACTATTTACCGTCCTTAGGCGGTGATTCTATTAATTTCGTTCTGTATAGGAGCTTGTGGCTGCTAGAGATGGGACTTTGGTTTCTGTTCTGTCCTGTATTTTTTAGCTCAACTGAGCACGGCTCAGGATGAGCTTTTGTGATCACTTGCCGTACGTCGTCCGTCCACACTTTTGAAGGACTTCTCCTCTGAAAACCCTTGGCCAATTTTCTTTAACTTTCGTATGGAGCCTTTTGTTAAAGTGGGATTAAAAATTTGTATACAAATGGTCACGGTCCGTTAACCAGGATGGCCGCCATACCCATACATGGTAAAAACACTTAAAAATCTTCTTCTCCAGAACCAAGATAGCTGAATCTTGGTATATAGCATCATGGACCTAAGGTCTACTAAGTTTGTTCAAATGATGACCCTAGGTTGACCTTTGACTTTTTTACGGCAAGGTCAAATTTGCGTCTCCATGCATTTGTATGGGGGAAAGGTTGAAAAACAATTTTCTAAAATGCATTAAAGACTTAAAGGCTGAAACTTACAATGTGTGATTAAAGTAGTATAACATTTTATTTATGATAAAAGGTTTGTACCTTGGGGGTTATCTTCCCTTGTCCCTGGGCTATATTCATGTATAAAATTGTGTAATTTTTTAATGTCTGCTTCTCTGACACCGCTTGAACAATTTTCACCAGATTTCACATGGGGCCTTCTGTCAAAAGGGTATTGCCAATTAGATCAAATGGTTCTGCGCCATCAAGCAAGATGGCCGTCATGCCCATATATGGTAAAAACACTTAAATATCTTCTTCTCCAGAACCAGGAAAGCGTCGGGGCTGAATTTTGGTATGTAGCATCGAGAACTCAAGCTCTACCAAGTGTATTCAAATCATAACCTTAGATTGACCTGTGACCTTTCTAGGGCAAGGTCAAATTTGCGTCCCTTTATATTTAATGGGGAAACCGTTGAAAAGTCAATTTCTCAAAATATGTTAATGGCTGAAACTTACAATGTATGATTAAAGTAGAAAAGAAGACATTTTAGTTATTATCAAAATTTTGTCCCCTGAGGGTTATCTGCCTTTGCCACTGGGCTATATACGTTCATAAAATTGTGTGATTTAATGTCATCTTCTCTGAAACTGCTTGAGCAACTTTCACTAGATTTCACATGGGACCTTCTTTCAAAAGGGTATTGCCAATTTGTTTAAAGGGCAAATACAAAGGAATTTAAAATATGCCTGGTTTTCAGGGTGTTGATAGAATGCTTTAAGAGAATTATTTTGGTGTAAACCCCATCAAAAAATTCCAATCCAATCAAAAGTTATGGTGATGAATTTACGATACCTACCTTTTTTCCTGTTAGAGTAACCTCCCTTGGATTGTGTATTGATTAAGACCCACAATGCAATATTCTGTGATGTCATAGTGGAACTTAAATTTTAAATTGAAATTTTAAACAGGAATATTCTGCATTTCCTTATATGCTTCATAGTTTTTCTCTTTAACCATTATTGATATTGGTCTCTGTCCACAAATAAGCCCATGAACAGAGAATTTAACTCAAAATTTAATCAGTTATTTAAATTTAAAGCTAAATTTTAAAATGTTTAAAACTTGACTAATATTAAATTTTTCGTAAGTTTTTTTAATAATAGTGAATTTGGGTGTATATCATATAAATGAATAACAAAAAAGTCAATTTTGGCTAATTATTAAGCATTGTAACTGGATTTTAAATTATTTAAATGAAATTTTTAAATTTGAAATGTAACACTTTAAACGGAAAATAAGAGTTAAATTCCTATGTACATTAGTTTAAAGGAGTTGAATAAATTAAACAATGTGAAAACTGAATTGATGCAGATTAAAAAGCAAAACATATTGGCAATTTAAAAAAGTTTAAAATTTACTGTTCCCTTATGATGTCATAAAGGGCTCATGAATATTAATGAGGCAGCCTGAATTCAATCCTCTTTGATGTTAAATATCAAATTTCAAATCGCAATATTTCAGAAACTGTTTAAGATAATTTGATGCGGTTTTCGGCAGTCACCTCCTTACTGAAGTGCCCTTAAATATTTAGTAGAATTAAAACCTTCGTATTTGCCCTTTAAATGGTTCCGTGCAATTGAACAAGATGGCCGCCATGCCCATATATGTTAGAATCTTGTTCTCCAGAACCAAGAAAGCTTTGGGGCTGAATCTTAAACATAGCATTGAGGACTGAAGGTCTACCATTTTTGTTCAAATGATGACCGTAAGTTGACCTTTGACCTTTTTACGGCAAGGTCAAATTTGCGTCCCCATGCAAATGTATGGGGAAAATGTTGATTAGTCATTTTCTCAGAATGTATAAGACTAATGTCTGAAACTTATAATGTGCGATTAAAGTAGTAAAATATTTTAGTCATAATCAAAATTTTGTCCCTTGAGGGTTATCTGCCCTTGCCACTGAGATATGTACATCTATAAAATTTATAAATTTTTAAATGTCTTCTTCTCTGAAACTGCTTGAGCAATTTTCACCAAATTTCACACGAGCCTTCTATCGAAAAGGCATTGCAGATTTGTTTAAATGGTTCCGCGCAACTGAACAAGATGGCCGCCATGTCCATATATGGTAAAAGTCCTGAAAATCTTCTTCTCCAGAACCAAGAAAGCTTTGGGGCTGAATCTTGGTATATAGCATTGAGGACTCAAGCTCTACCAGGTTTGTTCAAATGATGATCATAGGTTGACCTTTTTACGGCAAAGTCAGATTTGTGTCTCTATAGATTTGCATAGTGGGGAGGGGGAGTTAAAAAACCTTTTTCAATATATGTTTAAGACTAATTGTTGAAACTTACAATGTATGCTTAAAGTAGTAAAATGTTTTAGTTAGGATCAAAATTTTGCGCCCCCTGGCGGTTATCTGCCTCTGCTCCTTTGTATAAAACCATGAAATCTTCAAATGTCTTCTCCTCTGAAACTGCTTGACCAATTTTTATCAGAATTCACACGGGGTCTCCTGTCGAAGGGATGGTGACACTTTATTCAAACGGTTTCTTCATCATTGAACAATATGGCTGCCATGCCCATATACGGTAAAAAACACTTATGAATTTTCTTCTCCAGTACTAAGAAAGCTTTGAGGCTGAATCTTGGTACACAGCATCGGTGACTCAAGGTCTACCAAGTTTGCTAAAAAGATTAGACTAGGATGACCTTTGGCCTTTTTATAGTATGGTCAATTTTGTGTCCCAGTTGCTGTGGTAATACTGGAAGACTGTTGCATGGCATTTGCGAATTGTGGGCCATGGGCCTCTTGTTTAGGTGTGTGTGTGTTTGTGTGTTATCGTTGTGTCCTGTCTAGCACCTCGTGGGGAAGAGGGGCCTGCTAGTTTTGTTTTAATTTGGTTTGTATCATGTGAGATGTCTGTCGTAGATTGTTTACTCTTCTCTAGCTGCCATCGGTAGGCTAAGTTCTGTGTTTGTGGCTCCTCCTTCTGATTTATTTTTATTGAAACTCCTCACATGACAGCAGCATAGTTTGCAGGGCTGCTAATACCGGCTGAAGAGGATATCGAATTTCCAATGTACCATCATGGGCTAAATAATCCCAAGGAAACTAAAAATAAAACTGCACTATGATAAAATACGGAAAAACTTAACGGCCGCAATGCAGCTCTTAACACCAGCTGAAGTGAAGACAAATAAAACCTGCAAAATTTGCATATTCTAGACTTTTCAGACACTAACCTAAATAAAATGCTAACTATGTCAGACAAGCAAACTTCCATAGACATAAAGAACAACTGAAGTAATAAGGGCCTGGTCAAGCTAAAACGTGCCTTCGCAAAATGCGCGAATTGATATCATCCTGCGCATGTGAAGTCTATCCAGACTTTGCTTTCACGGACTGTTCTCTTGGGAAAATGTTGTTTTTTCCGACTCCATAATCCAATTTACAATGTACGAGAAACAAAACAACCACCAGAGCTGAAGACATTTGTCCTTATTAATTATATTTTCTTCTTACATATCAATTATCGGGAAGCACTCGCACGATTTTCCCTTAAATTGATTAATCGAGCATAAGTAAAATTCCTGAAGGACACTGAATCAGCAGTTGAGTTACAGCAGTGATACTTTTCAAACCCGGATTTTGTACAATAGTGTATTATTACGTTAACGAAACAAAAATAGTATAGAACATATCCAGGGAGAGTCACAGTCTCATAACATAGCCTACCAATGACACACAGATATAGGGCAAACAAACCATGACACATGCCATACATCACGAAAACATACCTATATCATTTTGACCCCTTTAAATCCCTATCTTATATAGTAAAACTGTGTTTACAGGGGTTTACATTATTTTTCTTATTTCTGCTCAAAAACATAGATTGTGTGTACTCGTTAGAACCCGCCTCGCCGAGGCGGCGAGGCGATTCTAACGAGTATCCACAATCTGTTTTGAGCAGAAATGTGAAAAATATCAGCATTTTTTATCTGAAAATTTTCATTTTCTGGTGGTAAAATTTTCAGTATATTTGAATAGGCATGTTTTCGTAATGAACAAAAGAGGAGCAACGTAACCAGCCCCTCTTCCACCACGAGTTCTCACAATGCTAGATACGATCAAGCAAAAACAACAAAAAGACAACTAACATAAAACATGAAAAACGCCCCGCAGGGAGCAGCCATTTACTTGGGGTAAATACGATAATATATTTTTTCAAGGACATTTATGAAATTGGTGTTTAAGGCGGTAAAAATTATATAGGCATGTTTTCGTGATGTAAATACCTACCTGCAAGCCATTATTTTCTTAGACTTTAAACCTTACATAAATAGATATTTTCTAGCAATATATCAACCGTCTATTTCTAAGATATGTTCAACTTTAGTAGCACCTCAAAACTACCTTTGTGTATACAAACATCAAGATCATTCAACACTAAATACGAGACAAATGAGTCAGTTCACAAAAGCAACATAAACACTCTCAAACTGAATAAGAAGTTCAATAAGCAAGCGACTGAATCTACGTTTATTGTACGTGGCATTATGCAGATTTCAAAAGGTCTCCGCTCAATCTTGGCATTGCTAGACAGCAACAGAAATTATTCAACTGAAAAAAATAAAGAATCAGTAGACAGTTGTGATAAAATGTCGGAATTTTAATTGGCCGGAAAGCTATTCCGTTCTTGCGCTTCATGAATCAAATTAACACCAAACCAGACGTTATGTAAGATACAGGCAGTATCTTCAGACATCACTCAATCCGCTGGCCTTGAGAGCAACTTCCTTACGCCTTGAAATTAATTTGGGGAATTGATACGCTTCCAGGGTAGGCAACTGTCAAACTTGTTTTGCATTCCTTCTGAAAAGGAGAATATTCTATAAGGAAAGCATTCTTTCCATATAGAGTAGACCTCTTTATAGAAGGGGCATAGCGTGCAGTTAAGCAGAAAAGAAGCTAAAAATATTGTTCCTTTTGACGGAAATTTTGCCAAGCGTATTAATTCCCCTTAAAAATCTCTAGATTGTTTTCCAAACAAGAACCGTTTGATCATCACTGCTCCCGGCATAGGAACCGTCATTATTGTGATTGGATACATGTGGCAGATTGACGCTTTATTTCAACAAAGGTGGCATTTTTTTGGACGTTCTGTTTGCTTTCCTTTGTCAATTTTAACAGCGAAAAATTCGCTTTCAATGGGAGCCAAGACTTTTCTTTTAAAGGCTCCACATTCCTCAAAAATATACTTTTTATTATCCTGGAAAGGTTTAATAAATTGATATATGGTATCAAAACAATCACAAAAGGTCGCATCTCAGAGCCTGTAAAATATTAGTTAGTCTCTCGTATTTAAACTGGATCAAAAACGATTTTTTTTTTTTTTTTTTTTTTTTTGTTATCGTATCTCTGAATTAATGTTGAGAACATTAATTCAGAGATCGTCATTAATTCAGAGATACGATCCGAAAATTAAATGATCTTTTATCGTATCTCTGAATTAATGTTGCCACCATTAATTCAGAGATACGATAAAAAAAATCATATAATTTTTTATCCAGTTCAAAAACAAGAGACTAACTGAAGTTTTATAGACTGTCAGGTGCCACATTTTTTTTGATCGTATTAATACCATATACCAATTTATTAAACCTTATGATTGGATACAAAATGTCTATTTTTGAGGAATATGGAACCTTTAAGGTAGATCCTTCTCAGAAGGGCGCAAAGCAATTTTGGCAGAGTTGTATCCCATGAAAATATGTGTATTTTCCCTTAAATAACAGAATTAATGATAATTCCCGCCAAGCTTTGATTTTGTTTTGTGCTAACAGAATCTAAAAGAAGTGGCCTTATATAACAATGCACACACTCACATAGAAAACTTAAAATACCTGAAGTGTCAAGTTTTCTGGGCCAAACAAGTTAGTTTCGAAAAGAATGCCTCATGAATGACTCTCATAAGTTCTAAAAACCCGGAATGGTCTCAATGATCACAAATGATCAGATGAACTGCTCTATAGTGAAGTACTGGGATAAGTTAAGCGGCACTCACAAGGTTCTAACACCAGCTGTAGTGAAGATTACTAAATATAGATTTATAAAGGAATGGTCATTGAGAGCAATGAACTCACTCAAACAGAAAAATCGAAAATACCAAAAGAGGGAAAATCTCTGGATTCGACTAGTTATTTTCGACCAGTTAGGATACTCCTGACATGCATTTGATTTCGATTCTGTCTCATCAGAGTACTAAACAACACTTTCGGATAAAAGAAGTATAGAAGTTTCATTATTATTTTGATTTATTCATATTCACTTTGTTAAATGTGAATGGATACACCTGGAGATTTTGCTGCCACTTTCAAAAAGAGGGACAACTTGTGATTGCCTGTTTTTTTTTTTGTTTTTTTTTTTTCCAGCACCCAAATCCCCTTCTGAAAAAAAAAGTCTACTCTATACGGAAAGAAATTGCTACCAAATGCCCTCCTCATAGAACAGAACCCTTTTCAGAAAAGGACAAAACAATTTTCAACAGAGCTATCAGAAGTCATAGTAAGCTATCCGAGATTATTGTATTTTTGAAATAAGTACATTACTACTCTAAGACAAGTAATTTCGTTGATTTCTTCGGTGCCTCGGAAAAGAATATCTTAGTAATTGTTACCTTTTCTTGAACACCTTATTTTCAGTGTTTCTTTTTTGTACCTTTTATGTTATTATGTAAATGACTGACTGGTATTCCAGTGAAAAGTCTGTCGAGTGAATGCATTAAATCGTTTGCTTTAGGCGCAAGGGAAAACAAGGCGAATTTTCTAAACAGCGCAAGAAAACTAGGTTTATGCAAAATATTGCCGGCTGTGTTCTGTTTATTGCGTTCTGGGTTGTTTGGTTATAAGCAAGGCGTGAAAACAGACTTGATTAAATACTTAAATTTCCTTAAAATACGTTTAGTTAGATAATAATGATTTTTACCAAGTGAAAATGACAGTCTATGCTGTAGCATACTCATCTGTTATTCAAGCAAAGGCACAGATGATGCCGAAAAATGATACAGTCCTCTCTCTCTCTTTCTCTCTCTCTGTCTCTGTGTGTGTGTGTGTGTGTGTGTGTGTGTGTGTGTGGACAAACACACAAACGTTAATGTCAATATAATGCCAAGCAAATTGTATTGTTCTGAAATTTTCATTGGCCTCTTTATGTATTTCAGCAGGAGGGAATAGAGGCAAGAAAAAAAGTAAGGATATTTAACCGCTTAAACTTCTACTTCTGTTTTGTATAATTAGAAACCATATTGTCACTGACGGACAACGGTAATACTTGCGTTTGCGAATGCACGATGTTTGGATTGCACCGGCCTCGGTGGCTCAGTTGGATGCGCCGTCCGACTGGAGACCAGGAGGTCGCGGGTTCAACCCCCGCCGAGGTCGGCAGCATTCTTTCGTGGAGATTGATCATGAAATATTTTCTACGGTCATTCTCTCCCTTCCGCTGATTCAAGAAGGGCAGTTGTCAGTTTCTGGCGAAAGAATGTGCACACTACTGGTTAACCGCTTAGAGGACTAAGCCTGCCCAGTAAACGTGTGGTTAGGTAAACTGACCGCGCTCGACATGACCCCATTGGGTTGACTGGGCCGTAAAACCTCAACACAAACAAAATGTTTGGATTGCAGTCTATTGTTTAAGATTGCGTTACATTCCGTATTTGTAATACGAGTGTCATAAGAATCTGAAATTGAGAATGCGATTTCTTAATGGAAGTTATGTTAAAAAACCGTTCGTGCTCACGTCGACTGCGCCCTGTCATTCCTTGACGACTGGGTACGAATTATATATTTAGACACCCAATTACTTGTATAGTGCCCGCGACTACTGAAAGTTGGCGTACATCGACAAAATTGCGTTTAACTTCGCTAACGATACACAGAAATATGTCTAACGTTCTATTTCTTTTATTCATATTCTTCTGCAATGTTTGATACCATAAAATATCAATCACTGACTTGAACAGAGTACGATTTTGGATGTGAACAAATTTCGAACACGCCGGCTAGCCTGGAATAGGCTGGTACTCAGCTACTTTTAGATTTGGAAAGATCCAGTTGAGCCAGAATAGAAACAATATTTCAGTGATAATTCCAAACGAAAATATAATGAACATATATACTTGTAAAGAATTTACTCATTTATAAGATCCCGGTAAACAAAAATCGTATCGACCATGTCGACAGCAGCCAACCCGCGACTATTGTAAATTTCCAGTACAGTAGTTCTCTTGCGTGAAATTGCTACGAGGGTCCTGCAAAAAGTTTTGTCACTGGGTTCGGATTACTTCAGTGCTACGTTTTATCAAACATATTTTTATTACAAACCTTCAAAGTATTCCTCCTTTACTGAAACACATTTTTGTAACCTTTTTACTCAGTCGCGAAAAGCAGATAAATAGTCTTCTTTTGGCATTTATTGGAGACACTGATAAATAGCGCTGCCAAGAGAACTTCTAGACGTCTGCTTATTTCCAGAAAGCATTTTCTTAAGCCTTGGAAATAAAAAGAAGTCACGGGGACTCAGGTCAGGTGAATGAGGTGGATGGTTTAAAACTTTCACCTTTTCAGAAGCCAAAAAAGACTTAACAACCTATCACCTGACAGGAGGCGTTGTCATGTAAAAGATGGACTCCTGACCATCCTTTGCTTGGTCGTTTCTTATTATAACAAGTAAATTTGGTCAGTGTATATGACTGCATCTATTCCATTTTAAATAACTCGGTCAGTTGGAAAGCAATTTGAACGAAATGAACGGGTATCGTTAGCTATTCCACACACCATTCAAGTGCATTTTAAAATGTACCTGGGATAAAACCAAGGAAGCCTATTAGTGACAGAACTTTTTTCAGGACCCTCGTTGACCTAAGAAACAAACTGAACAGCTGGTTTAAAAGCTGCAACATTCTAAACTTCCTTTAGTATTGTAGGTACTTATATATCCTATTTTTCACTATATACGTAAAGGGAACATGGGAGTATTTTTATATATAGATTTAGTAATTAACATAGTGGTACATAGACTTGATAGCCAAACAAAAATGTATAGATTATATAGAAAAAAAATGATCATTTATAGTCATTGTCTATACAATTTGTACATTTTTATTTGGATCTAAGCACAAATTATAGATTATATAGATAAATGATCTTTTAAAGTCATTTTTATACATTCCATACGTGCTTTCCTTAGATACAACACAATTGTTTAGCTAATATTGTGTTAGCTTATATCCCAGCAATACTGGTATGTACAATCGACGCTGTCTCAATATGCAACGGCTGCCTGGTAGCGATAACATCTGCACGTCTGCCCCGAGTAGAAATTAATGCATCAGCTAATAAATATGATATTGCTCTTTCCTGGTTGGCCTGTTTGATGCACACGGACGATAGATAATGCGTTCTGCGCTTTCACTATGTCAAATATATAACGAAAGTCATGTTATTGTTCTTATTAACCCCACGTTTTAGCAATGGGGATATTGTGAACGCCTCGGCCCGTCCGTCCATAATTCCATCCTTAAACACAAATAAGTACTAGATGGCTATATTTCACTGACAGTTTCGAAGTAATATTTCACTGACAGTTTCTAAGTATTTAAATGGGATTTATTCCGTAGACAAATAAAAATCTTGAATTGTGTGGCTAAAATTCGACTTGTGGGGCTATAATATAGTCACATAAGTATCAAAATTACTCCGGATAACCAGATAGGCACAAGTCGTTGGAATGTCCGTCAGTCCGTCACGCTATCTCTTCGTAATCAACTGAGCGGAATTCAACCAAATATGGTACATGACTTCCCTGCGTAGTAAGGGTGTGCGAGGGCAACATTATTTTTACGTTGTCCATCTGTCCGTCTTAGCAAAAGGGGCATATTTATCCCGCGCTTTTCGAAGAAAAAGCGGGGATATTGTTATACCCCACGTCCGTCCGTCCGTCCGTACGACCATCTGTAATGTCACACCATTGCTTCTAGACCATTTAAGCTAGATTCTCGAACCTTTTACAGGCGATAGCCCTATGGGTGTGGTCTGGAGGAATACATTCGGAATTTTGATGTGACCCCTTGGGGTAGGGCCGGGGAGTGTGGCCCCAAAGAGTCCAGAATTCATTTTATACAAGCATAGCCATTTTGCATATCAAACGAAGGTAATGAAGAGTAGAATATAGTGGTGCAAAAGGTTTGCTCCTGGGGCATGTCTAGGGGTCACTAGAGGTCAAAAAGTAGGATTTTAGGTCCTTTTTTTTTTTTTTTTTTTTTTTTTTTTGTTGTTGTTTTTTGATTGTCACCCAACTCCTCTTAGGCTTTTTCAGCTAGAACCCTGAAACTGTCACAGGAAATAGCCCTATGGATAAGGACTGGAGGAAGGAACACATTCAGAATTTTGATGTGACCCCTGGGGGCAGGGCCAGTGGGGTGTGGCCTCGAAGGGTCCAAAATCGATTTTGTACAAACATAGTTGTGTTGCATATCAAATCAAAGGTCTTGAAGAGTAGAATACAGTGGTGCAAAAATTTTGCCCCGGGGCATGTCTGGGGGTCACTAGAGGTCAAAATGTAGGCTTTTAGATCCTTTTTTTATTGTCAGGCTTTTTAGCTAGAGCCTTGAACTTATTACAGGTAATAGCCCTATGGATGAGAACTGGAGGAACACATTTGGAATTTTGTAGTGACCCCTGGGGGCAGGGCCAAGGGGTGTGGCCCCGATGGGTCAAAATCCATTTTGTACAAACATAGTCATGTTGCATATCAAATCGAAGATAATGAAGAGTAAAATACAGTGGTGCAAACATTTTGCCCCGGGGGCATGTCGGGGGTCACTAGAGGTCAAAATGTTGGATTTTAGGTCCTTTATTTTTTTGATTGTCACCTCTTACGCGTTTTTAGCTAGAACTTTGAAACTGTCACATGTAATAGCCCTATGAATGAGAACTTGAGGAACGCATTTGGAATTCTGATGTGCAGGAAATATGCGACGGCGCGGCCATCGACTTTCTCTAGTTTACTGTTGTCTATACATTTATGTGACTTACAGTCACATTACCCTAGTTTAATCAAATGTATTCCGTCAAAGTAAGGGCGATGTGCTATAGTATATATTTTATGTGACTAGTCACACGAAATAAAGTCACATAACCATCATTTGTCCTTACAAAAAGTCACATAATACCCATTTCGTTAGAACCTCCGCCCGTTCGTCCATCTGCCCGTCACGCTATCTCCTCCTAAACCACGAGGCGGAATTTAACCAAACTTGTTACATGACTTTCCGGGGGTGGTCGGGTGGTGCGAAGGTGCTGTGTATCTTACATCACTGGGGCGTCCAACTGGTATTGGCTTACAGTTGGGCAAGGCCTGCTATCCTTGTAGTGGGTAAGGGTAGAGGGGGAATGTTTTTATTTCTTCTGTTTCTTCACTTTCATTCCTGTTCCTCTTTCTTCCCTGTCCCTCTCTTTCATCTCCTCTACTCTCTCTTCTATCTCTTTTCTCCCTTTCTCTGGGAGACGACACAAAATGACCCTCAAGGGTTGACGTCTCGTTAAACCCCAACACAATCAATCAATTACATGACTTTTTACGTTGTAAGGCTGTGCGAGAGTAACATTTTCCCGTTCGTCCGTCCGTCCGTTATGCTATTAGCAACATTAGCACCGAGCGTTGGGATTTTGCGATAGAGTGCGCACTCTAGTTAATTCAATCCTCTGAAATAGCGCGTATACATAGCATATGTTTAAAAAAAAAAGTAAGTCAAATACCTTCAAGTGGCATATAAGAAGTCCAAAGGAGACAACTTCCATCAAATGCCAAAGCCTGTTTTCGGAGAAAAATACTTCAAAATGCCGTCTGCTGATTTTTTACACAGCAGACCAAGCATTAAATTACTTATTCGGTATTTCATGAATATATTTAAAGATACATGTAGTTCACTGAACTTTTCTAAAGACCTCATATGCTTCAAATTATGTACTACTTCAAAAAATGAAAATCTCCACTGACGTCATCTTATATATCTAAAACCGCGTTATATTTCATTCAATACACAATTTAAAATCATACTAAAGAACCCTTTTCCCAATTTCCCAAGAGAATTGTCAATTTTCATGCAGACGACGTAGGTTCTGATCAGACTGCGCCGATATATGTTTTGGAAGCACTTGTCAGAAGGCACGTTTTCTCACGCTGAGGTTAATTTCAAGGCGTGTAAAAATGAGTGACACTTTTAACCGTATTTTATCCACATCATTTCTGCATTTAGGTGACATTTCCCTGCATTTGGCTTGACAATATATTTCACATAGATTTTTCAGTGATAAGCTCCTTAGCTATTGTTTTTTCTTTAAGAAATTTATTTGTGACTTTCAATTAAAAAGGTATTGATTACAGTGAGATGAACAAATATTTCGTCCTTCTAATCTGTATTATGCCGGACACAGGAATTTCTTTATTTGTCAACAGTTTTCATATTGGGGGAACAGTTCGGGATCTTACAAAATATTTGAATAAATACAACTTCCAATCCGTTCAAAATATTGACATTATTCCATGCATATGTGTTTATAAACACTTGCAGATAATATTCTGTGCATCGGTTTAAATACGTCAATGAGAACATCATGATACTGAATTGAACAAAATAAGTCTTAAACGACATAAAAGAAATCACTGCTTTCGTCTGGTGTTTGTCTCTGAACATCACGAAAACATACCTATATAATTTTGACCCCCTTAAATCCCAGTTTTATATAGTAAAACTGGGGTTTACAGGAGTATACATTTTTTTTTATATTTCTGCTCAAAATATACATTGTGGGTACTCGGCGAGGCGGTTCTAATGAGAAACCACAATTTATGTTTTGAGCAGAAATTTGAAAACTATCAGAATTTTTATTTGAAAAACTTTCAGTTTTGGGGGGTGAAATTTTCTATATATTTGAATATGCGTGTTTTCTTAATGACAACTGAATTTAGCCATGTCGGTCTTGTGGTTTGAAAAAAAAAGCAGTAGCCAGTGTTTTTTTTTTTGTTTTGTTTTGTTTTGTTTTCTACTGGCCGTCCTAAAACGGTAGTTCTGGTGTTGTTTATTCTTTGTGTGGCCTTGTGGCTGTTCGTTTATTTTTGTTTGAGATGGACCCTGCCACACTGCGGAAAGGGGAGGGGGGAGGGGGGGGGTGGCTGGTTACTTAGCTTTTCTTTGGTTTGTGGTATGTGTGTCGTCTGTTATGATTTGTTTACTCTTCCTCTTGGTGTCATCATCACGAAAACACGCCGATATAATTTTGACCCCCTGAAACCCACTTTTATATAGTAAAACTGGGGTTTTAAGGGGTATACATTATTTTTCTTATTTCTTCTCAGAACATAGATTGTGGGTACTCGTTAGAACCGCCTCGTCGAGGCGGTTCTAACGTGTACCCACAGTCTATGTTTTGAGAAGAAATAAGAAAAATATCAAAATTTTTATCTGAAAATTTTCATGTTTTGTTGGTGAAATTTTCAATGTATTTGAATAGGCGTGTTTTCGTAATGTTAATAGGCTATGTTCTGTGATTGTGGCTCTCTCTGGACATCTCTCTGGACATCTTCTGTATTATTTTGTGATGAAACTGTAGGAGGAAAACAAGGTAAGCTTTATAATTTTAGTGGGTATAAGTTCACGTTAAATGTCTTTCTCTTTATACGGTAAATTAGAAAACTGTTTTCCCCGACTGTTTGACCTACAGGGCGATTGATATGTCAATTATTCGTTTTAATACGCTTTCAGTCATTTCCCTGGAAACATAGTATGCAACTCTCTTGATTAGATGAAGTACAAGTCCACAGCTTACGTTTTCTGGGAATGATTTTTTCACAGTTTTCACAAATTATTTCTCAAGAGTTCAGGATGTCATTATATTTATTTATTTTCTTATTTCAATTATACCGTCCGGCTGCTTAACCGACTTTAACTTGACATTAAAGCAAAGACACTTTTTTTAGGAGAGGTTACTCTTTAAAATTTGTTCAGTCACCCGTACCGTATGAAAAAAAGGTTTACTTTAATAAAAATGAATTTGCTCCCCTTTATAGCAAACCCCGTTTCAGAATGAGTTTAGTGTACAGGAAAGCAAATAGGAATTCACAAAAAAAAAATGGTCTCCTTTGAAAAAAGCCGAAACTCTACCACGAATATCCGGGAACCTTCAAAAAGTACAGAAGGTGTAAAGGAATAGCCAGAATCACAGATCATAGCCTACTATCACGAAAACACACCTATAGATTATTTTTCTTATTTCTGCTCAAAAACATAGATTGTGGGTACTCGTTAGAACCGCCTCGGTGAGGCGTTCTAACGAGTACCCACAATCTATGTTTTGAGCAGAAATATGAAAAATATCGGAATTCTTTATCTAAAAATTTTCCGGTTTTGTTTGTAAAATTTTCAATATATTTGAATAGGCGTGTTTTCATAATGCAATGACACCAAGGTTAAGAGCAAACAAAACATGACGGAAAATACACAAGCCAAGGAACTGCCAAAAAACAGCTCCCTCTTCCCAATCAAGGTGTTCACAGCGCTTGATAGTATACACTAAACACACCAATAAGACAACGAACAGGACAAAAGATAATAACAAAAGGAAACGTTTATGGCTGAATGGAGTGTATTCGGTCTCCGTAACTTTACAATGAAGGAAAGTAGTGCCTTACGCTGGCACTGAATGTTCTTTGACGTGTACATTTCCATAAATAAATGTATACACAGAGGTATACATAAAGGTTCGTGATAATTGTTATTATAACTAAAACAGGTCCCTTTGTGCAACATAATTTACTTGAAGCTATAGAAAATGGCACTGTCATTATTTAAAAATAATAACGTATGTCAAAGACATGACTATTTACTATTCATCATTTATTACCTCAAAGTACTTACCTTTAAGCAACCTTTCCGCTCCTTTGGAATGCGATGGTGATAGAGTCATCCGCATATCCTTCTCATTTTTACTCATATTTGTATTCTTTAGCAGACTACGACATATACATACAATGTAGATACAGACCTGTTTGGACCAAGAGTTACACCGGTATGTGTTGATAACGGCGCACACGGTTTTTCGAGTATCAGTTGGAGGTTTACCGTCCAGTTAACACTGTTAAGGTAATGTCGAGCCGGTCAATTAACCTACTCACACTTTTCCTTAGCAGGTGGTTAACCAGTACGTGTGCATATTACATTCTTCAGTTACGTATTTCTACCCTTCTTGTCTAAGCGTTGCCCACATATGCCATAAGGGACACTTTGTCCACGTGCGCAGCAAATAGACGCCGCTGCTTTCGGTAGAGGTAACCCTGAAGGCGTTAATCACAACAGCAGTAGGCGCTATTATGATTTCTGCTGTTGTTTTTTTTATCTTTCTTTCTTTTTTCTTTTGGCTTTATTTAGAGAATATAAGACTTGATATTTCATAAAGACTCAAATAAACTACCAAGTCTTACTTTTTCTGAAGAATAATAATAGCTCTTGTTTTACGAATGTCGTCCGTTATAAATCTGCTTAACGTTTGAAGGACTAACCTTTGTTCTTGTCGTTAAATGCTCTCTTACTGGAACTAATACAGTCCACAAATCTAAAAGCGCAGTAAATAATTGCCAATATCCTATCATTGTCTGACAAATTTTGTGCATTTCGGTCTCATTAAACATCATCCACCGATTTATTTAATTAAATGCATTTGCGACGGTGTCGTAGACGTGGAAATGTTAAAAGAGACTAGATACAGTTTGTTTTTGTTTGTGTCGAGGTTTTACGGCCCAGTCAATCCAATGGGTTCATGTTGAGCGCGATCAGTTTACCTAACCACACTTTTACTGGGCAGGCTTAGTCCTCTAAGCGGTTAACCAGAAACTGACAACTGCCCTTCTTGAATCAACGGAAGGGAGAGAATGATCGTAGAAAATAGTTCATGATCAGTCTGAAAGAATGTTGCCGACCCGGCGGGGATCAAACCCGCAACCTCCTGATCACCAATTGGACGTGTACCCAACTACACCACCAAGGCCCACGATACACTTGGTAGATTTTAACGATTGTTTACAAGGGTGACTAGTTTTAAGACTTTTTGTTTGCTTTCCAACACACCAAACCTTTCTGGAAAGGGTTCTACTCCGAAAGAAATGAATTTAATCTCATTGGGAGCAAATTCTTTTAATTAAGAGGAGATCCCTTTTCTGAAGTGTGTGTGTTGTGGGGAGGAGTGGGGACGCCAAAACAATTTTAACAGTCGTCGCCTCTGAGAGTGCATTTATTTCCATTAACCCATTTATGCCTAGCATTCCCATAAAAGGGACATTTGCAAATAGTGTAGACCCAAATCAGGCGCTGCAGAACGCGGCGTCAGGCGCTGCAGAACGCGGCGTCTGAAAAGGATATACACTTTGCATTTAATACATGAATGTCTATTAAACATTGTAATAAAACTATTTAGACACCCCTTATATTCGAAATGGACGGGTCTAAAGAGTTAAAAGAAAGGAGCCCACTCGGCATAATTGTCTTCTCAGCACTTACACTATTTCAAGTTTGATTTCAGGGTTTACACTATTTGCACTAAATACAGGAAAATCTAATAAACAGTGTAATAAAAATATATTGACAACCCTCTTATAGTTAATGGGCCGGTCCAAAGAGTTAAGATAGAAGAGTCCACAATTCTCACCCTTAACTTTTTATCTCTTTATGGCAAATTAACCCATATTAGTCTGGAGACCCCAAAAAGAGTAACTGAAAACAATATGTTGAAACAATATTCTTCTGGACAACGCAGCTACTATAAAAATACAGTCAACTCTCATTATCTCAAACTCGAAGGGACCAAACTTTTTATTTGAGATGACAGATTGAGGAAAAAGGATCTGAAATGTAAGGAATATATTGCAATCTGCACTTAATTTGTGTTTTATTTAAATTGACTGAAGTATTAATTTGAGTTATCAGTGTTTGAGGTAATGAGAGTACAAAGCATTAGTAAGTTAACTCATCTAGTTCGAGCAATAGTAATGCAAAAATATGTGAGGATACCCAGGGAAATCAACAATCACGAAGGACAACCCCTCCAGAGGGACCAAAAGAAGGCGAGATGAGGAACAAAGGAAGGCAGAACACACGATACCACGGACGCACAAACAAACAAAAAACTACAACAGCGGATCCGCATTGGAACATCTGTAGGGGACAAGTCTGTTAGTTACATTTTCACTTACATTTCGTCTTTTGTCGTCTCTGTTAAAGCCAGCTGCGCAATAATAGTGGAACCCTTCACTGTCAAAATGACACTTTCAGTGATTAAAATCTTACAAACCATTCGACTCCAGTATAGAATTGATATTTGTTATGCCTGCCTCTGTGATTTAGTCTGGAGATATATTTCACAATCAAAACAAATTTAATCCTAGACACATGGATCTACGCAGACTTGCCCAAGTCTGTTTACTGGTGTCCTTTTTTATCTTTATAAAAAATAAAATAAAAAAAAAAGTCCTTTATTTAATGTTACTGAAATGAACACCTAAATTCAGAGATAGAAACCTAAACACAGCGGACACATGACGTGTATACAGTGTCATGTGCCCGCTGGGAAGGGGCCGATACAATATATTGCTTTTAAAGAGACATTTCCAAAAACAAGGAGGACAAATAGAAATGTAGGGCAAGTTTAGGATCCATGGCTATGTGCAGCAACATAGAGGTCAGATCTCACTTTCTATTTATGCAACCTGCACTCCGAGTGAATTCATTTCAGAAGTAATCTGCATCCAAATTGCTTCCATATCAAGGTTTGAATAGTTTTCGGATACATTGTACTTAAACAGTATTTTGTTTTCTTAGTTTAGTAGACTACTAACACTCTCAAATATAGATACAGACAAACTGAAAGAATTAGTGCAGTTTACCTTCTTTATCTCAAACATTAATAACATATTCTACTGCTTAAGTCAAGCTACAGTTTGGATAATATTGGTTTAGTTTTGCTTCATGTTATTTACATTTCAACTCCTGTTATCTTAAACTGAAAGTTCTGGTCCTTGGAGTTTGAGAGAATGAGAGTCGCTGTATTTTTAATTGGTTTTCTTGGTGCGTTGTTAAGTCGTTATGCTAAGGTCCTTTAGCTATACAAGACTTTCCAGACGCATAAAAATAAATTGACCCTCAGCGCCGGATAACGTACCTTCCGATAGATTTGCCCATCAAAGATTCAGATCAGTCTGCGCATTCGCGCAGACTGATCAGAATCTTTACTAGGCGCATTTTGGATAGAAATAATGCAAAGTGTCTTCATGCGGACAACGAAGGCTCTGATCAGACTACACGAATGCGCAGGCTGATTTCAGTCTTTGTCGGATGCACTGAAGGTACATTGCGTCTGAAGGTACGTTTCCTCACGTTGCGGCTCAAATATTTCCCTTTCCAGAAATACAAGTATTACTAATGGATGGCAGGATATTTTCTCTGCGGCTGATCAAATATGGTACTGTAGGAGTTGCTATAAATATTAAGTAAGTTGTGTTTCAAAGGAACCTTTCTCATTCCTGGAGTGACAACTTCTGTTTAGCACAGAATTTCCATCGGAAACGAAAAAATGTCTTACTTATATGTATACATAACCAACCTGTCGAAACTTAACAAATTATCTCCCAAATTGAGTAATTGGCTCCATACCAAGGGAAATTGACTCACGTTCAAGGGTAATGACTGTGAAAATTATTCTATCTCCTTTCTGGAAAGAGGTCTACTCTAAAAGCAACGAATTTGCTCTTCAGAAATTGTCTGATGTGTAGGAACTACACACCAAACAATTTCTGAAGAGCAAAGTCATTGCTGGAACTACACACCATCCAGAAGGGAGATATAATAATTTTCACAGGGAGTCATAAAAATCATCTCCTTTGTAACAAAAAGGCAGAAAGTCTGCCACGTGTATCCGGATTCCTTAAATACGACCTTATGGTCAGTTCTATTCGTATACAGTCAAACATGTGTTAAGCAAGCCCATGAGGGAAAACCAACAAGTCATTGCTTGAAACAGTTGCTTGCTAAATACAGGTTAATTTACACTTATTTGCCTTTATGTGATCTGAAATACTGGCCTTTAAATATAGGTGACTGCTTAATAAAAATGGTCAAGACAAATTTGACTGTATAAACTCTCTCTCTCTCTCTCTCTCTCTCTCTCTCTCTCTCTCTCTCTCTCTCTGTCTCTCTCTCTCTCTCTCTCTCTCTCTCTCTCTCTCTCTCTCTCTCTGCAACCTAATGAAAAAGTCAGAACCAAGCATGTATGCTACGTGTGCGGACAGGGACATACCAAAGACACCCCTAATCAGAAAACAGGACATGCACCGGTTGAATTGTCTTTCGAAATTTGTATATGGACTTTATGTGCGCTGACACTAACAAAGTCAGTATTAAAGGCACTCACTGACGATGGCAACATACAAAGTACATATGTACTTGAAAGGACAGTTAATTCATGTTCACTAGCAGTCTCAGTGCACTTCTGCCCGTGTTCCTCGGACACAGCTCTCCCACATGATGGCACCGAATGCGCTTGTGTCATATTCTATAAGCTTTCCATTAAGGTGAATAGATATAACTCAAAGGGTGAGCAAATTCTTTTCTTTAGGAACAGTCCTTTTAACAAGAAAGGAACAACTTACCGGTCTGGGTGATCGTTCTTGGATGCTTAACCATGTACCTTAAATTAGGGATTAAGGTGAATTTAATTGTGTGTCTCTCCGTCTTTCCGTTCGTGAGATATTTCAGTCATCTTACATAGAATTCATTATTTGAACCGCAACGTGAGAAAACTTACCTTTTGAATTGTGCGTCAAACGAAGACTCAAATCAGCCTACGTATGCGCGCAGTCCGAAAGTATTCATTATCCACCAGAAAAAAACATTGCATAAGTGGCTATCCAAACTACACCTAGAGAAGATTTTGATCAGACTGCGCGAAGGAGCAGGCTGAGCTGAATCTTAGACGGGCGCACCTTGCGACCCATTTACGTGCTTGTCTCAGCAGGAAACGACAGATAATAACGCTGCTGTCATACCCGGTGAACCAGTATGCAAACTCAGCAATAATCTTAATGTTACTTCTTATACAAAAAATACTGATGATGGCTTCAGTGCAGCCGTTCCTAACGACATTATTGTTATATGAACAACGGATGAAAAAACAGGATTACTATTTATAAGCTTTAAACATGCCTTAGTAAAGTACAGTCAGCTCTCTTTATCCCAAACTTGAAAAAAAACAAAACAAAAAAAAAAAAGAAAAAAAAAAAACAGAATTACTGGTTTAAGATCAAAGTAGTTAGAGATAAAGTTTGAAATGTAATCTACATTTAGTAAACGAAACCAATATTGTTGTTTATTTAGTTGACCAAAGCAGCAGTTTAAGTTATCAGAGATTGACAATTTGAGTGCCAACTGTACATTACACAACGCCTGTGATTTAGACGTCCTTTTATTTAAAAAAATAATTCTAAGAATATAGAAGACAGGCAATAAACACACCATTTAGTAGAATCCTATTTATATACACCTGCGCATTTTGAAGAAAAGGTGCTAGGTTATGTTGAAAATCTATTTTCACTAACGTGACTTGAAACTTGGACCTTCAAACATATAAAATAAAATGGAAAAGGACATATATGTAACGATCGTAAGGAACCACCCTGCAACGGGCCGCGTCAATCGAAAACATGCCTTCAAACATAAGCCAAATGCGCTGATTCAGATCATCCTGCGCCTGCGCAAAGTATCATCCAGGGCCCAATTTTTCAAAACTAACGATGTCGTTAGTTAACGTATCGTTAATATTTTGATTATTAAATATGGTATATATGCTAATATTTTTTGTTGAAAAAATTTGAGTAGCTTTTGCAAAAGCTACTCACATTTTATCACCAAAAATACCTGTGAATTAGATATTATACTTACTAAAACAGTTAAGATTTTGACCACTAACGAGCTCGTTAAGCTAACGATGCTTTGAACAACTTAGCCCAGGCCTTTGCTCTCCATTCATACATTCTGTGGTATCCAATTATTCTACTAGCGGACAGTGAAGGTCCTGTTCAGACTGCACGGGATGCGCAAGCTGATCTGGGCTTTCGGTGTCCGCATATGCCCGAATACACGTTTTCGTATGGCGCGGCTAAAATATACCATATCAAAACATTTATTTGTCAGTAAGTATACAAATCTGCTACCTCATACATACACAGGGTCACCACAGTTGTTACATGAGTAATTTTTGTCTATAGACTTAAACATGCGACTGGTGATAAGGAGGTTGCAGGTTCGACCCCCAGAATATACCAGAACAGTGACAGTGTTCAGGAAACTATTTACCGGACATGTCTGTTTTAATGTGTCGTTTCCAGTCGAAGCACAGCCAATGCTTTTCATGCTGAAAACAACTTTCAGAAGATGACATTTGCATTTTTCCCAGAAAACAGGCTTTAAGGGGACAATTTACAAGAAATGTCAGTCTGTTATCTTAGAAAAATAATGAATATTATAATAAGAAAGATATCAGTTTGGCATCTGCTGAATATGTCCACAGAGTACTAAAAGTTATCAGAACCAATTATCAGATAACATGAAACCGCCAAACTAACGATGCTAGTGTTATAGAATATTCCAAACACTAGCACATCACTATAAACACTTTATATAGCTGTAAATAGCGGACACTCATAATGGCAGGCTATAATTCCAACAGGCACTGAATCTACCTCTACTAATTAAAACATGGCTATAAAATAAAACTTACCAGAAACGTATGCAAAAAAGGTTTATCTGCTTATTTAGCTTTTCTAAATGAAATTATTAATAACTGAATCATAGATGGAAAATGCGCAACAAAATAACTTCCTAGCAGGCACACCGCGTGATCACAAGAGTTTATCTCAGCAGTGTCCCAGCTCTTTCATCATGAAAACATGCCTACGTAGTTTTGACCCCCTTAAACCTCACTTTTATATAGTAAAACTGGGGTTTACAGGGGTATACATTATTTCTTCTTATTTCTGCTCAAAACATAGATTGTGGGCACTCGTCAGAACCGCCTCGTTGAGGCGGTTCTGACGAGTACCTACAATCTATGTTTTGAGCAGAAATGTGAAAAATATGAAAAAAAATATCAGAATTTTTTATCTGAAAGTTTTAATATTTAGTGGCAAAATTTTCAGTATGTTTGAATGGGCATGTTTTCGTAATGCGTGGATTTGTCGTGCTTTTGATATGCCGCACGAAATAGGATTGCAGTAGTCCTCTTTAATTAAATTTATGTAATTTAATTTGCACCTATACTCATATTCAGCGCTTATGATAGTATTCTAGATGCGATTCCATAACAACAAGCAGTTAAAAGTGCTTTTCATGACGGATGACAGAAACGACAGTTTCTTCAGTAAAACTGAACTTACGGTATCAACAAAAAGTATAGAGGATGCATTGTGATTCTTGTAAAACTACTTTGCAAAGAGTGTAGTTGGGCTTTGAACTTTACAAATGTTCTTTTTTCACAATTACATTTTTGAGATTCCAAGTTTTCTTTGTGTTGAGGTTTTACGGCCCAGTCAACCCAATAGGGTCATGTCGAGCGCGGTCAGTTTACCTAACTACACGTTTACTGGGCAGGCGTAGTCCTCTAAGCGGTTAACCAGTATTGTGCACATTCTTTCGCCAGAAACTGACAACTGCCCTTCTTGAATCAGCGGAAGGGAGAGAATGACCGTAGAAAATATTTCATGATCAATCTCCACGAAAGAATGTTGCCGACCTCGGCGGGGGTTGAACCCGCGACCTCCTGGTCTTCAGTCGGACGGCGCATCCAACTGAGCCACCGAGGCCGGCGGATGTTCCAAGTTAGATATTGTTGTCTTAAAAACAAAATGCAGAATGAAATCTACGGGGCATATGCTTATAGCAAATATATGACCAAACTGTTCCCGCATTCTACACTATGGCTTTGCAGACTTACAAATCAGTGTCCTCGCTATTCCCCGGTCCCGTCGGGCCGAGATGACAAATAACTGGAGCATAAGCATCATTTGTTTATTTGTTGCGACCAGCCTCAGCATCGCAAAATGGGTATAGTGGAACATGTACCGGCAAAAACCAGGTTAATGACAGGTGAAGAAAAGTTGTAACAGAAGCAATAAATAGTTTCCTGTATAAACATGTACATGCACTATCGGATGCATTACGTTAAAACGCATATATGCTTCGTATATTTCTGAGCCATAGTCCATGATAAGGGGGTAAGTTTTTGCCCAGCAACATTGGTAGTGAGAAATAAGATTTGTTTTATCTTGATGAACATGTCTATGAATTTTAGTCGTGCATACAGTATATATTCGACAAAAAAAAACCCAACAAGATCTGCTTTATGATTTTATAACCGTCGTTGGCGGCACCCGCTATTTCAGGATTTTACTAAAAGTATAAAAAATGACAACTAGGCCACTGCTTCTTGCTTTATGTTTGTAGGATACATTAAAAAGTCTATGCTAACATGTAATATAGATTGTAAGTAAGGATATGCAGGGTATTTTCAGAAGTTGTTTTTTAAATCTGATCTCGATTTGTTTTGTAATTTCAGTCAATCACATACACCGCATAAATATACGCGGGTGAGTCAATAAGTAACCAGCCTAACGTATTTCCGGTTGAGATCCAACTCTTCTTTTTCGATGTAATTGCCCTCTAGTGTAATAGACTTAGACCAACGGTGTTCAAGTGCCATCAGCCCAGAACTAAAAAAGTCAGGGTCCTTTCCATTTACCCACTCCTCAACTGCCATCACGACTTCTTCATCAGACCAGAAATGAAGTCCACCGATATCCTTTTTCAAGTTTGGGAATAGGAAGAAGTCGCTAAGAGCTAGGTCAGGCGAATAGGCAGGATGTGGTATTAATTCATACTCGTTTCGCTCTACAGCATCCATTGCAACTTTGCAAGTGTGGACTCCCGCGTTGTCCTGTTGCAGCAAAACACTTTAGAGAGTACCTCGGCATTTTTCACGGATGGCGGTTCTCAGCTGGTCTAACAAGTTTGCACAGTACACTCCAGTTATTGTACTTCTCTTGGGTAAACGGTCCAACATAATAACGCTTTTTGCGTCCCAAAATACTGTGGTCATCACCTTGCCAGCAGATGGTTGCGTCTTGAACTTTTTTGGCCTCGGATGGACCCAGGCCCTACCCACTGACGACTCTGAGCTTTATTCTCTGGCTCATAATAATGAACCTAAGTCTCATCTACAGTCACCAGACGCAAAAGAAAATCATCTTTTGACCTAAAACGCTTCAACAAGGCGCTGCATACTGTTGCTCTGGTTGCCATTTGCTCGTCGCTGAGGGATTTTGGGGCCCAACGGGCTATTAGCTTGCGCATACCTAAACGATCATGTAAGATTGTTGAAACGCTACCATGTGAAATGCCTAATGCCTGCGCTATTTCTTCCACCTAAATTCGCCTATCAGAGTATACCAGATCCCTAACTTTCTTACACATTTGTTCATCGGTGGCATCCAGTGGGTGTCCATACCTGGCTTCATCTTCTAAAGACGTTCTATCGCGTTTGAATTCCCCTACCAAGAATTTAACCTGAGCATTAGATGGTGCAGAAGACCTATAAACATCGGCTAACTTGCCGTGTATATCCTTGCCTGTTTTACCTTTTTTATACAAGTACCGAATTACAGCACGGTACTCAACTTTAGATGAAAAGCATGCCTTTGCATCATTAGTCATGTTTGACATTCAATATCTTATTAAAGAATTATTCGCTACGCGTGTAATTTTGCACCCATGTATAAATAATATATTGAAACAAAGCATGAAAATCGTGACCGTCTCGGTCAATCGGAAATGGGATAGGCTGGTTATTTATTGACACGCCCCCGTATCTAATGAACGTTATGACTAAATTATTCATATTTTAAATGGAAGTGTCTGTGTTAATATACATGTAGCTCTAGATAAGAAGCGTATTAAGATATAGAATTTTGTTTTATGTCTCCATGTAAACATATGTTACGGGACCTCATTAGAAGCGCCTTGCGGAGGCGCTAGACTAGACAAGTAGATCTTACAGACGTATGTTAACGTACATTACGCCAAGAAACATCAGTACATGCAACCGAACTCGCCGTTGTAGTTTATGAGTGGACAATAAAAGCACATTTTTTGAACGCATATATGCGCTTTCTGGGTGACTGTTTCGAACATAGCACTAGCTAACAATAAAAATGTTGGTCAAATATTCAAATAACGTCTATATTGGATATTTGATTATATCTTATTCCCACGTGTCAACGAACAGAAAGTGTTGTATCAATGGTCCATTACACATATCAGTCTCATCATTTGTAAAATAAGAGCAAACACTGTCTAACAGAAACAACCGCATCTATTTCTTTGAAATGTCCGTCAAGGTTTGTTTATTCTTAGTGACTTTGGTAAGCTGTGTTTTGTAATTGTAGCTCTTCTTGAACATCGACTTTACTTAACCCTTGTCATGCTGAATAAATTAAGATGCCACGCCCACTTCTAATTTCCAGCCAATAAGATTACTTGATCTGAATTTTTGATAGAAATTCACATATTTAGTGACAAACAGTGCAGATCCAGATCAGTTGGCTTCTTCAGAAGCCAACTGATCTGGATCTACACTGTTTGCTAAGACAGGGCATGTCAGCAAGAGAAAGGTTAATCAAACATAATGTTGTAGACATATGAGCCGCTCCATTGAAACCGGTACGCGAAAAGTAAAGTATTTTATCTTTCATGTCCACTTGCAGCGTAAAGTTAAAAACCATGTGAAATACACATTATATGCCAACAGTTCAGATAAGACACTTTTTTAAACATTGAATATTGACATTTGTTTCTTATTTCTTCACGAAAACGTAATTATGTAAGGTGCGCATTAAAAAGCGCCTAAACGGTGGCGCTTATTATGACTGCAAACAACATCATCACGAAAACATACCTATATAATTTTGACCCTCTTATTAAACCCCACTTTTATATAGTAAAATTATTTATTTCTATTTTGTATGTATTTATTTATTTTGGAGGTTTAGGGGATTTGTTTTTTAAAGACAGTATATATAGGTAGCCCTCCTCTCTCCCCACCCCCCCCCCCCCACAACCCCCTCCCCCCCCCCCCCCCCCCACACCTCAATCTAGAGCTATATCAGCCTTGGCATTTTCATCACGTTCATATATGGTGAACAGGAAAGATTTTGATTGTTAAGCAGATTGAAACTGGTTTATGCAGTATATGATTGCTCAAAGTAACAAACATATTGAACAGCCGATTTGAAAACTGCAAAATTGATTGTGACTGTACCCTTAATAATGTAGACACCTACAAACCCCTATTTTCAGTATATATTATGAGGAACAGCGGGGCACAAAATACAAAATGCGCACTCTTTTCTGGAAGCCGGACTGTGCCGGTTCACCGCGGTTAACAGTGTAACCCCAGCTAGCATTCTACGTAAATCTACATCGGGCCGTCATCGGCCCGTCAGCTATCCTGACGGGCCGATGACGGCCCGATATAGATTTACGTAGAATGCTGACTGGGACGCACTCTTGTCTACAGCCGAGTCAGCCGGGGGCGAACCGGTGTGCCCCGTTTGCACCGCTTTTAATTGATCAAGCGGCTAAAATATGGTGGACAAGTAATTCGTCTGTTAACAATGACGAAAACAGCCGCACTGCTTGGTCAGCCATGTTGTTTTTAGCCGGTCCTCACTTTTATACAAACAGTCGGTTAGGAGGAAAAGTGGGCCTGTAGTCTTGCTACTGTTATGGACTCATTGGACACCGAAGAATATAGTGTTGTACTTCAAATGTCCTTGGCAAATTTTGCGGTTTCTCTAGCGCTAATATTAGGAAATACTTTTTTATGTCGCAGTTTATTTGTATTTCTTAGAGCCGGGGCACAGCATTTCCTACAAGAGTGCATATGTACCCAGCGAAGACACAGATAAGTCTGCGCATCCGCATCGTTTGATCAGTCTTCGCAGGACACTCCGTGGGTTCTGACCAGCCTAGGCGGATGCGCAAGCTGATCTTAGTTGTTTCTTTGCGCTAATAGAATCTTGTAGATAATGCCCTGTCCCAGCTAAAATAAGCTCGATAGTGTATCCTGAAGGACCAGGTGTTCTTCTTAATGTAGATATGGAGATTGCTGTTGTTCTGCGGTTAAACAAATAACCGACGGGGATCTAGACCGGACTGCGTGGAAGCTCGGTTTGATCTGTATCTTCGTCGTTCACATCAAATATCCCTGATATAGCCCAACATAAATCACTCATTGGCAATGATTTATAATATCGGAAACCCACATCAGCATGATCAGGTGTGCATGCTTATCTGGGCCCTGACAATGGGTGACTTATGGAACAGAGAATACTTACTTACAGTCGAACCTCAATAGCTCGAACACCGATGGCTCGTTTACCATGGCTAATTCAAACCCGTTTTTGAGTCTCTAAGAAATTCTTTCGCTTGCTCAAGAAAACAAATAGTTAGGGAAATTTTCTTACTTTATCATGAAATTGCATGTTGTGTGTACTCATTAGAATCGCCTCATCGAGGCGATTCTAATGGGTACATACAACATACATTTATTTTGTAGAAAATTGAAAAGATTTCCCTAAGTTATCGCTATTTGCTTCCTGACCTGGCGCCATGAATAACCTTCAGTGGCTCGAACTACCCATATCTCGAACAAAGTTCTATGGTCCCAAAGATGTTCGATTCATTGAAGTTCGACTGTATTTACGACGGATGCCAGGAACAGTCTGCAAGGGTGTGCAGGGTAGTCCGGATCTCCGCTAATTAACGTTTTTTGTTATTGTCTCTCTCTCTCTCTCTCTCTCTCTCTCTCTCTCTCTCAGCATATATAATATGTGCGAGCAGGGAGGGTCCGGAACACACTAAGCAGATGTTAGGGCTGGTCTCGGCCTCGGCCTGTCGGCATATCATCCTAAATTACTTCACAGTATCGAAACATGTAAGTACATTGTGAGCGGCGGGGACCCCGACCACACAGTATTGGTAATCATGTGGATCTGGGTCGTCGCGGTTCGAATCCAAATTGTTTATACCGTGTATCTAAACTGATACGATCGATGGATATACATGTGATGGTTATATTTAAGACACAATTAATGTTGTGTGAAGGGCAGTTGTCAGTTTCTGGCGAAAGAATGCGCACAATACTGGTTAACCGCTTAGAGGACTAAGCCTGCCCAGTAAACGTGTGGTTAGGTAAACTGACCGCGCTCGACATGACCCCATTGGGTTGACTGGGCCGTAAAACTTCAACACAAACAAACATTACCTCTTCAACATGCAGATATAACTAAACAGCGACCTTACCATTTATTATATATCCTTCAACAGTGTAAAACTCATATACGAATGTAACATAAATAAATAAATATTCCCATTCACAATATTCACAACTGGATATGGCAGAAGGTCACATAAAGAAATGGGACCACACCTAAAGTGTTATAAAACATAATCCCAAAGAATTATTGGTGCTTTTGAGTTAGATTGTCATAGAATGCTCACTGAAGTAAGACTTTTTTTTTCTTGAATGGTGATGACTGTAATCGGGAGGTGTTGCCTGCTCGTCATTCGAACTCATAGAAAATTGTCTTTGCTCAGTATATCACACGCCATGCCATCTACACGTTTGCTGTACCAAACGTATAAAAAATGCCGATTCCTGTCATCGTAAATTATGACGCAATTTGAGCATTACCGGAACACCTAAAATAACTACGTTTTTGGTAACTCCTGATCGAAATTTTACTGTAAATCATCTGAAATTCAGTCTCCAAATGGCCACTATGTGCATCAAATATGCTGACAAAAAAGCAATTTTCCGATATATTATTGATTTTGCAAACGCTTCGACAAAATATTTTCATAGTGGTTATTTGGTGACTGAATTTAACACGATTTACAGTAAGATTCCGATCACTTCACTATATTAAAAGATGTAAGTCGAAATTATGTCATGTGTTGATGATGTAACACTTAGGCCTTACGGGTGTGATTGAATTCTAGCGCTGGCAATATAAAACAGCAAGAATGAATCACTTGCAACACCTTCGCGTCCACTCACCACAAAGTTAACATAAACGGCGAGCCAGGCCGCGTAGCGCAGTCGGTAGAGCGTCTAACTCAAGAGCCAGAGGTCCCCACTTACTTTTCTTTCTCCTTCCGCTGATTCAAGAAGGGCAGTTGTCAGTTACTGACGAAAGTATGTTCACTTATTACCGGTTAACCCCTTAGGAGGTCTAACCCTGCCCAGAAATAGTAGGGTAAGGTTAACTGATAGTCCCGCCATGATTTTAATTATTTACAGAGGACGTAAAGAAACAAAACTACAACAACACATACAGCGAGCGTCATACGACATAGGCCTATGCGAGCGATACGCATACGAGTTACCAAAAGGGTCAACATCGTAGGTTATTTAAGGTGTTCCGGTAATGCTCAAATTGCGTCATTATTTACGGTGACAGGCATCGGCATTTTTTATACTTTTGGTACACCATATGTGTAGCTGGCGTGGCGTGTGATATATTTAGCAAAGACAATTTTCTACGAGTTGGAGTGACGAACAGGCAGCACCTCCCGATTACAGTCACCACCATTCAAGAAAAAAAAAAGTCTTACTTCAGTGAGCATTCTATGACAATCTAACTCAAAAGCACCAATTAATAATTCTTTGAGATTATGTTTTATAACTTTAACATGGAAATTCATGACATACACATTATGACAGCTTATTGCGACGCTGAATGAATGATTCTTTCCAGGCAGTGATCTAAGAAGAATTATATCAATATTTGCAGCTGCAATAACTCTTCAGATTTTCACTATATTTCTTTACATCACAGGCACCTCCACGACGTCACAGGCACCACCAGCTGTTTTTTTAAGAATCCAGCCTTATTTGGAATTTATCGAGATCTGTATTCAGGCAAACAGGTTTACTTTACATCAGTGTACCAAGATAAACAGATTTGTATGCAAGATATCCGCATTTGAACCAAAAACGATCGGTCTTTTTCTGTTTCGAGTACTTCGGGCTTACTTCGAAGCCACTTCAAAGGTCGTACATGTACCTTTGGTATATATGGAAAGTTCTGGGGGATATGACGTGTGACAAAACTTTATGCCTATAAGGGTCGAATAGCACTCTGTGATTTTCAGTAAACTCTCTGGTTATTTTGTAGTTTATCAAAAAAGACGACCACCTGTCTTTTTATGTCTGGTTTTTGACCATCACAGGTAGCTCCGGATATCTGTCACAACCATTTAATCGGTACCTCCGCGGAGGTACCTGTGATAGTTTACCAGGCGTGTTAATGGGTTGAAATCCGTTGCAGTGGCTGGCGAAAGTGGATTTCTGGAAAATACGATTATTAATGAATAAACATAAGAACAGGTGTTGGCAACAGATAATATTAATTTAATGGTTTGCAATTCATTACTTATGATCTGTGTTTATTTCACTGAGCGCGTCCTACTTGCAAGAAATTAGTAAAATATTGATGCTCTCTCTCTCTCTCTCTCTCTCTCTCTCTCTCTCTCTCTTATTAAGAACAAATAAAGTTAGGTTAATATTTTGAGGAATTAAGTGTACATATAATTATATATATCTATAACAATGTATCTGTTTGATGTACATGTTTGATTAAATTAAATGAAAATCAGAACAAAATAATGGTGTTAAATTTCAAATCCCGCCCTACTAGTCGTTAGCCTCCTTACTCCACTAGAAATGAGGAAGACAGGGTCTGGTAGAATGGTGCTAGCACGAAGGCGGAGCCCAAGGCTGGTCTTTACTATTTGTATATGAGAAAATATTGTATGTACCTTAAACCCGTACCTATACGTTTCATACAGTAAGAAGTCCGTTTTGACTAAACATTACGAAAACACGCCTATTCAAATATACAGAAAAGTTCACCTCCAAAAACAAAAAAAATTCAAATAAAAACACTCTGATATTTTTCATATTTCTGCTGAAAACATAGATTGTGGGTACTCGTTAGAAACACCTCGCGGCGGTTCTAACGAGTACCAACAATCTATGTTTTTGAGCAAAAAAAAAGAAAAAATAATGTGTACCACTCTAAACCCCAGTTTTACTATATAAAAGTGGGGTTTTAGGGGTAGAAATTATATAAGCAAGTTTTCGTGATGAACGGCCCGATGAGTGACAGGCAGGTAGAGTGATCAGGCGCCTCATTTCGCAGTATCTGATTTGCATATGCACTATTTGTTCTGTTTTGTCTGTGCAAATACATAGAGTACATATTCGAACTGTATTCGTTTTTCTAAGAAGTGAACAAGCTAACGGATCGTAACACTGATACATGCTCTGACATTTCCTCTCAGTTATGCAATGAAATAAATCGCATTAATTTGCTGAATACATAACGCCGCTTGTCTGACAGTATGTGTGTGATGTTTCCGAATATCGTTTCCGCATAACTGCAATAATTTGAGTCGGGGTATAGCTTTTCCTACAATATTGCGTTTGCGCCCAGCGAATAATTTCCTGCAGTCTGATCAGTCTTCAATGGGCACTCTGTATGTAGCCAAGTATTCATAGTGAAGACTCTGATCAGCCTGCACAGATGCGCTGGCATTTCTGAGTGTTTATTTGCCGTTCATGCAATTTTGTAGGAAAGGCTACGTCCCGATTTAAATTTTTACAGTCAAGAATGCGTGAACAATATTCCATCAGGAAAACATGCCTATATAATTTTGACCCCCTTAAACCCCACTTTTATCTAGTAAAACTGGGGTTTACAGGGGTATACATTATTTTTCTTATTTCTGCTCAAAACATAGATTGTGGGTACTCGTTAGAACCGCCTCGGCGAGGCGGTTCTAACGAGTACCCACAATCTATGTTTTGAGCAGAAATATGAAAAAAAATCATAATTTTTATCTGAAAATTTTCATTTTTCTGGTGGTAAAATTTTCAATATATTTGAATAGGCATGTTTTCGTAACGCGTGAACATCACACACATGCTGTCAGGCAAGCGTATGTTTTCAGCAGATTTATTTTCTTTGTCAAGTATCCACAGCGCATGGGGACGCCGGCAAAACTGAGTCATTGTTGGGCGCACATGTAATAGTGTAGGAAATGCTGTTACCCGGCTCATTTTATTGTTAATTTGAAAAGACGTCTATAATGAGAAAAACTCAACAATCTTAACGTATGAAAACGAAATGCAACGGCCTCGTTCAGTCTGCGAATTCGCATTCTGATCAGAGTATTCTGTGAACACCTTTTGTAGAATATACAGGGGAAATGCGAAATATCCTGTTCAGATTGCATGTTCCGTATTTATCATAAATATTGGGACATCTTAACCCATTACCTTAATTCTAAAATTTGAAAAAGTTCATTTTAATCCGAGTATTCCATGTACACTAGACTAGCTACTAGTCGGATATCAATATTATTTTCATCAGTCAGTTATAATTATTAATTTACTTAATACAGGCCATCTACTATTTCTTGCTTGCCTCACCTCTTTGATAGCAGCAACTAATCTTGGAGATATTGATGTTAGACACCAACTATTAGAGACTAGCTATACAAGATGTCATCAAAAATTTGAATCAGCTTATAGTAAGGAGTGATGATATATGGCATCACGGTCTAGGAGCTAGTCTACATGTACACCTACTATAGAATTTACTGGTGAAAAGCACGATATCTTGATCAGACTGCGTGAACCGTGTTCACCATAACGTTTGAGACATCTTAACTCCCCAGCAAACACACAACGTCCTAACAACGTCATTACAACGTCGCTGCCACGTTGTGACGTTGCAGCGACGTTGTAACGACGTTTTTGCGACGTTATGTGTTTGCCGAGTCATTACCGTAATTCTAAAACTCGAACGAGTCCATATTACTAGCTGTGCGATGCGTCTGACAGCTAATAGATGTATAGCACATATTGTAGACCTTGACTGGACGCATACACTGTTTAAAATTGTTAGCGTGCCCCCAAATCATGGTAACTACAAAAGAATATGTATTGTCAGAAATCCAGATAAGAGGGGGTATTCGCTTAATATTTATTTTCATTATTTCTGCATGAAAACATATATTGTGGGTAGTCATTACAAGCGCCTCGGCGATGCGCTTCTAATGAGTACCCACAACAAATATTTTCACGGAAAAATAAGAAAAACATCACGTAACAAAATGCCTTCTCTGGATCCATGTCGTACTCATGATAATGGTTCACATATGCATGTGCTGGTGCAAGCATGTGCGCGTGTTTACAGCAACATGCTTGACAAGTCAAGCCATTAATATTAATGCTTGTTTTTGTCTTCTCTTAATTTGCCATCAAATTGCATCTAATGAAACGTACAAATAGAGAGTTTGTTTACTACTTCCGATTCCTGTAAATAACACTCCCATGAGCCAATGAATGCGTTCAGTTCTAGAAAAAAGTGCATGGGAAACATTGCTCTTTATATGCGAGTGAAATGGAAACACTTGAAAGCTTCACTGATCTAGAATATTTTATATATCAGCGTGGTCTTATTTGTTGTTCTCTTGTGCACTGTGTGTGTGTGTTGGGGGGTGGGGGGGGGGGGGGTCGGGAGGTGCGAAGATATCATGTATCTTGTGTCATCGGGGCGTCCAACTGATATTGGCTTACAGTTGGGCAAGGCTTCCAATCCTTGTAGTATGTAAAGGTAGAGGTGGAATATTTTTATGTCTTCTGTTTCTTCCATTTCATTCCTGTTCCTCTTTCTTCCCTGTTCCTCTCTTTCATCTCTTCTACTATCTATTCTATCTATTTTCTCTCTTTCTCTAGGAGACGACATAAAATAGTCCACAAGGGTTGACGTGTCGTTAAACCCCAACACAATCAATCGTGTACAGGCTTCAGATCGCCATTAATCAATTTATGCCAAGCGTACCATTAAAGGAACACTGGCAAACAGTGTAGACCCAGATCAGACGCCACAGAACGCGGCGTCTGATAAGGGTCCTCACTGTTTGCATTAAGTACATGATTTGTATAAAAGATGGTATCAGTAAACCTAATTAGATACCCCTTCACCTGGAAATGGACCCGTCCAAAGAGTTACATTAGAAGATTCTACTCGGCATAAATGAGTTAAAGGGTTGTGATTATTTACGCCGGGCTGGCCCGGCGTATCTATTTGAGGTTGTTTTTGTAAAATTGTAAAATGTGTTATGCATTTGGAGAACATCGGTTTTCTTCCAGTTTTATGGGGTTCTTAGTGGGGTTATATATTACTATATATAACTATTCACCCCCCCCCCCCCCCCTCCCACGCTCTTCCACTTATTTTTTATTATTCAAAGTCACACTTTTGCAGCAGAGAACTGTGCTATTGGTAACATGGTGAAATATAAAATGAGAAGTACTGAGTAGAATGAATGTAGCAATGTGGGTTTTGCTCATTTAAAAGAGAAATGAGCAGTTTTCCCGCAGCAGCCCCAATTTGACCATTCGACCTGAAATAAGCTTGTTGCTGTCAATATTCGTATACGTTTGAATTTTTTCATTTCGTTTTTTTCGTCGTACTACGAAGAAGAAACAAAAGATATTTTTCTTTGTTTACGATTGGAAATCTGCATTCTCAAATCGAACGGATTATAAGCTGGTTTAATAATAGTTTAATTTGATATTCAAGCATGGAAAGATTTGGGCCGAAAGAAAACGTTATGAATGGAAGAAAAGAACGAAACACTGCTACATAGATGATTTCGAATATAGTATGTTCGGCCTAGGCTATGGATGGCGACATGTAATTATGTATGCGGGCTAGAAAACATAACGTATATAATGTTTTTATCGTTGAGTATTGCGATAATTTATATAATTACAACCTTTCATAAATTATAACATTTTTTCACATGACAGATTAGTTTCCCGGCATATTGATACTTTGCATCAATGTTTTCTCGTACATATATGTGCTTACTTTGATGCTTTACTAATGAATAGCGGATCCCTGCGAGGACGGAACAGTAACTTGTAACTTGGCGCTGCATAAGAATTAGCGATGATGCTTCGCGCGAGATAAACTAGTTGAATCCCCTACCCCAGTAGTTCCCACCCCCCCTACCTCCCCCACCCCCAACCTTTTGTCATTGTGTTTTACTCATCTCTTCATTAAGTGCCTCGGAAAGGTGATGCTTCGTGATTATTGACTTTCTGGTTAACCATTTGAGTCGTACCTTTGGACATATATTGCCCTGTGAAGATAAGATCAGCCTGTGCATTCTGATCAGACTCTTCACTGGGCGCATTTTGGACAGCCAAGGGCGCAGTTTCTCATCACGATAACACGCCTATGCAAGTTTGATTCCCTTAAACTCCACTTTTGTATAGTAAAACTGGGGTTTACAGGGGTATACATTATTTTTCTTATTTCTGCTCAAAAACATAGCTTGTGGTACTCGTTAGAACCGCCTCGTCGAGGCGGTTCTAACGAGTACCACAGTTTATGTTTTGAGCAGAAATATGAAGACAAGGCGGGGGGAAAACAACTCTTTCAAAATCTTTTTATTTTAAAGTAAGTAAATTCAGCAAATGTTCTCTTTTTAGAGCAGACCCCTTTTCAGAAGGGTCATGGTGTGCAGAACAGATACGGGTAACAAGTCATAAAACCTTAGTCTTTGCTGGGCGCACATGCAATCTTGAAGGAAGTGCTGTACCATAACACTATTTCGTTTAAATGCCTTTGTTGCGTTTGTTCAGGATATTTATGTTGACAGCCTCATTTCAGACATTACATACCAATTGCACTTTATAAGAGTTTGAGAATACGCTTGTGAAAGTGCAGTCCCATTGGTGTAGACACTTTTAACTGTGAAATATGGCTCTCAAAATCCTCCTGCGAAACATAGTAGTCTAAGAATGTTGCATGATGCGCACCTTCAATCATATAGATACATAGTTTATCTAACACCTCAAAAGAGCCTTATGGTTAGAAAATATACCTTCGGATATATGTGCCCAGTGACGATTCCGATCAGCCTGCGCATTCGCGCAGTCTGATCAGAATCGTCACTGGGTGCATTTTGGTTCGCAAAGGATGCAAAGTTTCTTCATGCGGACAACGAAATCTCTGATCAGACTACATGGATTCGCAGACTGATTTGAGTCTTCCTTGTGCGCACGTGTGAGAAGGTACGTTTTCTCATGTTGCTACTCAAATGATTTTATCATACACATAGTTAACATTACGAAAACACGCCTATTCAAATATATTGAACATTTCACCACAAAAAAAAAAAATGAAACGTTTATGATATTTTTATGTTTATCCTCAAAACATAGATTGTGGGTCCTCGTAAGAACCGCCTCGCTGAGGCGGTTCTAACGAGTACCCACAACCTATGTTTTTTAGCAGAAATAAGAAAAATAATATATACCCCTATAAACCCCAGTTTTACTGTATAAAAATGGGGTTTAAGGGGGTCAAAATTATATAGGCATGTTTTCGTGATGATACTGTGTCTATTGGTCCATGTTATCGAAATAAAACCACAGTATGAATAAAATTCGTGAATAATAGTGGGCGTGGACTGAAGTTGCATAGGATGTTAGTTTGTATGCCCATATATGGTAAAAAACGCTTAGAAATCTTCTTCTCCAGAAAAAAGAAAGTATTTCGGGTGCTCAAAGTTTCTTCAAATGATAGTCGTAGGCTGACCTTTCATTTTTTTACGCCAAAGTCAAATTTGCGCCCCCATACATTTGAGAGAAAAATGTTGAATAATCATTCTCGCAATGTGTAATAAAGATTAACGGCTGAAACTTACGTCGTATGAATAAAGAACCGCTTAGCTAGCGTAAAAGTTTAGGGGTTATCTGCCCTTGCCTCTGGGCTATGTATAAAATCGTGAAATTATTAAACGGCTTCTTCTCTGAAACCGCTTGAACAGTTTTCACCAGATTTCACATGGTGCCGTCTGTCGAAAGGATATTGAGTTTGTTCAAATGATTACGCGCCATTGTACAAGACGGCAGCCATGTCCATATATGGTAAAGCACTTAAATATCGTCTTCTCCGGAACTAAGAAAGCTTTAGGCTGACTCTTGATATCGGCGATTCAAAGTCTATTTACTTTGTTCAAATGATGATACTAGGATGATCTTGTCCTTTTTACAGTATGATGATCAAATTTGTGTTCTAGTTATTCTGGCAGTCCTGGAAGAAAATGCATGGCATTTGTAGATATGCAATGGCTGTTTTTATCAGGTGAACGAATCATGGCCAATGGACCTCTTGTTCGATGCGAAGTTCTTAGTGCAAACTGGTTAATATAATGTATATAATGGTGAAAGAGGGACCTGTGTTTGAATCAAATTACAGTCGACTCTCGTTATCTCGACTTCGCTTATCTCGAATAACCGCTTACCTCGATGTGAAAATCTGGTCCCTGATTTAACATGCAAACCTAACAACAGGTGACACAGGAGCAATATCTCCTCTTTTCCACAATATTTTCAATATATCTATATATATTAATTATACATTCATTTGTGCAATGTGGTTGTACGATTTAGGTTTTCCTCAATTCTGCAAACCTGATATGTCGAGGTACGGATATCTCGAAGTATTTCAGCGAGTCCATTGGACTTCGAGATAACGAGAGTCGACTGTACTAAAAATAATTAAATAAGTGATTTTTCATTGTGAAGCAGTGGATCTGTGTTATAATTGTATAATATTTAGTCAGTGGTGGCTGTCCTATTAGATGGCATTATCAGAGCGAAATGCAATCAAAACTGGAATATATACTATGCAACTGGTATATTGCAAGACGCCATCAGAGACATGTGTGGCATACTTGACGAAGCCCGAAATTCAAGGCTTTCAAGTAAATATTGCGCATTAATCCAACTGCTGTCACTCCACAGACAGGCTTAGAACACCAGAAATGCTCTAACAATGTACATGTATCAGCCGGATTACAGGTAAATAATATGGGTCGCGTGAAGCGAAAACATGCCTTCGAACATGCGAAAAGTGTGCAGATTCGGATCATCGTATGCATGCGAAAGGTCCTTGCTCTCCTCTTATACATTCAGTAGTATCATTGATTCTGTTAGCGGACAGTGAAGGCCCTGATGCGCAGGCTGATCCGGGCCTTTGCTGTCCGTATATGCCCGGACACAAGTTCACATCGCGTGGCCCATATTACAGTAGAACTTCAATGGCTCGAACCCCGATGGCTCGTTTACCATGGATGAGTCGAACACGTTCTTGAGTCCACAGGGATTTCCCCCAAATACGATATACGGATAATTTAGGGAGATTTTCTTCTTTTATCTTGTAAATGTATGTTGTGTGCACTCATTAGAATCGCCTCTACGAGGCGATTCTAATGAGTACACACAACATACATTTAAAATATAGAACACCGAAAAGATATCCCACAATTATCTCCATTATGCCTCCTGGTGTGGAACCAATTGTAACCTTCCGTGGCTCGAACAACCGCTGTCTCGAACAAACTTTCATGGTCCCAAAGAGGTTCGACTGTATATTGTAGTCAAATAAATATAAACCTTACAAAGCGAAAAGGCGACAACAAGACAATAAGAAAGACGGTTGTGCAAAAACACATTGTATGCTGACAGAAACGATATAGCAATAGCATTTTAAGGTGAATCAATATACTTAGTAGAATTTCCGTCATTTTTGACAAAAGAGACGACTTTTGTGGCTTCCAGTTTACTTAACTGCATACCCGTGTCCCTTTCAAAAGAATCAACTCTAAAAAAAAATAATTTAGGGAGTAAATTCTTTCCTTTAGGTGACCCCATTTTAAAAGGGAGCAAATACATTTGACAAAGTTGTTTATCTTGTAAAGTTATCAGTTCCTCTTAACCCATTTAAGCCTAGCGTGCCATAAACGGGACACTGACAAAAAGTGTAGACCAGATCAGACGCCGCACAACGCGGCGTACGATCAGGGTCTACACTGTTTGCATTAAGTACTGGAATTTCTATAAAACATGGTACTAATAAAACTAACCAGACACCTCTTATATTAGAAATGGACTGGTCCGAAGAGTGAAGGCAGATGAGTCCGTAAGGTATAAATGGGTTAAGTAGTCTTATATAATTGGCATTATCATTTTCGCAAGATCCGGATTTGATGCTCCATGTGCCTTCGGGGCATATTTGGATAGCGAAGGCTCAGATATACCAGCATTTCCGCGATGTATGATGAGAACATTCGCTTTCCGCTTACTGCATCATTGCCTAGTGTAAAATATATCCATCACGAAAACATGCCTATATAATTTTGTCCCGCTTAAACCACACTTTTATATAGTAAAACTGGGGTTTACAGGGATATACATTATTTTTCTTATTTTTGCCCGAAAACACAGATTGTGGGTACTCGCCAGAACCGCATTGTCGAGGCGATTCTAACGAGTACCCACAATCTATGTGTTGAGCAGAAATGTGAAAAATATCAGAGCTTTTTATCTGAAAATTTTCACTTTTTGGAGTTGAAATTTCTATATATTTGAATAGGCGTGTTTTCGTAATGAATGTATAGAAAAATGTGTAGATGATCTGTTTTTTCGTCGTTGCTTTTTTACTGTTTGCATCTTAATTACATTTTCTATTTACGTGGCTCGAATTCTTAAATAGCATACATGTACATTTCTCAGAAGTCTTAGGCAAATGTTATGTCTTCACTTTTAACGGTACACCGCCATTTTGTACGAGACAACTTTTGTGACGTCATGTTTGCTTTCCAGCACATCAGGTCTCTTCTGAATAGAGGTCTACTCAGAAAGAACGTGGACCAGTGCCTGTATCGGATTATTGTTATTAAAACCAACTTGGAATGTTTACTGTTTTTCAAAATAACCTTTGTATTCTAGGCACTTATTCATTCTTGATTCCCATGCGCGAAACACGTGCGCGAGCCCGTCACGTGACATTACTCTCAACGATCCGGTCAAAGCTTAGGTTAGCTCCTCTCTGTTCTCGTAGGGCATGCCTCGTAGAGAATCTTTCAAAACAGAAAATAGCCAGAAGTCACAAGGGGCCAGATCTGGACTACAGGGAGGGTGGGCCAGTGATTCTATGTTTAATTTTGCAAAGTTTCCTGTAAAAGTTTGGCTTTGTGAGCTGGGGCGTTATCTTGGTTTAAAATGACGCCTCTCTGTAGAAGATCTGGCTGTTTCTTTCATACGGTCTTTATTAAATTTATTTGAATAATGCGGGCATAATATACTCAGCATTGACTGTAGTATGTATAGGTACAACATGATTTAGAAGAAAACATTGAGAAGAGAAAAACATGATGCACATAACTTTACCAACTGACTTAGAAAGTTTGGTTTAAACAGGGGACGGCGATGCTGGATGTTTCCATATACTGCTTTGTTGTTTAGATTCGGGCTCATAAACGTGTAACCATGTTTTATCGCATGTTACAATACGATCAGTAAAGTTTGACCCCTCTGCCATAACGCATTCTAAAAATTCTGAACAGATTTCAACCCGAATCCCCATTTGCTCGGGCGTCAGTAGCCGAAATACCCATCTTGCGCAAACACGCGACATTCCAAGTTTGTCAGTTAAAGTCTCTTGTGCACTTCCATATGAAATGCTAAATATTTCAGCTATTTCCCTGACAAGTAACTCGGCGCTCTTGCTTTACATGCTGCTGTACATCCACGATGATTTTGTCTGTTACTGATGTTGATTGACGACCAGATTTAGGGGCATATTTAACGGTATCGCGCCCTTCTCTAAATCGTCCGATCCATTTTCGTACAAATACTAGATTTCTTGAGTGCAGAATCCCCCATAAAAGTCATCTTTAATTTCCGATAAAGACTTTCCGAGTTTAACGTAAAACTATGATTACTCTCTGCTCAAATAAAACTTTGTCCGACATTGTGGACCACTAACGCAGTAAGTGACGACATTAAATGCTTACTTGAATATGATGTCATTTGAAAGCTTGAGTCAGTTTATAGCTAAAAAATGCTCATCTATGCAAATTTTTGTGATCTTACGTGAAATAGTTTTCAAATAACGTGGCGGTCCACATTTTTTTCGATCACCCCTCGTATAACCATAACCGACCCAAACTACAGCTAACACCCGACATTGAACCAAATTGGCAAACCAAACTACAGTACCGAAATTCAAATAGCTTCACCTGTGGGAAGATCTAATTACATTTTGTCTCATTTTAGAAATGTCATAATGTTAATTTTGTTTTTGTGAAAATGAAATCAGTCTTTATCTTCGTAAAATAGAGCCTGTTTTAACGTTGCTTTATTGATATGTAAATGGAAAATATGAACAATATAACGGTGTGCAACAGTGATTTAGAAACAGGTGTATGGACGTTATTAGATCTATATCGCATAATGTATTTCACTTGTAAGCGGTCTCCAGCGAAATTGTTTTAACTATATAACTATATATGGTCACTATCTAAGCCTATAATAATTTATACAAGGGAACTCAAAATAGAACCGGTTCACAGCATTATTACAAGACTGCATGAGCGTCCAGTGAAAACTCAGACCATCCTAGCAGTCTGATCTGAGCTTTTGCAAGGCACTCCATGGGTACATGTAGCATGGATGCAAAGCATTTTCAGGCAGACATGGTACACATGCAATCTTGCATGAAATACTGAATATACTTTAAAGAACGTCAATAACATTGTGTCAACCACGTACTTCCTCGTCCTGTTCAAAAAACGAAGGAACAAAAACGGAAACCACTCAAAAACATGCCGTCTGACATATTGTAGAAAGTAATATAATTAAACCTTTATATCGTGACCCTTGGGAAGAATGTTCTTCGGCATTGTGCACTTTCCTGTGTTTCTCCCATATTTATTATTTATAAAAGAACCGCAACGTCCGAAAATATGAAAATGTACCATCAGACATGTGCGCTCAGCGAAGATTCTGATCAGACTGCGCATTCGCGCAGTCTGATCAGAATCTTCGGTGGGCGCATTACGGTTAGCTAAAGATGCAAATTTTCTTCATGCTGACAATGAAGACTCTGACTAGACTGCGCCGATTTGCAGGCTGATTTGAATCCTCAGTTGGCGCACATGTCAGAAGGTACGATTTCTCTTACGTTGCGGTCCATATATTTTCTACATGACCAGGGCTTGACAAGATCTATATATAAACAGACCATATCACTTATATGTCGTTTAATGTTTACTAATTTAATCATTATTAGAGGAGATTGCAAATATGATCTCTATTGTGTGTGTGTGTGTGTGTGTGTGTGTGTGTGTGTGTGTGTGTGTGTGTGTGTGTGTGTGTGAAAGAGAGGAAGACAGAGAGAGCGGAAGAAATAGAGAGGTAGGGAGAGACACTGTGTGTGTGTGAGAGAGAGAGAGAGAGAAAGAGAGAGAGAGAGAGTGGGGTTGAAATGCTGGAAGAGATTAGGTGTTTGCATGTTTATATGCCGTAAAACTGCTCGAACATTTTTATTTTGTTGCAACCGAGGTCTTATTAGGATCTCGGTCGCCATATTCTATAGTATATTGTGCCTGCAAACGAATGCGCACGCTGGTCTGGGTCCTAGCTGTCCGCATATTCCTTGAAACATATTTTCACTTAGTGTTGATTGTAACAGTCTTGCAGCATTTGTTAAAGTGTGAGACAGCGCGACAGAAGTGTAAACATGACAAACAAATCTGATATAACGTGTAATAGTAAGAGAAATCTACAGATTAAGATAAGAAGAGTATACTAGCAAATATTTACTGATATCCTAGACATAAACATACATTAAGACATCATTAGAATTGCCCAGGCGAGGCGATTCTAATGAGTATGGCATTTGTTTCAGTTGCAAAAACGTTGTGAGAAGATAAGCATCATATATAGATACATGTATATGGATCTTGGATTGATTCTTCTCCAGGATGGTTTTAGTCCAAGTTATCAGTAACGGTCTCTCAAATAAAGAAGACCTTATGACAAGTTATCAGTTACGGTCTCTCAAATAAAGAAGACCTTATGACAAGTTATCAGTAACGGTCTCTCAAATAAAGAAGACCTTAAGACAAGTTATCAGTAACGGTCTCTCAAATAACAAAAAAAGACCTTATGACATATGCGACCAGCGTAGACTCCGATCAGCCTGCGTATGCGCGCAGGCTGATCAGAGTCATCGCCGGTGGCTAACATAATGTATGGACTTTTTAACATTTTATTACCGAACAACAAAGAACCCCATTAGACTGTGCATATACACAAGTTGGCCTGTATCTACGCTGGTCGCATATGACATAAAGTCGTTTTCTGTTTGAGGAACTCAGTTAGACGACTGATGGATTACTTCAAATACAAGATGAAGTATTTTAGTCTCTGAGAAGCTACGGTGTAAAATAGCGTTAAAACATTGCCACGAATAATAGATAAATATTATTATCTCGTGACGTTTTGTATCTCTGTCAATGCAGAAATGTAAGTTTATATATTCAAGAGTCACGGACGTTACTTGGTGACGTGCTATGTAAGAGCACGCCTTGGATATGCCAATACAAACATTGATATCAGCACGTATGAGATCTATACGAACCTCAACGTGAGAAAACGTACCTTCTGACATATGCGCCCAACGAAGACTCGGATCAGCCTGCTCATCCGCGCAGTATGAGCCGTCTTCGTTGTCTGCATGATAAAACTTGGCTATCCAAAATGCGCCCAGGGAAGATTCTGATCAGACTGCGCGAATGCGCAGGCTGATCAGAATCTGCGCTGGGCCCACATATCAAAAGGTACGTTTTCGAGAGACACGTTTTGCGTCTCGTGTGTATATTACGCTCATTAGAAGAACAATTCGACGTTCAAGAGGAAGGCTGTGAGTTCGAACCCAACTTGGGTAGAAAACAAATCTAACCTAGAAACTCATCGCCAACTCTTCGTGCATTAGGATCGGTATAAAGTCGATGAAGATGCGTAGTTATCCCACCTTAAAATCTATTCCTCTCCCTAAAGATGCATAACTATTCTTAAAGTATAAACTCCGCAATAGAGAAGACTTTCGGGGTTGTTTTGTGAGTGCGTCCATCATTCATTTTAGAAATCAATTAAGCTTCACTACAGGTGGTGTTATTGCCGTATACCGACTGTAAAGCGTCTCTCCGTACTTCACTATAGTGTAGTATATATATATATATATATATATATATATATATATATATATATATATATATATATATATACATATATATATATATATATATATATATATATATATATATATATATATATATATATATATATATATATATATATATATATTGCCCTTTTATTGAGCCCATTCCGGGATCTGTTTTTTTTTGTTTGTTTGTGGTTTTTTTTTTTTGTTTTTTTTTTTTGTTTGTTTGTTTGTTTTGAAAATGTATACAGGTTACTGATGAGGCCTTATTGGCCATCACTGAATAGGCCAATTTGGTCGAAACTAGCTGGTTTCGCTCAAAATACTTGTCCCTGCAGCTGTTTTTGGTTTTGTAAGTGTGTTATTGCTCTCAAGGGTCATTCATTTAGGCTCAATTGTACAAAACTTCGCAGCAATACTGTTTAAATCGTGAAAATCAAATCGCGCAACGAAAGAATATGCTGACAAGTTCGTATACCAAAACAATTATTGGTTAATCCTAGAATCGAGAACGGAGTAGGTATGAGCCAAACTTGCGGAAGTGACATGCATTATCTTACCAATCACACCTATTTGATTAATATTTGTATTCTGTATTTGTTTTTTCTCAACTGTCACGGACTTGTCAATAAATATGTTAGCTTTAGAACAGTCTTTAACAAATGTCACGGGGCAGAATGACAGTTGGTTTTGTTTACTTTATATATATATAATATATATATATATATATATATATATACAGTTCCCCCTTAGCCAGATTAAATACTTTAAAAATATTAAGGGGTCCATGCAGCATTTATAAGAAAATTAAATACAGAACAGGGATTTAAAGCACTTAAAGCATAAAAATCTGTAATTGATATAATGCAAAAGCAGAGAACAAGATATATACAAAAGGTCCCCCTAATGCACAATAAAAAAGCTGGTCCCCCTAAGCCATGTAACAGGATTATATATGTATATACACGCGCGCGCACACGCCCACATAATACACACAAAAGCGAGCACTCGCACATACATACGCATTTAATATTATGACCCAAAAAAGAAATGCATTACTTCTGATCTCTATGCGTTGGTCCACAATTGCTTGTATAGATATACATGTATATACTTTACACTGGTGATCAACAATCCAAATAAACCCTCAATTTACGTACAGGTTTCATTTACATGCTCGTTTAACTCTTTCAGCCCTGCAGTCTAAAACATGCCTTTGCAAACTGTGCACAACCAGATGAGAAGACTCGTAACGAGCCGTCTCATCAGGTACTACAAATTTTGCTACTTGGTTTTGGATGCATGAATGACACCCCCTCTGTAACATTGGGTGTTCAAAATCCAAGACAGAAGGGTCTCCTTCAGAAAGGGCTGAAAGGTTAAAACGCTAGGCCAGTTTAACAATAATAAGGTGTATATTCGTTTCTTCTGTCATACAGAAGTGTTGAGTTTGTGTTTGGGTCAGTATCTACTGATTGATCTTCTATATTTCTATACTGCGAGGATTGTTCCAAATAAATTGCTTATTTTGACAGCGAATGTTCAAAATGTAAGTAATTACAAATTTCTTTATTTCATGCCCTCTAAGTAGTCATCATGACTAGAAGTGCATAATTTCGTTCGATGAATCCATTTTCGGAATGCGTATGATACGCTGATTTAGGTATACTGGTAACGTACTGCTATACGCAGTTCCAAGCGCCTATCTGGACCGACATGTCATTCCGGATGTATATGTTCGAACTTTATCATGTACTGTTTACTTATCATCTCTTTCAACAATTTCTTTTTACTTTTGATAAAATATCGTCACAGGATGCAGACTTTGGGCTTCCTGATTCGGGTGCAATTTCAATCGACTCTAGCCCAGAATCAAATTTCTTTATCTATCTACGAGCTATGTCATAAGACACATAAGTAGATCCGTAAACAACAGAAATTTCAGCAAATATTTGTTTCAAAGAGCAACCACTCTAAGTGCGAACTTTCATGTAGGCCCGATAATCTTCTTCTTGACAACACTTTTACTGACCATTTTTACTACAGTAGTCAACGACTGCGTGTATTCAAATGGCAAATTATCTATCTTTCAGTTAGATTTATGTACATATCATTGTGTAGCGCTATCAAGTTGCACGTGATATCGAGCTTACACAATAAGCGATTCTTTTGGAATATACCTCGTAACTTGATCATTAATACAAAATCATTGCAAGTAGTATTTGCTGACATGAAAAGAAAATAATAAAAATTAGTTGCACTTTTACATAATTGCCGGAAAGGAAAATATGCCTGCGGTTAATGGTAATTATACTGAATGTGTTTTGTCATCTGTTTTGCAGGTGGAGCAAGAGCCTGCTCACGCAAAAAGGGAACATTGTTTTCCGATTTGTGGCGCATGCGCAGTCCCCTATTTGGGCTACAGACATGCGTTATCTGCATGAAGTTTCCTCAAGGTCCATACTACATGTCTGCTAGCAGCAAAGACTGGCGAGAATGCGCTTATGCGCAAGCTCGCCCAAGCCTTTGCTGGTCGCCTATACGATAAGAACCCTTTTCTCATGTGCTGGCTTATATTTGTTCAAAGCAAACTGTATCAGTTCATTGAACGTATATATGTTTGCTGTACAATTTTTATCGCTGCTAGGCACCTTAGGGACCGTGTTTGATCTTGTGTACAGTATCACATTCAATGCTCAGTCATATGCATGCGTTGAACATATTAACGTTGTTTTTTCTGAGCGGTAACTTAAAGTGATACGATGCACTTGGGAGATTTCCATTTTTTTTCTCAAACAAGGAAGTTAACTTTTGTGGCTTCTTGTTTGCTTTTCTGCATACCAAAATCCATCTGAAAATGGGTCTACTCTGAAAGAACAGAAAAGAAAAAAAAACATCCGAATCTGCGTCCATGTCGAGAACTTTCCTTTCAGAACTGGACCTCATTTCCGAAGAAAGACCACAGACACCTCCCTGGAATGTGTATCCATTCCTCTTAGTGACTGTTTGTGTGAGGTTTTATGGCCCAGTCAACCCAATGTGGTCATGTCGAGCGCGGTCTGTTTACCTAGCCTACTTTTACTCGGCAGGCTAAGTCCGCTAAGCGATTAACCAGTATTGTGCATGTTCTTTCGCCAGAAACTGACAACAGCCCTTCTTGAATAAGCAGAAGGGAGAGAATGACCGTAGAAAATATTTAATGATCGAATCTCCATGAAAGAATGCTGCCGACCCAGCGGGGTCGAACCTACAACCTCCTGATCACCAGTCGGACGCGTATCCAACATAGCTTCGGAGGCCGTCTCCTCTTAATGAGTCTGAGTCAATGTGAGCGCTCAGTCTGGCTCAATAGCCATCGCATATAGCCTGCTCTCGTGGAGGCAGGGGGGAGGGGGGGGGGGGTAACGGGGTTAATTTTGGTACGAGTGTGCGAGCCAGTATTTCGAAACCTACCACATTCATATACATGGCCTTTGAAAAAAACGGACCCATTCATATACTAGATCATCTGAAATAATGACCCATTCATATACTGCTTGTTGATTTTTTGTACCCGTTTATTGCTGGTAGTTAGACAACTAATGCAGTCAATTTGTTGAATACCAAGAGACAAGCAGCCTCAAAAATCTCTGAGTGAAAAATATGTGCATATACCGGAATGTCAGAATAAGTGGGGCCTTTCATATACCAATCAAGAAAAATTTGGTCAGTCATATACTTTTAGTCAAAAAAGGGGGCACCAGTCATATACCTGGCAGCGCTAAAAAGGGGGCAATTCGGCACGCACATCCGTACTATGCCATATATAGGAAGGTACCCCCCACTCCCCCCCCCCTCCCCCCACACACACCCGAGGTTCTGCTGAATCCGGATATACACTGACTTTGAAAACAGTTTAGATCCAGATCAAGAAGCCAACTGATCTGGATCTACACAATTTGCCATTAAGTATGTGAATTTGTAGCAACAATACAGATCAAGTAATCTGATTGGCTGAAAATTAGAAGTGGGTGTGGCATCTTAATTTATTCAGCAGGACAAGAGTTAAAACAAACACTACGTTAACACACCCGCGTAAAATAAATATTTAGTAGCCGTAGCTCTAGATACGAGGGATGTTCGAAATGAATTGCTTATTACTATCTGGAGACTTCAAATTTCAAGTTAGCCCAAAAGTACTCATTTCATGCCCTCGAAGTACTCCCCGTGGCTAGAACTGCAAAGTTTCAGCCGATGTATCCACTTCTTGAAGGCGTCACGGTACGCTGATTTGGGCACAGTAATAAGGTACTGATGAATGGCAGATCCAAGTGCCTGACGGGACTGGTATTTCCGCCCAGCAAGGAATGCTTTCAATATCGGAAACAAAAAGAAATCACATGGGGCAAGGTCTTGGGAATACGGGGGTGTGAGGCAAAACAGTGACTTTTTTCTTTCTTCAAAAACGCCGTAACTATTGTGGAGGTATGAGCTGGGGCATTGTCATGTAGAAGACGGACATGTTTAAAACCAGTGGCAGGGCGTCGTTTCTGATAACACTTTTTTAAGTTTCTTCAGTACTACGTCTTTGTAGTACTTTCCGGTGATGCTTTTGCCCTTTTTCACTAGCACTTTTATTGCGACTCCTTCACCAGAGAAGAAGGTTGCATACAAAACCTTCTTTGTACTCAAAGAACGTTTGGCAATTATTGGGCGTTTGCTGTGTTTAGTGGCCCAGATCTTATTGCTAACCTTTCTGACGGGCTCAAAATAATGGACCCAGGTTTCATCACCTGTGACGACATTGGCAAACTGCTTTTTGTCATATTTTGGAAACATTTGAAGCAGCTTTTTGGCCACTTTAACCCGTTGCCTCTTTTGCTCGTCAGTCAACAGATGTGGCACCCATCTAGCAGAGATCTTTCTGACTTTCAAATGCTTCTTCAAAATAAGGTGAAGCGTTGATAGTGATATGCTTACCTTTCGTGCAATATCATGAACTGTAAATCTGGCATCTCCTTCAACGATTTCCTTTATTTTGGAAACGATTTCTTTACGAGATGCAGATTTTGGCCTACCTGATTTCGGTGCATTTTTAATGGACTCTACACCAGACAAATTTCTTTTTCCACCGCCGAACTGTGTCATAAGACACACAAGAAGGTCCAAAAGCAGTAGAAATTTCAGTCATCAGCTTCTTCAAAGAACAACCAAGTTTTGAGCGAGCTTTGATGTAAGCCCGTATTTCATCTTTTTTGTCGACGCTTCTACTAACCATTTTAACTGCAGTGGTCAATGACTGCGTGTATTCAAATAGCAAATTTTATTTCTTACACTTAATCTAACATGTACATTTATACACCATTGTGTAGTTATTGAATAGCCCTATACAGGTATGTATTGGTTTTTATCGTGCCCCACGTGGATATCGAGCTAGAGGTCAATAAGCAATTCATTTCGAACATCCCTCGTAGATGAAATCAAATAATACTTGACGACTTAATATATACCAAGTTGGTACATATCAAATAAGAAATAATGACTGGTGTACACATTATGTTAAAATTTGAGATTGTTCACCATTTTAGTTGCCATAATTCTTGTACGTGTTATACAATATGGCTGATACAAGAGCTGAAACTAGTTCTTTTGATTATCTTATACTTGGTTTAGATGGATAAAAATCAGATAGTACATGAAGTCTATAGGGCCACTCAGGCTTAAAATCTGTGATTTTTTTTTGTCAAGGGAGGTAATTCCAAAACAAAAATAACTTAAAATTTTGAACAGTGACCTTTCATTTTTTTCAGTTTTTGATAGATAATAAAAAGTTCTATCATCTGAAGGAGTATTAGAAAAAGTTAGATTTTAGAAATACATTTTTTTTTTTAATTACTATGTTCTGAATTATTTTTGTTTCTGTCTGCTGTGTTATATGGACCCGGGTAAGAGCCAAAAGAACGCTTTTTTCCCCCTTAAATGTGATCAAATCGTTGATTTTTCTGGTTTGCTTTATTGAAATATGATCAGAAACATGATATAAGCTTCAAAACCCAAACAATTACCAACTTTCTTTTCATCTGAGTTTTAATTAAAGGAAAACTTGATTTTTTTTTCATGTAATAAAATAGTCGAAAATTTAGCACGTGACCAGCCCTTTTTTGGGGGCGCTGCAGCAAAATTTTGCACACGACCTATACTTTTTTAATCATTTTCTTATTCGCTGTAGATCCTTCTTGTCAAATGAAACATATTATAAAAAAGTTCCGATTTTTTGAAAAATCGACCTCTGACTTTAGTACCATCTTAAGGTAAATGATTAAGCCTGAAATATTGTGTCGCCATTTTGCATATTCATGTATCTAATGAACAAAAGATCCTCATAACGAAAACACGCCTATTCAAATATATTGAAAAATTTCACCGCCATAAACTGAAAGTTTTTCAGATACAAATTCTGATAGTTTTCATATTTCTACTCAAAATATAGATTGTCACGTAGGCACTCGTTAGAACCGCTCGTCGAGGCGGTTCTAACGAGTACCAACATTATATGCTTTTGAGCAGAAATAAGAAAAATAATGTATACCCATGTAAACCCCAGTTTTGCTATATAAAAGTGGGATTTAAGGGGGTCAAATTTATATTGGCATGTTTTCGTGATGCTGGTTAGATCTGGAATTCCCTTTCACATGTGAAATTTCATATGTCATGGACTATTTGTATTTTGGCAAACAGTGAAGTCAATAGATATTTGGCAAATATGGTATATTGCTTGACAGTTCCATGATAAATCTGATATTTTTATTATAAATACGGTAGAAACTTGTTGAAGAATATTTTTGTGGACGTTTCATTACATGCTCAGTACATTTATTCTGTTTTGCTTTCATTTTAATTTCAATACCTGCAAATGAAGTCAGATAACATCGCAATAAAAAGCATTATTCGATCCCACATCCCTGATAAGAGCTTATCCCAGACAAGTGAATTAAGGCATGCATTACACGCGAGCGAATAGCATAGGCCCCTGTCAGCCTGCTCTGAATGACAAGTTCCTCAGATATTTCGCTGATAGAATCATTAGTGTCGACACGCTACACCATACATGTAGCAAACAATGTAGATCTTGATCAGACTGGGCTACGCAAGCTGATCAGTCTACATGTCATAATAAGGCCGCTTTCTCCTCGTTGACACATGATAAGCTGCATCATGGGAAAACGTATCTTCTGACATGTGAGACCAACGCACACTCCAATCAGCCTGCGCATTCGCGCAGTCTAATCAGATTCTTCGTTGTCCGCATAAAGAAACTTTGCATCCTTGACTATCCAAAATGCGTCACATTACGAAAACACGCCTATTCAAATATATTGAAATTTCACCATCAAAAACTGAAAGTTTTCAGATAAAACTTCTGATATTTTTATTTCTGCTCAAAACATAGATTGTGGGAACTCGTTAGAACCGCCTCGCCGAGGTGGTTCTAACGAGTACCCACAATCTATGTTTTTGAGCAGAAATAAGAAAAATAATGTATACCCTTGTAAACCCCAGTTTTACTATATAAAAGTGGGGTTTAAAGGGGTCAAAATTTTATAGGTATGTTTTCATGATGAAGTGAAGAGTTAGATCTGACTGCGAGCAGGCTGATCTGAATCTTCGCGGGGCGCACATGTGCGGAGGTATGTTTTCCTACGTTGTGGTTCTGATAAGTATCAAACTATCCTATGGCAACTGTATGGCGACATCAAAGACAGAAAGTCTGTAACTGATTTGCATCTTTAATGCATCGCATGCTGGATAAAATTTTCAATTGAGGACATTTTGAAATATTTTCCTTATTATTTCGGAGGAAATGGGGTTTGGCAGTTTATGCACTTTGTCTCTTAAGGAGATACTTTGCATGAAATATCAAACCTATTTTCTGGGAAAACTAAGGGCATATTTAGTATAATTTGGATATGTCATCTTTTGAACGATCCTAGAGAGTACTAAATGTTTATCCCGTAATCAGACCGATTGCAAAATATTGAGAAATATTATTTCATTTTTACTTTTATATAATTACAAATATTCTATACCCGAGGTTTGGTTACGATGCCTTATCAACGTAGAAACGTGATGAGGATGATGATAAGGCTGCGAAAATCAGTTAGATAATTATACGAGTATATAACACTATGATAAAACACTGTATCGTGACAAATGTTTGCAAAACTTGGGCCTTTAGATAGTTTTGAAGAATTGTAATCTGTTCAGTTTTTTTTATGTTCATCCTGCTTAGAAAATCCCGCAGAAAGTTTTCAACTAATTATATCCAGTTAAGTTAGTGATTTTGATAATCGCAATAAACTTTCAACTGCTGACTTTCTTGAATAGGGTTATCATGATGCATCGCCTGATCAGGATCTACACTGTTTGACAAGGCCCGCTTTTTAGAACACAAATCATTAACGCTTAAAATACATTAAGCATCGTTTGCTCGGCGTATTTTTGTGTATTTATGTAATTGAACATTATTAAGGATTTGTCGGAAGCTATTTCGTTTACACGGTGGGAATCATACAAAGCAGGAAGTGATTTATGCGTAAATGAGGCTTTTATGCAATAAGGCGCCGAATAACGAGGAATGCTGCCACAGTTAGTCAAGTAATTCGTTCAAAACCTGATTGATTTAGCTGGCTGATTAGCACATTTTGAACATCATTAATTATGCCTTTGATATTAGTATCTTAGTTTGAGAAAGAAGTGAAAAACACGCCGCGTTTCCTGATACTACATACAGGTCGTGAGCGAGGTGGAAAATACGCCCAATTTTCCGAGCGCACAGGTAGAGGGCGAGGTGGATAACAAGCCGCGTTTCCTGACTGTATGCAAGTTGAAAGCTAGAAGGAAACACACTCAAATATTCGACTCTGCATATTGGTCAAGAGCGAAGTGGATCTCATGCTACTCTGTCTACAGATCGAAAGTGAGGCGGATACCGCGCTGCATTTCCTAGCTGTACGTACAGGTCGAGAGGCAGGTGGAAAACATGCCGACTGTTCTGATCCTGCGTACAGATCAAGAGCGAGGTGGATCACACGCCGCATTGCGGGACTGGCTACAGGTCGAAAGCGGGGTGAATAACGCACTGCATTTCCTGGCTCTTAGTACAGGTGGATAACATGCCGCAATTCCCGAGTCTGTGTACAGGTCGAGGGCAAGTCGAATACCATGTCGAATTTCCCGACGCTGAGTAAAAGTCGAGAGCGAGAGGGATAACGCGCAACAAAGCTCGACTTTGTGTACAGGTCGCAAGCGAGGTGGATAATGCACAATATCCCTACCCTGCGGACAGGTCGAGAGCGAGGTGGATAACGCCCGCCGTATTCATTAATTCATTACATTAAGAAGACTATGAATGTGTACCCATATGTTCCCCGTTAATATATAGTTAAAACAGGGTCATGTAGGGGCTTACATTATAAGGTGCTTTTGTTTTACAAAAGTTTGGAATTTTTTAACTAGCTTTTCAATTTGTATCTTCCTTGAAGCAATCTTTTTTAGCATAATTCTGCCTTAATATGAATATACTTAATAACTAAAATCTTCTTAATTTCCTATATTATATGGTAAGATGTTATGCTTAACATGCCTATATACAGTCGACTCTCGTTATCTCGAACTCGCTTATTTCAAATTACCGCTTATCTCGAAGTGAAAACTGGTCCCTGTTTTAACATGAAACTATTACAACAGGTAACAAAATAATGTGGAAAAGAGGAGAAATTGCTCCTCAGGAGTGGAAAAGAGGAGCAATTTCTCCTCTTTTCCACATTATTTTATATATATATTTCTAACTTCAGGAGTCAAATTACATATTCATTTGTTAAATGTGGTTTTTCAATTTATTGTTTTCCTCATTCTCTCATCTCTGATATGTCGAAGTATGGATATCTCGAAGTGTTTCAGTGAGTCCCTTGGAATTCGAGATAACGGGAGTCGACTATATAATGTCGTGGGTGTTCATTAGAAGTACCTCGTTGATGCGTATCAACTTTCCTGCAAAATACTATCAACTTTCCTGCGAAATACTATTAACGAGTATACCAATAACATTTTTTGTGGAAAATAATAAGACATATGTTTTGGGTAAAGAAGACTGCCTTATCAAGGAGTAGACAATTTACATGTAAGAATGTAATGCTTACCGACATGTATTTATCATCATGCGTGGCTGATTTAAGTTTAGCAGAAATAAGAAGATCCCGCAAGAGTTTTGGGTCTTCTGGAGGCCATGATTGGTCTTTCTCTGAACATCTCGCTCAAAGTGCTAGAGGACTCTATGATTAGCCAGTATTTGTTGATTATATTCCTCATTTTTGGTAAGTCTGAGTGATGTCAAAACGAAGGGGAGAATGTTAGACTCAGCTTTAGGCGTAAAAGAAGGTTGGTCTGTTCTGTTCTGTTGTCATGTTATCTCAATAGCAAGTGAAACTGCTTGTTTCTGATAACCCCAGAGCTTGCAGAGTTGGTCAGTCACTTCTCTTGCACTTGATTCAAAAGTGTCCGAATCGGAGCAAATACGTTTGAGGCGAAGTGCAAGGTTGTAAGGAACATTTTGGCAGCAGTGTTTCGGGTGGCAACTTGTGGGTAAGAGATACTGGTGTGTATCTGGTTTTCTGATGAAATCAACAGATATTGTATAATTTGCTGTCCAGAAACAAGTGCTGCTCGTTTTAAATTACAGCTGTGAACTTTATGCTTGGATGGAAGTTGTTGGCCTCGTCGCGTTCGCGGCTGTGCGACCATTTCAATATCGTCAATGAACCTTAACTATGAAAATTGTCTTAGGGTCACTGACCTTAACGGCTGTCCATCGAGATGCCCCATGAAAATGTTGGCGTATACAGGTGCAATTTTGGTACCATTAGATCCTTGCCTTGGATCCAGAGATATGGTTTTTCGTTGAACTTAAAGTTATCAGAAACAGACAATTTCACTTTTTATTGAAGGACTCTGATCAGACGCCGCGTTCTACTGTTTATGTTCTGGCTCTGCACTGTTTGGAAAAGCGCGTCTATAAATAACCGTTACCTGGATTTCGTACAAGCACGCGGTTTGATTTCATTGGTCAATAATAATCACGTGGACAACACTTTTGTGGAAATTTTGTTGTGTATATACTTTGGATCGATTGTAAACAATTTACCCAAAAATGGATGTTTTTTTGTGATCGATCTGTCTTACGAGGGATGTTCGAAATGAATTGCTTATTGTCCTCTAGCTCGATATCCACGTGGGGCACGATAAAAACCAATACATACCTATATAGGGCTATTCAATATCTACACAATGGTGTATAAATGTACATGTTAGACTAAGTGTAACCGGCCTCGGTGGCTCAGTTGGATGCGCCGTCCGACTGGAGACCAGGAGGTCGCGGGTTCAACCCCCGCCGAGGTCGGCAACATTCTTTCGTGGAGATTGATCATGAAATATTTTCTACGGTCATTCTCTCCCTTCCGCTGATTCAAGAAGGGCAGTTGTCAGTTTCTGGCGAAAGAATGTGCACAATACTGGTTAACCGTTTAGAGGACTAAGCCTGCCCAGTAAACGTGTGGTTAGGTAAACTGACCGCGCTCGACACGACCCCATTGGGTTGACTGGGCCGTAAAACCTCAACACACACAATAGACTAAGTGTAAGACATAAAATTTGCCATTTGAATACACGCAGCCATTGTCCACTGCAGTAAAAATGGTTGGTAGAAGCGTCGACAAAAAAGATGAAATACGGGCTTACATCAAAGCTCGCTCAAAACTTGGTTGTTCTTTGAAGAAGCTGATGACTGAAATTTCTACTGCTTTTGGGCCTTCTTGTGTGTCTTATGACACAGTTCGGCAGTGGAAAAAGAAATTTGAGTCTGGTGTAGAGTCCATCAAAAATGCACCGAAATCAGGTAAGCCAAAATCTGCATCTCGTAAAGAAATCGTTTCCAAAATAAAAGAAATCACTGAAGGAGATGCCAGATTTACAGTTCGTGATATTGCACGAAAGGTAAGCATATCACTATCAACGCTTCACCTTATTTTGAAGAAGCATTTGAAAGTCAGAAAGATTTCTGCTAGATGGGTGCCACTTCTGTTGACTGACGAGCAAAAGAGGCAACGGGTTAAAGTGGCCAAAAAGCTGCTTCAAATGTTTCCAAAATATGACAAAAAGCAGTTTGCCAATGTCGTCACAGGTGATGAAACCTGGGTCCATTATTTTGAGCCCGTCAGAAAGGTTAGCAATAAGATCTGGGCCACTAAACACAGCAAACGCCCAATAATTGCCAAACGTTCTTTGAGTACAAAGAAGGTTTTATATGCAATCTTCTTCTTTGGTGAAGGATTCGCAATAGAAGTGCCAGTGAAAAAGGGCAAAAGCATCACCGGAAAGTACTACAAAGACGTAGTATTGAAGAAACTGAAAAAGTATTATCAGAAACGACGCCCTGCCACTGGTTTTAAACATGCCCGTTTTCTACATGACAATGCCCCAGCTCATACCTCCGCAATAGTTACGGCGTTTTTGAAGAAAGAAAAAGTAACTGTTTTGCCTCACCCCCGTATTCCCAAGACCTTGCCCCATGTGATTTCTTTTTGTTTCCGAAATTGAAAACATTCCTTGCTGGGTGGATTTGATTGTGTTGGGGTTTAACGACACGTCAACCCTTGTGGGTCATTTTGTGTCGTCTCCCAGAGAAAGGGAGAAAAGTGATAGAAGAGATAGTAGAAGAGATTAAAGAGAGGGACAGGGAAGAAAGGAACAGGAATGAAAGTGAAGAAACAGAAGAAATAAAAATATTCCCCATCTACCCTTACCTGGTACAAGGATAGCAGGCCTTGCCCAACTGTAAGCCAATATCAGTTGGACGCCCCGGTGACGTAAGATACACGACACCTTCGCACCACCCGACCACCCCACCCTTGCTGGGTGGAAATACCAGTCCCGTTAGGCACTTGGATCTGCCATTCATCAGTACCTTATTACTGTGCCCAAATCAGCGTACCGTGACGCCTTCAAGAAGTGGATACATCGGCTGAAACTTTGCATTTCTAGCCACGGGGAGTACTTTGAGGGCATGAAATGAGTACTTTTGGGCTAACTTGAAATTTGAAGTCTCCAGATAGAAATAAGCAATTCATTTCGAACATCCCTCGTAACTCCACCAAGTATTAAATAATCAAAAAATCTGGTTTAACCTCTAGAACCAGCCATACTGTATAACATATAGAAGAATTATGGCCCTTGAAACTATGAAAACCCACGAATTTTAACAAAGTACATACACTAAGTCATTATTTATTATCTGATTTGAATCAAATTGGTAAGAAGCGGTTAGACAGGCCAAAGTTCTTTATTTTTTCTTGAATCTGCCGTAACAAGTTAACCCTTGAAGAGTTATGCCCAATGTAATAGGAAAAATCTCAGTGTTTTAGCTTTTGTAGAGCCTTCTATTGATCATCTGAATTTTGCAAAATTAGGGAAAAGTTAGATGACCACAAGATTCTGTGTCATTTCTCAAAATACTTGCATGCCACATTTAAGCTCCGCTTGAAACAGTACAATAATCATTGTAAAACCATTAATTACACGTCTGCACACTGTTTATAATATTTCCTGTTACCCCATGATATACGTAATAACTGGGGTACATACATGAAGGTACACATTACAAGGCGAAATTTCATGAAAAGTCTGTTTATAAGCTTAGTTCAATTTCTTTGTAAATTTGTGTCAGTTTATTATTTTTCTTTTAATCTTTTCCTTTTCTGTTTTTTTTTTCTTGCACTGAATATAATTTTAGCTTAACTATTTGGATAGATAGAATGTGCAAACAGTGTAGGCCCAAATCAGATGCTGCAGAATTCAAAGTAGAATACTTTTCATATAGGTGTGTTTGAGTAATGTGTGCACGTGAACATCTGAGGAAACAAACTGCTGTTTCATAAGAATCAGTCTATACTGGATAGTTCTGAGCTATAAGTGCCCTGTCAAGGATTTTCTAAGTATTAAACAACATATGTTTTTGTGTAGAAATAATAATAATAAATCATCTAGATAAGCCTCTCATCTAGAGTCCTTAAATATACATAATCATCACGAAAACATGCCTATATAATTTAGACCCCCCTTAAACCGCACTTTATATAGTAAAACTGGGGTTTACAGGGGTATACATTATTTTTCTTATTTCTGCTTAAAAACATAGGTTCTAACGAGTACCTACAATCTATGTTTTGAGCAGAAATATGAAAAATATTAGAATTTTTTTATCTGAAAATTTTCCTTTTTTGGTTGTAAAATGTTCAATATATTTGAATAGGCGTGTTTTCGTAATGTCTGGTCATTTTCCACCTGATAATAAACCCATTTTAAGATTCTTACCTCAAATAAGAGAACAGGGCCATTTAAATTAGTAAAAGTGCACAAAATACTACCTAAAAGTTAACATACAGGAGTGCACAATTATTTAGATCAGAATTCAGATAATACCTTTTGCAAAGAAATAACCATCCAGAATTCTCATCTAGATAATTTTACCATACCATTTTATACTATCAATAAACAAGTACATTGACTGCCTTCCTTCTATGCCAATGTTATTTTTTTTTATTTATTTTTTTTTTTTTTTTGATTTACATAAGCTGTCAGACTGGTGGTAAGAATGCGTGTATGTGTGTGTAGTGTTATGAATTTATCTAACTATAAATGCGCGCGCGCGTGCGTGCGTGCGAGCGTGTGTGTGTGTGTGTGTGTGTGTGAGGTGCCATTGAGATTGTGGTGTTCAAAATTTACTTGGTATCTTTGCAGCCCATGAATTGTCTCCACATTTTCAGAGATTTTAAGCAATGATGTGTTCAAATGAGTTCAAACATACTCCATGATATTTTTCTCTGGCAGTCAGACCTTACTGAGAATGAATTTTTATTACACTTGCTATTTGAATCAATTGATTGATTTGCGGTTTAACATATAGAAAAAATGCCTCCAAATTTGTGGGACTTTTACCCGGAGCTCTGCCTTGGAGGCATCAGGCATCCATTCTATTTCGGCAGCCCCGATGGGCGGGGGCAGTGATTTCTCAATGCCCGATAATCAGTGTATGCCGGTAATAGGTATCCTGAGATGCATTTTACTGTTTCGGGAAACTAAAATGTGTCTCTCAGTTTTTGTAATTTTTTTTGTGAGCCTAAAAATTATAAAGTGGAAAACACTGCCAAAAAAAAAAAAACTTTTCAAAAATAAACCCAGAAACGTTCAGCGATCAGTATGTTGATTTACGGCAAGTCATACATTTGTAAAATCAAATCTATTTCGAATCAATATTTCAGATAAAAATGCAAGTCTATATTTCATTTCTCAAGACGATTTGCTAAACTGTAATAGAAAAAGAAAGAAATAACTTCCAAAAACCAAATATATTTTGCATTACGACGTGAGTTACCTCCCGTAAAATAGAATATAATACGATTTTTCATCTGACTTTAGTACCACCTTAACCTTTACCACTCCCTTGGCTAACTCAGCAGACGACAAATTTATGAAATGGTTTCTTATTTTTTCCTAGAAAACAGAATGTGATATCAATCAAATTTTCTCCATTGGAGACATTCTTGCAGAAAATGTCAATACCTGTTTTTTTTTTTTTTTTTTTTTTTTTTTTTTTTTTTTTTTTTTGGGGGGGGGGGGGGGGGGGAAGGAAGGGGAAATAAGAAAATATTTTAAAATGTCGTCTGCTGATTTTCTTTTTTTTTTTACCCAGAGTGCTAAGCGTTAATTCGATTTTAAAACAGGACTTCACGCGAATCGTCTCAATTGGAGATGGAGACAATTTGCATGAAATGTCAAAACCGTTTTTTTTTTTTTTTGTTTTGTTTTGTTTTGTTTTGTTTTTTTTTCTGGGAGAAATAAGAAAAATATTTCAAAATGTCGTCTGCTGACTTTTTTTTTTACCCAGAGTGCTAAGCGTTTATTCGATTTTAAAACAGCATTTTTAATTGTCTCCATTGGATGGAGACATTATGCATAAAATGTCATACCCTGAATTCTGGGAAAAATATGAAAATATTTCAAGATGTCTGCTGATTTTCTTTACCCACAATGCTAAGCGTTAAAAGGTCGATTTTTCTTATTTTCAGACAGAGCAGCTGATATTCCTCTCCATACTCTTCCTCTGTATCATCGTCGGCAACTCCATAGTTCTCCTAGCCGTCGGCTTGTCCCGACGACGACATTCCAGGATGCATTTCTTCATTCTTCATTTAGCACTAGCAGGTAAACACTGTTTTATCACGATATAGTTTTTTTCTACATTTTAACCCTACTCCCGCTGAACCCGTATATACCATGCCTCTGCAAACAGTGTAGATCCGGTTCAGTTGGCTTCTTTCGAAAAGAAGCCAACTGATCTGGATCTGTACTGTTTGTCAATTAGAATGTGAATTTGTATATAAAAAACTGGATCAAACTGAAAATTAGAAGTGGGCGTGGCATCTTAATTTATTCAGCATGACTAGGGCTAAGGGTACTGAATACACGTGGTAGATACTTTATTTATTTTACAAGGAAAAAACTCTTGTAACTTTAAGTTTGCTTTGCTTTCCCAACGAGCAAATAGTTTCTTTTCAGTCTTTCGAAGGGAGGAATAACATTTTAACAGTGTTGCACTCCCCCTCCTCCCCTCCCCCTCCTAATTCAATTAAATTTTAAAATGTGTTAAGTCGTTTGGAAAAGTTATTTAGTCTCCACAGGCCTCCAAAGTTAAATTTCGCTTTATGCGAAAACATTTAAGACAGAATTTCTGGTTATTTTCTACTCAATGAATAACAAATAGGGACATTATTGTTTCTACTTTTTTTTTTCGAAAATTCAAAAGAAATTCCATTAAACCTTTAAAACAACTTTCCGTGAAATAAACACAATGCATCAACACATTCAAACGTATTTTTACGGGAACTAATTAACGTAGTTTGGTTTCAATAACTTGTTTTGTTTTTTTTTGTTGTTGTTGTTTTTTTTTTGTTGTTGTTGTTTTATTTTTATTTTATTTTTTCTGTATGGCCATACTGTAAAAAGTGGCCGGTATATCGTGTTTCAAACATTTACAAAAAAACAAAAAAAAAAAAGTTTGTAAACAAGTAATAAAATCTATTTCAATCATATGAAATTTACAAAAGTGAGGTTATGCATCAGCCTGCGTCCTGTTGTTTGCGTACTTACCATATATATCATTTCTACATTGGTATAACCATGCTTAAAGACTTGACCAAACCTGCAAAATGCGCCAGCCGAATGGTCAAATAGAACTTCCCTAACCCCAGTTTAATTCCTGAAACACTTATACAGAGAACTACATTACACATATTAATCGTGATTATTGCATAAAAAGCAGTGTCGCACGTTAGTAACAGCCGTGCATTAACCGGCGAAAAGCCGTGTATTAACAAGGCAATTTACGCGCTGTTAATGCACGGCTACGCAACTTTCAAAATGATCATACCGGGGCCAAAGATTTGCTGCTGCTACGAGATGTGTACTGTCCGGCCCTAGAACGAGCATAGTCCGTGGAAATTACGTTCGCGAGACATCGGTGAAAACGCGAAACAAAATAGTGCAAGAAATAACGCGAAATGTAGCAAACGTTTTTCAGTTTTTATGCAATAATAGCGATCGAACATGGTTTTTCAATGCATTAACATTCGCCAGGTCCCTTGGGAAGTGTTGATAACCGCGGCCGAAGGCCGCGGTTTTCAACACCTCCCACGGGTCCTGGCGAATGTTAATGCATGAGAAATCATGTTTGATCCCTATATTGTAGAAGTAGCAGTTCACGCTAAGCAACATTTGTAGGCTGAGCAATTTTGAAATCATCAAATTAGTAATTCTGAATTACCGATTATAGTTCTTTGCGAACAATTCCCTTAAACGAACCAACGACATCACAGAATATACGAGCGTATGTAGTGCATACCCGGGAGAAGAGAGTTGAAACTGGTATATAGTTGCCACAGTGGGTTTCAAAACAATGGGCGCTTTCAGCGCTGGTTATGTAGAAGAAATTGCCGGCCTCGGTGGCTCAGTTGGAGACCAGGAGGTCGCGGGTTCATCCCCCGCCGAGGTCGGCAACATGAATTCGTGGAGCTTGATCATGAAATATTTTCTACGATCATTCTCTCCCTTCTGCTGATTCAAGAAGGGCAGTTGTCAGTTTCTGGCGAAAGAATGTGCACAATACTAGTTAACCGCTTAGAGGACCATGCCTGCCCAGTAAAGGAGTGGTTAGGTAAACTGACCTCGCTCGACATGACCCCATTGGGTTATCTGGGCCGTAAAACCTCAACACAAACAAAATGTAGAAGAAACTGATGCATTCAGTTACCTAAAGCTATATAGTAGATGCTTTTCAAAACCGATCAAAGCAAAAGCCAGGCCTTCTGAAATAAACTAGAATAAAATCAGAGTCATTTGGAACTCAGCAAAATTATAGCAGATGACATTCTTTTTTGTATAATTATGTTTTTTTTTTTTTTTTGGTGTTTTTTCGAGAAAATAAGACTTGGCATTCCATGTGGACATTTATGCAGTAAATGATAGACAGAAGTAACCGTACAAATTGAACTCAGATTTAATAAAAGCATCGCAGATACTGCATGATACCCCGCCACTGCATGATAACAAAACATGTAGAGAAGATAACTGTGTTTTATATGTAATAAATGTACCAAAGTATTGGTGCACTGTAACCTCGAAACAATATGTGCTGTATCATTTCAGTCTTAACTGGTACTGGTGAAAACTGTAGGAGTTAGCCCGAAAGCAAATTGGGATGCATTAATAATTAATAACTATGAAAATTTGGTGTACTGTCAATGTGAACAACAATACACAAATATGAAACTTTAGGAGGAGTGAGCTGGGAATTATTACGAAAACACGCCTATTCAAATATAAAGAAAATTTCATCTCCAAAAACTGAAAATTTTCAGATAAAAAGTTCCGATATTTTTCATATTTCTGCTCAAAACATATATTGTGGATACTCGTTAGAACCGCCTCGAGGCGGTAACCGCCTCGAGGCGGTTCTAACGAGTACCCACAATCTATGTTTTGAGCAGTTTAAGAAAAATAATGTATACCCCTGTAAACCCCAGTTTTACTATATAAAAGTGGGGTTTAAGGGGGTCAAAATTATATAGGTATGTTTTCGTGATGGAAATCATGCTTGACAATCTCTCAAGAGCTATGACTCTATCAAAATCTAATATACTGTAGCCTCGAAATAACATGCGCTACATCACTTCCTAGTCTAATTGTCCTCCATGTTTCAATCTGATCAGTTGAAAACTGTAGGAGGAGTTAACCGGAAACAAAGTTAGGTATAACAAATGTTTTAAAAGTGAAAAACTCTATCAAAATTTGGTGCACTGTAACCTCGAAACAAAACACGCTGTACAACCGCACGGTCTTATTGTCCACTAAGTTAGTTATAACGTGATTCAATGAAAACTGTAGGAGTTATCCAGAAACGGACAGACGCCGGAGGGTATACCAACTTATCACTTTTAAAGATCTGTGTTTTTAAAATCCTTTATACCATATTTTCAATATACAGTCGACTCTCATTATCTCGAATTCCAAGGGACTCTCTGAAATACTTCGAGATATCCGTACCTCGACATATCAGTTTGCAAAATTGAGGAAAAAATAATTCGAACAACCACATTTAACAAATATATATGTAATTGGACTCTTGTAGTTAGAGATATGTTGAAAATATTGTGGAAAAGAGGAATAATGGCTCTTTAGGGGCTATTTCTCCTCTTTTCCACAATATTTGTTTTTACCTGTTGTTAGCTTTTCATGTTCAGGCAGGGACCAAATTTTCACTTCGAGATAAGCGGTTATTCGAGATAAGCGAGGTCGAGATAGCGAGAGTCAAGTGTATATTATGGGATAATACATTACAAAGACGTGATTTGAATGTTTGTTTTCAATTCTATTTCAGATTTATCCGTAGGCTTAATCACCGTTCTCTCTGACTTAATTTGGAAGATTACAGTTAACTTTTACGCCGGACATGTGATGTGTAAAATAGTGAAATTTGCACAGGTAGGACGACTCATTTCTGAGTTTCAGGTTTAAGACAGTGACATATCGGAGGCATTGTACATAATAATACATTTTATTTTAACAATGCTTAGGTACTTTATTGCAATGAAATTTCAAATTATTGGCAAAACTGATTTTACGTGAAATTTAAAAATATTGTCACTCGCTACAAATCGATAGGCTGATAACTTTGCTTCTTTAATTGCACGACGGTGGATCGGTCCTCAGATTAACTGACGGCTCCCTCCTCAGTCTGTTTCAGATGGCCGGTGTCTGATTATCAATGTTGGTCGGGCTCATCGTGGTCCTGTTTGTAGTTTTCTTGTGTTCTGGCTTCAGATCGACATTGCGCTCTTTGCTTTGTTTCATCATAGTATTTTTGATTATTTGCGTTTCACTGTGATGTTTCACAGATAGGGTTGAGGACCCCTATGCGGGCCGAACATATATTCATGTCTCCCGACCATGTGTGTGTGGGGTGGTGGGTGGGTGGGGGGACTGATTGACTCCATTTTCAAGGTCACACGAAGTCTTAGATTGTTGGAAAATGGCTTGTCTGTACCCTATCTCCCGAAGGAATAATTGAATTTTAACCAAATATGCACGTCTGTATTGCTGGTCATATAAAAGAACTGGTTAGATTTTGGTCACCTAGACCCCATTTTCAAGGTCACAGGAGGGATTAGATTGTTGGAAATTGGCTTGTCTGCACCCTATCTCCTGAATGAATGAATGGATTTTAACCAACGTGTACATCTATATTGTTGAAACGTGGAAAAGAACCGATTAGCTGTAGGTGACCTTGACCCCATTTTCAAGGTCACACTTAGGCTTAAATTGTTGGAAAATAGCTCGTCTCCTGAAGGAATGGGGGGATTTTAACCAAATTTACAGAGCTATATTGCTTGGACATGCAAAAGAACTTTTATTAGATTTTGGTGACGTTGACCCGATTTTAAAGGTCACAGAAGGGCTTAGATTGTTGAAAAATGGCTTGTCTGCACCCTGTCTCCTTGTGAAAGGATGAATTTTGACCAAACTTGTACATCTTTATTGTTGTGACATGGAAAAGAACTAATTACGTAGATTGTAGTGACCTTGACTCCCTTTTTAACGTCACACAAGGGCTTAAAATGTTGAAAAATGGATTGTCTGCACACTATCTCATGAAGGAATAGATGGATTTTAACCAAACTTGCACAACTATATTGTTGTGACATGGAAAAGAACACATTAAATTTTGATGACCTTGACGTCATTTCCAAGGTCACAGGAGGGCGCGGACTGTTGGAAAACGGCTTATTTGCACCCTGTGTCCTGATTGAATGGATGGACTTTGACCTAACTCGCACAGATATATCGTTGAAACAAGGACAAGAAATGATTAGATTTTGGTGACCTTGACCCCATTTTCAAGGTCACCTGAGGGCTTCAATTTTGGGAAATGGCTTGTCTGCACATGAAGGAATGAATAAATTTTGACCAAATTTACATAGCTATATTGTTGGGACCCTGACCTTATTTTCAAGGTCACACAAGGTCTTAGCACAGATATATTGTTAGGGCATGGACTGATTTGATTTGGGTGACTATTACCACATTTTCAAGGTCATACAAGGTCTTAGAATGTTGAAAAATGGCTTGTCTGCACCATAATGCCATATGTGTTTAGAGCATGTTACATATATTTTCATTTCCGCCAAATAGGAGCATTTAATTTAAGGTAAAAATACTAAATTTATTACTGCACCCCTCACCTCCCCCAATCAACCACACAGAACCAAAAAAAAAAAAAAAAAAAAAAAAAGAAGAAGAAGAAGATGATACAACCTATTTCAATAATGTGTCTGTTCAAACTGGTGAGGCCATACGTTTTCCTCTGAAAACACTGTTCTAGTTGTAATTTGGAGCTGCATCAAAAAAATTAAGGATGAGATTTCGCGCAAACAAGCAAAAAAAAAAAAAAAAAAAAAAAAAAAAAAATGGTTTAAGCCTTTAGTAGTTTTCCTATTGGCTCTTCTAAGGCGGTTTTTCTTTTGCAGTTCTTCTTTGTACGCCTATGATTTCATAAGTGGTGTTTGTGTGCTCCTTATTTATTCCTCACCTCTCCTCCTTTTGGTGCCTTGCTTCGTGATTGTCACATTTCCTGGGTATCTTCACTCATATTTTAACATTTGCTCCTCAGGCAAATTAGCTCATGGCTAATCGCTCACCATGCAGTCTGTTCTCGGCCTTCGCTATCAGCATTTGCTCCTAAGGCAAATTATCCCATGGCTTATCGTAACGCAAGGTTCCTTTTTGCAAATCGGTAATCTGTTTAGTGATAGCATTAAACGGCAAGATAAAACAGAACTTGACAGCAATGCGACAAAATGTACCCTCGGACATGTGCTCCTTGAGAAGAGTCAAATTAGCCCGTGCATACGTAAGGTCTGATATATTTTCCTTCCCCGCTTGTCGAAGCCTTAATTATTTGACCGTCTACACACGCCGAACAAGTCTGAGACTTGTTCGGCGTCTGAAGACAGTTAAGTAATGAGTCTGGTCATACTGCACGGACGCACACGCTGCTCTGTGTTTGCGCTAGATTGACTGGTCATACGGTACATTTTCAAACGTTGCGGCTTATCTAATGATTTTGAACATATGATGAAAACTTGATTGATCTAGCTGTTGCGTGTCCTTGCGTTTTTTTTTTGTTTCCTTCCTCCCCGCCCCCCCCCCCCCCCCCCCCCCACACACACACACACCCGCCCTTTCGTTTTGTTTGTTTGTTGTTGTTGTTGTTTGTACAGACAACCCTCTTAAAGGGGAACGCAATATAAGTTGTAAGTATATCTTTCAGTAAAGTGCTTAACAAGCCATTTATTTTGATGTAAGTGTTTTCAAAATCGGCTTAGGAATAAGGAAGTTGTGGTGGTTTGAATATATTTAAAATGCCTGTCATGGATGCCGTATTTTTGTAGGCTTTTTGACGTCCCACAGCCCAAATTAAATATGCAAAACCAAATTATAAAGGGTTTTTAAGAATAATTTTGCTACAGAATTTTTATAATCTTTTCATTCTAGTGACAAGCAATCATTTCCCCCAAAATAAACAAACTATATGAGAATATCTACCTTTATGAAACGAAATTTAATTTTTATGAAACCTCATTAAATATTCAAAATGGCGGCGCCCATTCCACCAATGGTAAAATATTCAATTGTCTTTAACGTACTTAATTTTCCACCGATTTAGATCAAATTTATGTCAAAATTTACTGTTTGTAAAGTTCTTTACTTTAAACCACAAATACGTTTTAAGGTTGCGTTCCCCTTTAATACCGACACTCAATATAACTACAAAATTCGTTATAATGACTATTTGACTGTCACGAAACCTTCGCTTAAGAGGTAACAGTTAGTCACAAATTGTGCAAGAATTTTGTAATTAATACTCTTAAGGAACATACGTTTTAGATATTTGTTAGAATCGCATCAGTGATGCGATTCTAACAAATATCCAAAACATATGTTGTATGAGGAAATAAGAACAAAACATGACCGTTCTTACATATGAATCTGCTCATTAAGTATTCTGTACAACAGCAAATTAATTTTAATGGCAACGTCTTTGGGAACAAATGCTGCCGTTGTAACGAGGGTTCACTGTATTGAGATCATTTTTAAAATACAAATAATCCGGGGCACAGCATTTCCTACAAGACAGCCTGCCAGCTTTGGATCCTTGGCTACCTGATGGGTGCCCTACACACAGATTCTGATCGATTGCGCGGTTGCGTTGGCTGATGTGAGCCTTCGATGGATGCACATGCAATTCTGTAGGAAAATCTGTGTCCCGCGCAAATGCGAATAAATTTAGTATGTCACATGAGCACACTTCTGAATTTATCTTCCTCAGTGGACTAAACCCCAACTAAACCCTAAACCCGTTTCGGTTTACGAGGTCCTCAGTTAGAATCCGCTGAAGGCAGAATTCATCTTATGACTGTACGGTTCGTCATTGCACAGAGCCTTTCATTGTCACCCCTCTATCATCTCGAAATGACTTAATATATTATGTTGAAAGGGGCGTAAAACAACAAATCATCATCATTTAGACCTATGTCTAAGTAGTATATAATTTACATAGGTGTGTTAACTTAATGACAAGCTGTCCCACCGAGCCACTTCAACTGCCACGACCCACAAAGCAAAATGGGGGCTGACATAAAAAAAAAATAAATAAAATAAAAAAAAAAAAAGATATGTCCGGATACGCGAATACCGGCGGCTGAAGCTAATATTATCCCATTGTTTTATATATTGGCCACGCCAAGCGAAAGTGTGTCTTCAAGCATGCGCTAACTGCACAGATTCAGATTAATCCCGCGCATGCGCAAAAATCTCATCCGTGCATTTGCTCTCCACTGGTACATTCTAGAATGTCCAATCAGCGAAGGCCTTGATCCGACTGTGTGGATAGGCAGGCTAATCTGGGCCTTCGATGTCAGCATATCCTGGAAGACAAGTTTTCGCATAGCGCGTCCCATATTAAGAACACCAGAAGTTTCACATTGAATATAATTTGGACCAAGCTATGCTAAAACGTGTCTTCGGGTATATACGGAAAGTGAAGACCCAAAGCACACTGCGCATCCGCACAGTCTAATCAAGGCTTTTACTGCCGGCACATTTTGCGTATGCTCGACAGCACGTTTTCGCATGGCGCGGCCAATTTAAGGTTGCTCTTACATATAGCTCAGAATAATTGTACCAGTTCCTGAAGTATCGTCACCAGTAACAAAGCATTGACTCGTGACTATTGAGCGAATGATATTCTCGGAGACTTAAGCTCAACCCATTTGTGTCCAGCGATAGCGGCCCGATGTGTGTAAGTGAGGAATACTGGCTGGGCTAAGAACAAATGTGCACGCTCGTCTCATAGAAATTCTCGATATATGTACCGATGTAAATAACTAAAATATCACTATAACTAAGGCATGTCCTCGCATCATCACCATCGTCATCATCGCCGCCGTCGACCTCATCATAATCATTACCATCATCACCATCATCATCACCGTCGTCGTTTCTTTGAAGTCAATGTAAAAGGTTGTATCATTGATGTTATTGGTAGTAGTAGTGGTAGTAACAACAATAATAATAGCGATGATTTTTGTTGTGTTGTTACTATCATTACTTCTATTAGTGGATTATTATTATTACGAATTGTAATAATGATGGCGATTAGGACGACGGTAATTATTATTATTATTATTTCATAAACATACATTATTATTATCTACCATTCACGCATTGTAAATTTGCCTTTACTTCTATTTCAGGAGATGATTTATATAAGCTTTTAGCTTTTTTATCAAATCCTGTACTATGTAACATTATGCGATGTATATATGTGAACTAAAATGAATAGGATATTGTTTAAACCAACATATTTAAATTCATCTACGAGAGTTTCCTTTAAAAACTAGTTCAGACGATGTCCAGAAAGTGCCACAACCACAGAACCATCAAGAAAACATACCTTTATAATTGTGACCCCCTTCAACCCCATTTTATATGGTAAAACTGGTGTTTACAGAGGTGTACATTATTTTTTCTGATTTCTCCTCAAAAACATAGATTGTGGATACTCGTTAGAACCGCCTCACCGAGGCGGTTCTAACGAGTTCCCACACTCTGTGTTTTGAGCTGAAATATGAAAAATATCAGATTTTTTTTTTTTTTTTTTTTTTTGTAAAAATTTTCATTTTTTGGTAGTTAAATTTTCAATATATTTGAATAGGCATGTTTTTGTAATGACAATCACTGAACAAAGCCTACAAATGACATCAAGAGGAAAAGCAAATAAACTACGAAAAATAGCACACACGCCAAAAAGCAGCAACAAGACACACGCCGGAAAGCAGCAACAGGACAAAACATGAAGAAAACAAAACAAAACAAAAAAAAAAAAAAAAAAACGCAGCTAGTAGCCACAAGGTTACACAAAGAACAAACCCAACCAGAATCATCACCGCAGAACTGTCTAGTAAAAACCGCAAAAACTACAGTTGACTCTCGTTATCTCGACTTCGCTTATCTCGAATAACCACTTATCTCGAAGTGATAATCTGGTTCCTGCCAGATAAAAAACTATTGTGGAAAAGAGCAATTTCTCCTCTTTTCCACATTATTTTTCATATATATCTCTAACTTCAAGAGTCCCATTACATATATATTTGTTAAAAATTGGTTGTTTAAATTATTTTTCCTCAATTCTGCAAATCTGATATGTCGAGGTACGGATATCTCGAAGTATTTCATACTGTCCCTTGGATTTCGAGATAACGAGAATCGACTGTATAAAGTGATATGGGTTTGTGTTTGCTCTTAGACACCAGTTAGGTCACCATGACCTTTTCAGTACTTCAGTATGGTCACAAGATTGTTCTCGCCATACGTACCGTAGAATTATTTCCATTTAAATCAATTTTATTCTGGCGTTGAGTCAAGCTCTTGTCGTATGTCGAATCTCAAACTCCGGTTCCGTGTCTGGTTTCCCAGAATTCGTCTTATTACCGAGCCAAATTCTGTCATTTTTTTTATAATCAGAAACTGAATTTGAATTGATAAGGGTGATCCGTCATGACATTCATTTTCACATCAATCACATCCAAACATATGTCTAAAATAACGTTAGAAAATGCCTTTGCAACATACGCGGACACCAAAGCTCAAAGACCTGCGATTGCGTGTTCTCTCATTTAGGCCTCCGTCGCTTGCCACTGTAGTATATATCTACGAACATAGCAGACTTAATGAGAATGCGCAGTCTCACATACTAAACGGGACCTTCCAGGTCCACATATGGCCCCTTTTCTGCACGTTAGGCATCATATGTAAAATTCTATAGAAAATTTCTCTAGCGTGTCGATGCATTGTGAAGAAATGCACTGCAATGCAGATTTCGCAATGATACACAATCAAGGGGATTCCTTTGCAATTGCATGAATCTATTTTATACTTACCAATATATTCTGAGATTTCTCTGTAGAATTAAATGCTAATGATGCTGTAAATGTGAGATATGTCTTGTAAAATGGTCTCCAGTGAAGACGCAAATCAACTTGGGCAGCTGCGCAGTCTAACAAGACACTTAGCTTTATTGTACCCTTGGCGACCCATTACTTGTTCAGATAAGCTTAACCCATTGTAGTCGGGAGACCCCTAAAAGGGTAACTGGCACACAGTGCAGGCCCAGATCAGACGCCGCAGAACGCGGCGTCTGATCAGGGTCTTCACTGTTTGCACTGAATAGCCATTTTTCTCCAGGAATATCTAAATCTCATAGCCTGACCTACCTAAACTTGAAATTGGACTCTTCCAATATATAGTGTGGATGTTTTCATTCAGTCTACAATGGGTTTAGCACTCTGTGGATCAAATCGTCAGATAAAAATTTAATCTTTGTCTTTATTTTTCACATAAGTAAAGGTTTGATATTTTATCTAAATTGACTCCTCCGTTGTTTGCGGATAGATAATGGCACCATGAGGGAAAGCATGGAAACTAGAACGCGCAGCACATACGTCATAAACCGAAACCAATGACAAGCAAAGCAATCAGCCCCGACTCCACCCCCAAAAGCGACTGCCCCCAATCCCCTATCCCTCTACTGTAAAAGGAAAGAAATAACGCCCATGTGGCGTAATTATTTCCTTTTGATAGCCGACCCCTTTACAGAAGGGAGAATTTTTTTTATAGAAAGTTTCCTTCCTGAAAAATGTACGCATCCCCCTTGACACAGATTGTTTTCTCAACTAGACGTACAGAACGTAACAACCCACATTGTTAATTCCTATAACCTCGTCGATTCACAACTCAATTAGCATACAGACATCGCTTCAACTCTATGTACAAAGCTATTGCAGCATTCGTCGATTTGGCAGAGTTCCATTGACGTAGACATCAGTGAGACGGTTACTTCATTATTTTGTTATATAGTACTGCACACATTTACAGCAGGAGTGTACTATTATCGAACATTTCATCACGCAAATAGGACATTATAGCTTCTTCCAATTCAGCAAAATGTGTTTTAGACCAACACAATTACAGTATAACCTCAATGGCTCTAACACGGATGGCCGCGTTTACCGCGGATGATTCGAACTCTTTTTTCAGTCCCTACAAAATTCTTCCTATAGCTCAAGAAAACAAATATTTAGGGATTTTTTCTTATTTTATCATGGAATTGTATGTTGTGTGTACTCATTAGAATTGCCTCATCGAGGCGATTCTAATGAGTACACTCAACATACAATCTTTGTGTTGAAAATCGAAAAGATTTCCCAAAATTATCGCTATTTGCTTCCTGATCTGGTGCCATGATTAACTCTCAGTGGCTCGAACTACCCGTGTCTCGAATGAATTTCCATGGTCCCAAAGATGTTCGAGCCACTGAGGTTCGACTGTATCTGGGTTCGGTATATCGATTTAGTAGTCGCTGACTGATTGCAATTCTATTACCCATTAATTCCTTGCGGTCTGCAAGGAGGACATCTGTTGAAAGTATAACCCGGATAAGACGCTGCGTTATTTGGAGACTGATCAGGATCTTCGCTATTTGTCATGTCATTATCAATTTCAACAAAGGGAACCAGTTAATTATATCTGTAAGCCGTATCATAAATTCAAACAGAAATTCTTTAGCCAATATGAATACTTATTATATACTTTAATATTGTCCCTATTCAAAATGCGCTGTCGAAAGTGACTAATTTACTTCAGATTGTACCGTACTGAACGTTGGCAAGGGTCATTTTGCCTTGGTAGTTGATCACGCTGTGCCATGCGCGATATCAGCCGACGTCAGGTCACTAGTTTTGGTTTATAATGCATCAAAGCCTCATTCTCACTCAGATCGAATACTCTCTTCAATTAAGGCAACAAGGAAGTTCGCAAAACGTTCAAATTTATTGATAATTCTTTAACTTTTCAGAAATCCGGATTGAACTCGATTGTCACATGTTAGTGGGCCATGTTTATTTACCTTCGTTACCAAGGAAGTCATTTGATAAGGTCTGTTACATATTACTGCAAGGCGCGACTTTTAAATACGGTGCACAAAGTAAAACATTTCAAGCATAACAATTACTACGCTTTTTTCGGAGACAGTAGTTCAGATTGTGGAAAAATTAAGAAAAATAAATGCACAAGTATAAAAATAATAACTAGGTTATTGGATTTGTATGGAGATACATTTTTTTTTTTTCTTTTTTTGTGCGAAGCAATGTTTTGGCGGAACCGATTCGCAAGCTTGTCGATTCCGCCAAAACAATTTTTCCCCACAAAATGTTACTGGACATACTGAAGAGTGCATACAGATCCAATAACCAATATATATAGGCCGTAAACATTCAGACAGAATTGTCTGAGTAAAGAGATCAAACTGTTCTTAACCAATTTACGCCTGAATATTTTCAATAAACTCTCCCATCATGAACTTTGGAAGGGTCCATTTTATAGTCAAAGGGGTGTTATACAGATATCGTGATAGTTGCTTTTATTACAGAAACTTTCTAATGTTGTTGCAAACAGTGTAGAACGAGATCAGACGCCGCGTTAACGCGGCGTCAGATCTGAGTCTATACTGTTTGCCAATGTCCCTTTTATGCGGCGCCAGGAATAAATGGGTTAAAAGGGGACATTATATGAAATAAAACAAATGCTCATTAATCGCTTTACGGAGATAAAACAGAAACTACGAAATAGTAAACTATTACAAATCTAGACAACTTTCTTTTTCAGCGTAATGCCTTATTTGTGATACGGTATCAATTTGTTTACATGCCAGTTTGTTCGATTTACAAAATTTGGCAGCAGACTTGAACGGTGTATTTAGAGTGCATGCAGTTTTGGAAAAAGAGTAGCTGAAGCAAACGAGTGCGTTAACTTGTTCCTTATGCGTTCGAAACAGGCAATAGTTCGCAATACTTTGTTCACCCGTTTTATGCACTCAGACATACCCCTTAGTAAAAACTGTAAGTGAGACCTATCTTATCCCTTAGTAAAAACTGTCCGTGAGACCTATCTTAGCCCTTAGTAAAAACTGTCCGTGTCACCCGTCTTTAAGAGCATCTGTACTTAATTAAGCTGTAACGTCAGAAAACGTACCTACATGCACGCCCAGTGAAGATTCAGATCAGCCTTCGCATTCGCACAGTCTGATCAGAAAGGAGTGTGCAGGCTGATCAGAAACTTTACTGGGCACACTTAAGATAGCTATGGATGCATATTTTATTCATTCGGACAGCAAAGACTCCACAAATGCACAGGCTGAATTAAGTCAACGTTAGGCGCACATGTCAGAAGGTACGTTTTCCATTGCGGCTCAATTATTTGTGTGTATGCGTATACTTTGACTATACATCGTTATAAAGCAGTTGGAATTGAAAACAAAAGGTAAATTGCATTTTCAGTTGCTAAAATCTATTTTGTCTCTAATTTGAATAAATAGAAAGGAACCTGCAATGAACAAAACCTTTCAAAACAAAGTGTTAGACCAGGATGCTACAAAACATGGGACAATAAGTGTGTAAAGTATTAGTCCAACGCTCTGTGGGGACACACTATAAGTCTAAATATTTCGAATCGTGAAGCTTTACTAAGTTGGGAACCTTTATGCGAACGGAATTTTATGTATTTCTGTATAAAGAGTAGCATCGGGACCAAGGGTGAAATTGGCAGGCTGTAAAAGTGCTTTAAATCCGCTGGTTTATTCCACTGACCGTTCTAAGGCGGTGGTCCAGGTGTTAGTCTTACTCTTTGTTGTTTTGTGGTTTATTCTACGAGGCGATTTAAGTCTTGCCTGGTGTTATTTTGTTCTTGTATTGTTTTTTAGTCCTTTTAGCATTGCAATTATCTCGCTTGGGGAAGAGAGAGCTAATCTTAGTGCTTTTTATACGTTTGTTTGATTTGTGCTTGTTTGGTTTTGTCGGTTTCCTCTTCCGCTTGGTGTCTGGGAAGGGCTGCGGCTTGTGGTTGTGGCATTCCCTGGACTTTTCTCTTATCTTTCCTACATCAGGAACAAACATGAGTCACATACATACATATGCACAAAATCAATATTTTTTATAAATGTGCATTTAAAGACAATGTGGAGCTAAGAAAATGCCTGAATTAAAAAAGAATATAACCGAACTATAAAATTTGAGGTTGAAAAATAAGAATATATTAATATGTCTGTATAAATGACTGAAACAATCAAGGGAGACATGAACTTGGCATGAGTTACATTCAAATAAAGCAAAAACATCTAAAGAACACTTGTTGTGATGTTTTAGCACAAAACGCAAGTGTAAGTGTGGAAATCGTGTAAACAGGTTTGTCGTATGACAGAACAAATTGAGGGTAATGATGATGAAAGGGCCTGATATCGATTTGAAATATATTTTTAAAGGAATCGCCCTTCAGAACAATGAAAACATACACAAACACACACACACACACACACACACACACGTACGCACACACACACACCCACACATACAATGAAATAGCTCAATTGACGAAATTTTGAGGGTAAGACTATCATGAACTTTGGAAGGGTCTCAAAGACTAGTTAGTACAGGCCAATAAGCCCTCGCCCATGACCCTCATATAACTTTTCCAAAAATTCCGGAAGGGGCTCATTGACCACAAGGGACCAGAAATATCAACTATAGTATAGTGAAAAGAGGAGGAACGTGTAAGGAGAGCGGTACGTCATGCAAGAAACAAAAACAGAAAAGCAAACCTGGGGGAGGAAACGAACAAAACATTTTTTTTCTTAATCCAGTACACGTTGTTATCACATTGCAATACAAAACGTGAAACGATAATACCCCGCCATTATCGTTTTGCGGGCAGATAACTGTAAAAAAATGACGAAAGTTACCCGTTAGCATTCGCAAACCAGATCCCAAAAATATCAATGCACACACAAAGTTTGGTGAAAATCCATTGACATTTACTAAAGTTATCATCCGAAAACGAAAATACGGACTATTATTGTGTGACGGGCAGGTAACTCTGTAAACAACTGACGAAAAATGCCTTTTAGCAATCCTAAACCAGATCTCCATAATACCAATGCAAACACCAAGTTCGGTGAAAGTCCATTTACATATATCGTCCGGAAAACGAAAATACGCATGGACAGACGTACGACGGACGGACGGACACACGGACGGGCGTGATACCATAATACCCCACTACGCCACTGTTTTGTGGCGGTGTATAAAAATGGTGGGGCCGGTGGTGGCGATTTTCTCTTATGAGTGTGTGCTTTTTTTTTTTCAGTTAAATCGAGAAGTCCATTTATTATCTCTTAATGACATACTATATATATAGCAGTTGTCCAGGAGACTAATAGTCGTAGCGAATGAACAGGTGTGCCACCAACAAAGGCCCTCAAAGACAGAAAGCTAAATGTTTTATAAGTCAGAATTTCAAAAGTACATTTTGGTAGTGTATGGTCGCCAACCTATCATTCTGTGTTATGCGTCAATTCCAGCTGCACAACCCCACCATGCTAAATAAAATAAACACAACGTACAAAATCAGCAAAAAAAAAAAAAAAAAAAAAAAAAAAAAATATTCAACAATCTCAAACAGGGCATAAAAGAGTGGCAAACACTACGGACCAAGTCTATCCGATGTCTCCAGCACAAATCCGTGGAAAGCAGCGTTTGGCATTCACTGAACACAAGTCGCACAAAATAAAAGTCTTTCAGAACTCTGAACCTTAGAGCTGGACCCACCTAGGACAGTCAGTCTCTCCTATTGAATTTAAAGGGTCTCGAAATGTTAAAGCGTCCGACCTAATAATCCTCATGATCTGTCCACTTTTAGTTATGGTTCAAAGCATGGAAACATGCCTTAAGAAGTGATGCTCTGTTGAGCAGAAATATTTTTTGTCAGGGGACTATTCGAATCAGCAGCAGCAGTGTGTGTGTGTGTGTGTGTGTGTGTGTGTGTGTGTGTGTGTGTGTGTGTGTTATCTGGTTTAATGTCATTATGTATCGACACTAAGCACTGAACACGTTCAGACAAACAATGGCATTTCTGTAATATTAAACCCATATTTGCTGTCATCAGAGGGAGAAATTTAATGAACTTCCGGTACTGACTTTCTTAACGACGTATAGCCTCGCATTAACTCTTCCTTAATGATGCTTTGTCTGAAAGCGATTCTGTTATACCGTTAGAAGACAAAAAGGAGGGCAAAAGCGCATGAATTTCGTGAATAACAGTTTGTCGTATAAATAATGAACGAACAAAACGGCTTGCGTATCGTCGCTAATTTCTTAGGCATGTCGATGATCGCTATCATGTATTGACGGTGATGGGTACACTGTCAGGGGAGACAACTCTATCAAGGACGTTTTTCTCTCTCCTTTGAAAATCGGTCTACCTTAAAAAGAAGGAAGCAAATTCTTTCTTTTTACAGCAATCCTTTACAAAATGTACACACATTCAGGATATACAATCCTGTCCACATACTTTTTGGTATCTTTTCTGTAAATGAGACTATTCTAAAAGCAGTAAATGTTCTTTCGAAGGTGCAAATTCTTTTTTATTTACAGCTGATCCCTTTTCAGATGGTAATTGATTTGGTACGTGGGAAAGAAGACAGGAAGTCACACAATTCTCTCCCTCGTACAAAATGGTGTAGTATCTACTAAACGCAACAAGTCCCCTTACGCAAACCAGAGTGTGCACTAAAGGGTTTTGATAAGTTGGTGTCTTGTCCCCTGAATTAAACCAGAGTACACAGTAAAGGTTTTTGATAAGATCATGTCCGGTCCTCTTAAGTAGATCATAGTGCACGCTAAAAGTGTTGGTACGTTGGTATCTGATCCCCTTAAGTATACCAGATTGTACACTAAAGGTTTTGATAAGTTGGTGTCTTGCACCCTTAAGTATACCAGAGTACACACTAGTTCGTGTCTTGTCCCCTTAAGTACACCAGAGTACACTCTAAAGAGTTTTGATGTTGGTGTCTTGTCCCCTTCAGTATACCAGAACATTTAAGGGTTTTGATACGTTTGTGTCCGGTCCCGTTTACCAGAGTGTACACTAAAGGGTTTTGATAAGTTGGTGTCTTGTCCCCTTAAGTATACCAGAGTACTCACTAAAGCTTTTTGATAAGATCATGTCCAGTCCCTTCAAGTAAAACAACGTGTACACAAAAATTTTAGGTTCGTTGGTGTCTGGTCCCCTAAGTATACCGAAGTGTACACTAAAGGTTTTGCTAAGTTGATGTCTTGTCCGCTTATGCATACACCAAAGGATTTTGGTAAGACTATGCCCGGTCCCCTTAAATAGACCAGAGTGTACACTAAAGGTTTTGGTACTTTGGTGTCTGGTCCCCTTAAATAAACCAGAGTATACACTTAAGGGTTTTTGATAAGTTGTAGCCTTGTTTGCCTTCAATATAACAGAATGTACACTGAATGATTTTGAGAAGTTGGTGCATTGTCGCCTGAAGAATACCAGAATAAACGTTAAAGGTTTTTGATAAAATTATGTCTGGTCCCCTTAAGTAGACCAGACTACACACTAAAGGTCTTGATACGCTGGTGCCTAGTCCCGTTAAGTAGACCAGAGTCCACACTTTAATAAGTTGGTATTTGATAGATACGTTACCACTCTTCCTGTCGGAATGTCATTTCTAGAGTAATAAATGACGCACGTGTTATAAAAAGCTCTATACATTGTAGTTTTGCACGCAGTGTAAGTTTCAAACACATGCCAGGCTTACGGATTCCTACTTGCAACCAGTAGGGAAAGGCCGATCATCGTTAGTTCTAATTAAAACACGAGGAAAAAGGCGATACAGAATTATGAATATCTCATCAGGTCCGCGGTTTACATATATCAGCGCGATACAATCAAATAGATATCTCCTATAAAATCTCTTATCCTGTGGAATATACAGAGAGAACGTCGTAGGTCATGATTTGGCGCGCTAGTGCGCAAACTGAATTGTTTTGTTGTTTCCAAACACAATAATGAGGATTTCTTACATGTCAAGTTCACATTGTCCACGTCAGGTGAACATGGTATGTTCGCGCATATGCGAAATGTACCGAGGCAGATCAAATGTACATCTACGCAGCCGCTTCGTGGCTTTGCATTTGATTGATACAGCTGACCATAGCCAGATATTTTGTAAAACGACAGCGAAAGCCCAGATCAACCTGTGCTTCAGCGCTGGTCGATCTGGACTTTCTCTGTCTGCATATACCTTTTAGGCACCTTTTAGCGTGACGCGGCCAAGATTCTTCTGAAAGCAGTGGAAGTTAATTGCAAAATTTGTGAATGAGTTGTGTCGACAAGTATTGGTACTGATAGTGATCTCGGCGTCAGAAACAAGGAAATGTTTTATCTGCTGTTTTAATTGCAGGCTTTTGTGATGTTTGCCTCCACCTATATGCTGGTAGCTCTTAGTATAGACAGATACGACGCCATCGCAAGACCTCTCTATTTCTCCTCTACTTGTAAGTACACGTCTCCCTCTCCAAAACACGCGATGATTTTTTTTTTTTTTTTTTTTTTTTGAATATCATGTGAAACATTTCTTTCCTGTTACTTTTGTAGTCAATGACCTGTGGTTTGGCGAGATTTTTTTTTCTGTAAAATCAATCAACTCATTTTAGTGAGGTAAAAACGAGCATAACTAACAGTATTTGATTGATATGAAAAAATAACAGTCACTCACGAGCGTGGTGATTCTGTGAACATTCAGTTCCTAGGGATCTGGGGGTTTTTTTTGTTTTTGTTTGTTTGTTTTTTTTACCGACTCAACCATATTCTTGGGTAACAAGCATTATCCCTTGTTCTATATACAGTCAAACTTCAATGGCTCGAATATCTTTGGGACCATGGAAATTTGTTCGAGAGATGGGTAGTTCGAGCCAATGAGATTTAATTATGGCGCCAGGTCAGGGAACAAATTGCGATAATTTATTGAAATGTTTTCGATCTTCAACAAAATAATGGTATGTTGCGTGTATTCATTAGAATCGCCTCGATGAGGCGATTCTAATGTGTATACACAACATACAATTTGATTATAATATAAGAAAATTTCCCTCAATATTTGTTTTCTTAAGCTATCGGAAAAATTCCGTAGGGACTCAAAAATGAGTTCGAATAAGCCATGGTAACCGAGCCCTCGGTGTTCGAGCCATTGAAGTTCGACTGTATTATAATTCTTATTTCTGGAAAACATCCCAAAAATATAAATGAAGTTACCCTGGAAACACCACAATCACGAATCAGGAGGTATCAAAAGAAGAAGCCCAGTAAGCATTCTACATAAATCTATAGAGGATCGTTATCGGCTCCTCAGGGTAGCTGACGGGCCGATCACGGCCCGCTGTAGATTTATAAAGAATGCTAGCTGGGAGAGGTAAGAAATTAACAATGCCAAGACACAACAGCGTAGATACAATAATAACCGACAGAGAATTGAAAATCAAAACACTGACGTGCAGGAGATTAGATTGTCTCTGAGTGTAGGCTGGGCAAATGGTCCTGAAAGTGGACTTAGACTGTTTCATTTAACCTTTTTAACCTTCTGTGATTTAAGCAAACAGCACAAATCCTGACCAAACGCCTGATTTGGGTCTGCACTGTTTGCCAATGTCCCAGGCTAGGTCTTACAAGGCACCCTGACGTCACAGCGCCTAGAATAGCGCAGGTATAAATACCAGTTTACAGGACTTCGTAAAACGTGCGGTTTGACTTCATTGGTCAATGATAATCACGTGGACAACAACCTTAAGGAAATTTTGAAAACAATCGACCCAAAAACAACAAGTGCTATAGAAGAAACGCCTTGGAATTGTCCGCAGAAACAACTGCTTGGGGTGAGCGGGGTTGGGGGTGGGGGCTTAAACGTTCTACCTCACCCTTTATTCTGATGTAGCTCAAAACTGCATTGTATGAGGGCAGTTCGCGTGAGGTAGTCTACGAAACTATTTCAGCTTGTGTGCACGAACAATAAACAATTAGTGAACATGATGTCATTCAGTCTGATCTTCAGCCGTGTGGCAGGTACAACAATTTGCTCTCTAAAACATTCTTTACTTCATGAATGCACCCGTTGCGAAAGGGATGCGGGAAACAGGAAATATATGAAATTTTCTTTTGAAGGAATCCGTTTATGGATGCGAAGGCAAGTGTTTTCAGCTTTGGATGCAGACCACGAAGTGTATCCCGTGGCGAAGCCAGAACGGAATTATTTTTACGCACACTCCGAAAAACACCTTGAAAACTATGCCTAGAATCACTTCCAAAATAGGGGCGATTCTTAAAGGAAAGAGGGAACAAATTCTTTCTCTTAAGAACAGCCCCTACAGTAAAAAAAGCAAAGTATTTTATGTTAATTGCACTTTATTATAAATCATTTTCTTACGCATATTACGCTCATGCGTAATGAGCGCTACGCCTGTGGTATCAATTCATCTTTAGTTTGTTTGTGTTGAGGTTTTACGGCCCAGTTAACCCAATGGGGTCATGTCGAGCGCGGTCAGTTTACCTAACCACACGTTTACTGGACAGGCTTAGTCCTCTCAGCGGTTTACCAGTATTGTGCACATTCTTTCGCCAGAAACTGACAACTGCCTTTCTTGAATCAGCGGAAGGGAGAGAATGACCGTAGAAAATATTTCATGATCAATCTCCATGAAAGAATGTTGCCGACCTCGGCGTGGGTTGAACCCGCGACCTCCTGGTCTCCAGTCGGACGGCGCATCCAACTGGAATGAATATATTTTCAGGGGAGGTATCTCTGTGAAAACAAAATTCTCTCATTCAGAAAAGAGGTCTATTCTAAAAGGAGAACCCTTTTCAGAAATAGTTTGACGTGTATGAAAACCAAATAGGTGGTCACAAATGCTATCTCCCTTGTTAACATGACTGAAAATCTGCCTGGTGTTTTCAGTTGTCAAATGTAAACCTGCAGCAGGTTGAAGTCACAAAAGTTAAAATCCTTAAGCAATAATGATAGCTTTTGAATGTCTGGTAAAATGCAATCTCCGGACAGTTATGTCAGCCTTCAGCACTCTGTGCAATAAATCTGCAGATAAGCCATATACTGTTTATATCATTTTACATAAATAATGTTCATTGTTTTATTTAAGGTGGCACAATAAAAGACTACTGATGAAATGATGAAATGCCAATCCGTAGACCCTATAATACTAAGAACATTAAATCGGGGCACAGCATTTCCTACAAGATAGCACGTGCGTCCAGCGAAGACTCAGATCAACCAAAGCAACCGCAAAATCTGATCAGAACCTTCGGAGGGTCCCCTTTGGGTAGCCAAAGCGTCTTCAATCAGACAGCGAAGACTCTGATCAGACTGCGCGGATGCGCAGGCTGATTTGAGTCCTCTCTGGGCGCAGATACAATCTTGCAGGATATACTGTGCACCGGCTCGAAAGGCTTAACCATTTCAGCCCAGTAGACCAATAGAGATACCTTTGCAAACAGTGCAGATACAGATGAGACGGCTCGTAACGAGCCGTCTCATCCGAATCTACACTGCTTGCCATTCTATTATTTCTATTATTTATTTGTTACTAAAACCCCTATTTGAAACAAGGATATGTCCAAATTCAGAGACGGAAGAGTTCATTTCAGAAACTCGAGGGTGAAAGGGTTAATGTCTCTGCTCTTATTCCACGTCAGCAGGTTAACAGTTAATAGGTTTGGCGATGCATACATAATCAGGCTTATGATTGCCATGATGGCTCTAAATTAATTATTAATGCTTAAGAGAATTGTGCTGTGAAGTCACATGTAAGTAATTTAATATAAAGCGCCTACAAAATCAATAATTTATTTGCTTTCATAAATTGATCCGTTTTACAGGTTTTTGAGATTGCAGTAACGTTTACCACTCTCCTTCCTAATTCAACAGATGACGACGATTCTATTCGCGGTTTCCCCGGAAAATAGGTTTCGACACTCCCTGCATATTGTCTCCTACAGGAACAGTTTGCATGTGATATCAACGCCTTTTTTCTGGGAAACAAAATGTCGTCTGCTGAATTCTTTTACCCAGCATATAGACCGTTAATTAGGCCATTCATCAGTTTAAATTATTAATGCAGTAAGAGACTGTGCGTCAGTCTCTTGTGTATCAGGATTAGAAATTGTGAGTTAGGTTTGATATTTGGTGGTTGGAAATCTTTAATTCTAAAATAATACGCACTATCTGGGGCCACCTGAAATGAATATCCACGATACAACACCTCTTGAAAAAAGAGTGTTCGCTTCTGAGGCCATCTGCAAGACTTTTGAAAAATAAACATGTTTTCTGAGACCACATATATTTGGCGCCTACAACACTTTATGCCTGGGATCATTTGAATAACCCTTCCAAAGATTTTATGTCTTGGGTATTTTTACATATGTTCCATAGTATTTCATGCATGCATTACTTGCGGCAACGATTTATTGCATTCCAGTTAAAGGAACTGGACATATCGATTTACAGTCAACCCCCTTTATACCGACACCCGATACGACGACAAAATTTGTTATAATTACAATTTAAATGTCACGAATCCTTCGCTCAAGAGGTGACAGTGAATGACAAATTATGCAAGGATATTGCATTGCAACTTCAAGCAACATATGTTTTTGATATTTGTTAGAATCGCCTCACTGTCATATGGTCTATTAGGAAATAAGAATAAAACCTGGTATTCCTTACATACCATTCTGTCCATTAAGGACTCTTTGCACCCGCATATTCATTTTATTGGCAACATCTTTAGAAACAAATGCTGTCGTTGTACAACGACAGCATTTGTTTCTAAAGATGTTGCCAATAAAATGAATATGCTGTTGCAAAGTACTTTACTTGCTTTTTTTCAAACATTTGTAGTGGCGACACATTTTGCTATTTTACATATCGAGCCCCTTCTGACCATGCCAAGGTGGTCATTTTGTTGCGGTTTTTCCCTGTTCGCACATCGGTAATTGTAAGTGTACCGTTGAGTTTTGTGATTCTTTGTTCCTCATCTCTTCCTCGTTTGTTTGCTAGGGAAGTATGTGCTTCATGATTGTGCCTTTTCCTGTTTTTAGGGATCACTTACATGGACTTTCCAGAAACGGTTGCTACATATTTGAATGTGTGATTATACTATTATTCATGACGAGTCCATCCATGTCTGGAACTCAGAACAAATGGCAGGCGTTCCAATGTCTTTCAAGTATTTATATCATGTCATGTCTATGTTATTAATACAGACATTTCACATCCAGTCCGATGGCTTGGATTATTTACGTACATACGATAACCTTCAGATAATGTCACTTGACAAAATTTCCGGCCACAACTCTCCTGCTCACTGTGTAATTAATTTCTTCAGCACTCTGATTTAAGGAACACCTGTTGTTACGACCGAGCACTCCTACCTTCGATTATCTGCCTTGGCAGATTATGCATAGCTTCTAAGTATATATTCACTCTCTGACAACTGCGTCAGGGAGTCGACTCTTTGGCTCAGTGGTTAGAGCATTGGATTTTTAACCGGGAGGACCGGGTTCGATTCCCAGGAAAGACGGAATATTTTTTCAGCTATGCTTCATTCCTTTGTTACGGCTTTCATGTCGTAAGATGGGGGCTCGTCCGGGATTGGACTTTATACGCCGAAAATGGCTTCACGTCATCATAAATGATGACTTCCTTGAAAAGGGGGAGTGTTACGACCGAGCACTCCTGCCTTCGATTATCTGCCTTGGCAGATTACGCATAGCTTCTAAGTATATATTTAATCTCTGACAACTGCGTCAGGGAGTCGACTCTTTGGCTCAATGGTTAGAGCATTGGATTTTTAACCGGGAGGACCGGGTTCGATTCCCACGGCAGGCGTGAGATTTTTTTCAGCTATGCTTCATTCCTTCGTTGCGACTTTCATGTCGTAAGATGGGGGCTCGTCCGAAATTGGACATAATACGCCGAAAATGGCTTCACGTCGTCATAAATGATGACTTCCTTGAAGAGGGGGAGTGTTACGACCGAGCACTCCTACCTTCGATTATCTGCCTTGGCAGATTATGCATAGCTTCTAAGTATATATTCACTCTCTGACAACTGCGTCAGGGAGTCGACTCTTTGGCTCAGTGGTTAGAGCATTGGATTTTTAACCGGGAGGACCGGGTTCGATTCCCAGGAAAGACGGAATATTTTTTCAGCTATGCTTCATTCCTTTGTTACGGCTTTCATGTCGTAAGACTGTATAGAACCGCCACAATACTCCATGTGTTCTGAAAAAAGGGTTCTGCTGGAAATAATAAACCACAAAGAACACACAGAAAACACAAAAGGGCTGAAAGCAGATGTTTCAACAAAGAGAGCAAAATAACTTGACAAGCCTTTGCAGAACAGAGGGTGATATGAATGCAAATTTCACATAGGTTTCACTATGCTTTTTCGCTTTATGATGGTAAGATATAACGCAGTTTACAAACCTTTCTGAGCAGTACAAATATAATGTTTTGTTTTAAGGTAACTGAATACACCTGGTAGGTTTTCCGCTATTTTCTGAAAGGGGAACAACTTGTTATGACATCCTGTTTGCTAACATGCACACCAAAACACTTCTGAAAAGAGTTTACTCTAAAGAAAAGAATTGGGGAGCAAATTCTTTCCGTTTAAAGAAAACTCCAATTCTGAAGGAAGGTAAAACAATTTGCCAGAGTTACCTCTCTTGAAAATGTGTCCATTTTTCTTAAAGACATTGACAAAGTGAGGCCAAAGGTGGTACCCCTCACTAATGATTGTATAGCCACTACTTAGGCCCTATGCAAGGTAGATCAAAGACATGCCATTAAGAGGTGATTATGAATTACCAGCAGGAGGTAGTTACATACCAAACATGTGCCATGCCAACAATATAAGATAAGAAATTAGAATGAATTTTGATTGATTGTGTTAGGGTTTACACGTCAACCCTTGTGGGTCATTTTGCGTCGTCTCCCAGAGAAAGGGTGAAGAGAGATAGTAGAGGAGATGAAAGAGAGGGACATGAAAATGAATGAAAGAAATAAAAACATTCCATTCTACCCTTACCTGCCGCAAGGATAGCAGGCCTTGCCCAACGGTAAGCCAATATCAGTTGGACGCCCCGGTGACGCAAGATACACGACACCTTTGCCTTACCCAACCACCACTAAATCAGAATGAATGTAATACTGCTTATTTAGTTCGTATCCATTTTGTTTATTTCAGGGACCCGGTGTAAGGTACTTGTAGGAGTCGCCTGGGGTCTGTCAGCCTTGTTTGCCTCACCCATGTTCTTCATCTCTGGAGTGCCTGAGGGACTTGAGCAGTGCTGGATAACATTTCCAGAGCCCTATCACTGGAAAGTAAGCTATCATATGAACCAGGGCGTAGACTGGTTCTAGTCTCTAGTGACTAAATATTTATTCATGTGGTCATGTTTGAGACATTCACTAAAATAAACTAAATGCAGTGAACCCTCGTTACAACGACATCACTTGTTCCCAAAGACGTTGTCATTAAAATGATTTCGCATGTACAGAATACTTAATGAGCAGATTGATATGTAAGAAAAAAAAATCTTGTTTTTTTTTTTCTGATTTCCTCAAAGCACATATGTTTTAGATATTTGTTAGAATCACCCCTCTGAGATGATTCTAACAAATATCCAAAACATTTGTTTCTTTATACAATATTCTTGCATAATTTGTGACTAATTGTTACCTCTTAAGCGAAGGTTTCGTGACAGTGATATTGTCATTCATTATTACAAATTTTGTCGTTGTATCGGGTGTCGGTATAAAGAGTATTGACTGTATAATAGCATGATTATAAAAGCGGTTCACTGTTGATTTCACTATCAGAAGAGAAATTAGAAGAAAAAAGTTTCATGTGATTCTATATTCATGCTTTTTTATGCAGTCATCGTTTAATTCGATAGATTAATGCCAGTCACAGCATTTCTTCAAGATTCCATATACGCCAAGTGAAACTGGCACAGCATTTCCTTCAGGAATCCATGTACGTCAGGCGAAGACTCAGATCAGCCTGCGTATTCGCGCAGTCTGATCCGAGTCTTTGCTGGGCACTCGGTCTTCAGGCGCAAAGTTAAGAGTCTGATCAGCCTGTGCGAACGTACATGCAATCTTGTAGGAAATGCTGTGCCCTAGCTCAGTGTTATAGATATATGTTAGAATCGCCTCGTGCATGTTTTCACTGAGGCGGTTCTAATATATACCCAAACGATAATTAATGTTCTGTGAGGAAATAAGAATCAAACAAGCCATTTCTTATATAACTTTTTAAGGATTTTACAAATGCAAATTCATTTTAACGTCAACATCTTTGGGGACAAATGGTATCTTTGTAACGATGATTCACTTAATTGTATACTCCTACATAACTGTGGCAAATATACTGACTCCCGAGCCCGACTAAATAATCTCAAAACGGGTCTTTTGGGAATACAATGTACAGAACACAACAAAAAGAAAATAATTATCAGACTTGGTTTGATAGAGTCGGTTCATAAGAGATAATGAAATTTGAACCGCAACGTCCGATAACTTACCTTTTGACATGTGCGCCCAACGAAGACCCAAATTAGCCTGCGCATTCGCGCAGTTTGATCAGTCTTCGTTGTCCGCATGAAGACACTTTGCGGCTTTGGCTATCCAAAATGCGACAAGTGAAGATTCTGATCAGACTGCGCGAATGCGCAGGCTGATCTGAATCTTCGCTTGGCGCACATGTCAGAAGGTGCGTTTTATGATGTTGCGGCTCAAATGTCTCATAATTTCTTTTTGTGCAAGAAAGGAAACAGTTTACTCAGACAGGTCAAAGCCCCATCACAATGGTTGAGGTTTTATGTGAATATTTATCCGCGGTTTAATTACATTGATAGGACATTTTACGATCGTGCAAATGGGCGAGCACGACTTCTGAGAAAAACTGAGAGCATAGAAATTAAATTAGGTTCTAGGGAAACTGCCTCCAGAAAACTGCCCCTACCAACCCGGAAAATTGCAGCCTCCCCACCCCCACCCCTTCCCCGAAAACTACCCTCCCCAACCCCCTCATTCCCCCCCCCCCCCTCATTCCCCCCTCCCCACTCCAGAAAATAATTGCTCCACTCCACACCCCTCACACCCATATGTTTATATTATGAAGTGAGGGAACTAATTGCTTTTGAAAACAAATAACGAATTCATTTCAGTTTTTCATGTTTTACAAAAAATACTATTTTGGCTTTATAAGCTTGGTCATGCGGTGATGGCAAGTTTTACTTACAAAGTAAACTTTTGACATTAATATTCCCGTAGTATTTTTTTTTTTTTTTTTTTTTTTTTTTTAAGCACATCGTTTTTTATGGTGAATCTACCTCTTTTATTGGCGCTTATTTTTATTTCGGTCTGAACGCACATTTTTATTGGGCAATATGCACATCGTTTTTAATGTTTTTTATGACTTTCTTTGTGTTGAGGTTTTACGGCCCAGTCAACCCAATGGGGTCATGTCGAGCGCAGTCAGTTTACCTAACCACACGTTTACTATCCAGGCTTAGTCCTCTAATTCTTTCGCATGAAACTGACAACTGCCCTTCTTGAATCAGCGGAATAGAGAGAATCACCGTAGAAAATATTTCATTATCAATCTCCATGAAAGAATGTTGCCGACCTCGGCGGGGGTTGAACCCGCGACCTCCTGGTCTCCAGTCGGACGGCGCATCCAACTGAGCCGCTTCATGTATAAACTTCGCTTTCATGATATACATCACGTTTCCATCATATAAATAGTGTCTTTAATTTATTTTTTCATTGGTATTTCATGTTTTACAAAAGAAAAAAACTATTTCGGCTCCTCAATGAGCCTCATCAGGCGGTGATCCTTAACAGTGCAACTGATTTGTTTACCTTTCCGCTTTCGCCTTCTTCAGAGGTTCACTATTGTGTATTTACATAAAAAGGGAATGTAAAATTTACAAACGAAAGCTATATGGAAAACGGATCATGCCTTTTTCGGGCCCATGTTATCTAGCCCGCAGCGACTTGATAACTGGGCGTGTTTTGGTAAACGTGAAAGGCATACATTGCGCTATAAACACACCGTACAAAACGGAAAGGCTTAACTGCCTTATCAACATCATTATAAACACAGCGTACAAAAAGGAAAAAACTTACCTTTCCTGTCAACACCACTGTGCCCATTTACGGAATGTATACAAATACACCGAAAAAGGTATACGCCAAACTGAGTGTTTATTACGAATACTTATACAGTTTTTCTCGAGGTGCATTTTCCAATGTGGGAAAGAAGGCGGGATGGGGGAGGGCGTGGGCCGGGAAGAGAGGTGCAGTTTTTCTGATTCCGAAATTCAAAACTAACAATCGTTGTATTTACCCTAAAAATTGAAACATCTCAGTTCCTTACCATACTTGTTCTACAATTTGTAAAACAGTAGAAAAGATGTCCAGGAAGCGCCATAATCACAAACATAGCCGAATAATGGCACCAGTATCTGGCGAAAGAATATGCACAAGTACTGGTTGACCGCTTAGAGGACTAAGCCTGTCAAGGAAAAGTATGGTTACCGACCAGCTTGTCATGCCTGGGCTGTTTATCCCAAACAAACCAATCAATGACAACTAGAAGAAGAGCAAACAAACCATGACAGCAGCACACATGCTACAAATCAAAGAAAAACAACCAGTCCATTTTACTGCTTGGTGATGCTGGAATGGTGGCAAACAGTATAGGCCCTGATCAGACGCCGCGTTCAGCTGCGTCTTATTTCGGTTTACACTAATTCCGCAGACCTGACGTTCGGTGACCGAGCTAAGAAATGGAACAAATGCAAAACGTATTGATATGTGTAATCTGAATGCAGACTTTGTCCCTTATGTCGTGCACAAATTAAAAAAGATCCCTTATCTTATGTACAAACGAAAAAAAAATCGCACGTGAATGCAAATACTGAAGACCCTGATCACTTAAACCTATCAGGATCTCTTGATTTCGTCGGTATATTTTAAAATATCAGTTGATCCCATTAGCGGGTATCAAAGACCCTGGTCAGAATACGCTAATCTTTGTTTTCTGAATATGTATGGTGTGTCGATTGGGTCAAAAATCGGAAATTTTAGTGGGACTAAAATAGTATCTTTAGGATTAACATTAATTTAGTTTCGCTAAAATGCATTTAGTCCCATTCAAATGAATATCATTAACTTATTTCTGGCTTTTAACCCTACTGGTACACCATAATTCCAAATCAACCAACCAATGACATGTAGAGGAAGAGCAAACAAACCATATAAGTATACTTCCTTTACGCTGCGAATTATATTTGCGCTCTCACAAAGTGAAACCAATTATAACCTACATAGCAAGCGATGACCAAGACCAGTCTACGCTTTTGTAGATTCCACTGTTTCCGCTAACTCAGTGTATGGATTTAATTATCAAACAGCGTAGTTCCTGATTAGTCTGTGCGGGAGGGAAACGTATATGTCTTTTCTGTGCTGGTCTGGTATTTGATAAAGTCGTTTTATATTTGGAGAGATTAAAATTGCTTCCTACATTATCCATATTTATACAAACTGGCATTTGCAGGAACAATGTACATTGAAGCTTGTTATTTGCCACCGTGTCTGATAATGATCCACCGAGGCATCTAATCTTGTCAATCTATACTTCTATATACCATAAGTCATTAATATAAGAGGTTCGTATTCCTTATAGAGCAGATTTTGTGTGAATACCATACTTGTCTTGGTATTTGGACAGCCTTACTCCTTGCTGTACTTTTCCTAAAATTTGATCCTGTTCATTTTACTATCTCTTGATGTATCAAAACCCTACTGGATGAGTGGCAAACAGTGTGGACTCTGATCAGACGCCGCGTTCTGCGGCGTCTGATCTGACTCTACACTGTTTGCGTTTAACTGCTTGTCGAAGTACTTGGCATAAATACGGTAAGAACTATCTACTTTTGAACCAAATGATCAATCTTAAGTGTATTTTTGTTGTTTTTTTTTTTTTTTTGTTGTTGTTATTGTTTTTGTTTTTTTGTTTCTGTACCAGTTTTCTCGAAGGACTTGCCTATATTTCACGATATAGTTTCATCCTTTTTGTACTTGTCAACACTGTTTCAAAAGCTTTACTGGTAGCACGTACTTCTGCACTTTGTCTTAATCCCTGTTATCTTGTTTTCGAACGTCCACAGTGGGAAAATTATGCGATTTGTGTCATAAGGTTCTCGTCATAGTTGTGCTGAATTTTGGGCAAGATAAGACCTTTCCGCACACTTCGCTCAAACAGAATGGATTTGCTCCCAATAAAGTGCAGATAATGGCATACAATCATGCCGTTTTGCAATGCTACCCGTTTGTATTGCAAGTGAATCTTTTTGGATTATCATTTCCAACATACATTTAATGTTGCCTTGATAGGGCTGAAGAGAAACTGTTATAAATGCTCGTGGAAATTACTCAAATGTCCATAAAATAACACTAATTTACTAGGTTATAATATTTCAGACCTTGTTTCTTCGTGCAAATCTGTTCGGTATCGAATTTTGAATGTTTTTCTCATTAAAGTCGCATGAACCCTATCTTCAGGTCACATTATTCTCCACCTTAGATGTAAGCCTTTAACAGAATTAGGTGCGCTTGCACTTGAGCCGGGGCACCGCATTTGCTACAACTGCATGTACACCCAGGGAAGACTCAGATCAGCCTGTGCATACCCGCAGTCTGATCAGAGTCTTAGCAGTACGCTGTTGATAAAATCTAAAGCGTTTTCAGGCGAAGAGCGAATACTCTGATCAGCCTGGCAGATGGTCAGCTTCTCTGAATCTTCGTCGAGCGCACATGCAATCCTGTAGGGAATAGTGTGTCAGGCGCATTTTATTATGTTCTATTCTGTTTTGTTCCCATTCTGATATATTCTATTCTATTCTATATTTTCAGATCTACATGTGTCTTATTACGGCGGCTGTGTTTGTCATACCGGCGTATATAATAACTTGTTGTTACACACTGATCATTTATATTATATGGAAGAATAGTCATTTATTAACACCCAAAATGAAACACAATTTCACAGCAGACTCGAAAAAACTTATGTCAACGAATTCTTCAAACGGTGAGTATTAAGAGCGTGTAATATGTTGGATGTAATATTAGAAATGTCAATCATTTTCATTCATTGATTGATTGGCAAGTTTAAGAGCACTGGATATAGATAGAGTGGTACAATATCTTCCGCCATTTTGTACAAGGGAGACAACTTTTGTGTATTCCATTCCGCTTTTCTGCCTTCAAAACCCCTTCTTGCTCAGAAAGGAAAGAATTTGTTCCCCTTGACTATGTGCCCTGAGAAGAGTCAGATCAGCTTAGGTATCCGCCCAGTCTGATCAGTCTTCGCTATGCGCTCAATGGGTTGCTAAGCACCCAAGGCTTCCACGTGCGGACTGATGACTGATTAGACTTAGCAGATGTCCAGGCTGATCTGTGTCTGCGCTTGGCAAATACTTTTTTTATTTTGCCATGCGGCAGTTATATATGCAGTATTGCCTCTAGAATCAAAGTCATGGGGCAATGTTTGGGCCCATAACCATTGTTTCTATTGCGTTAGATATTAGCAACACAACTTACTTTTTGAGGGTCCTCATGAGCCCTTGTCCGCTCTGCAGAGGGTCATTTATGATTTTATGCGGAGAAATGGTCCCTTAGCCCTCCCCCTGCCCCCGGCATAATAGTGCATATGGGCATGGCGGATATCATAACGACATGACCTGGATCATTTTAACTAATGTTTGTTCCTAAATGCCTTTGAAACTTTATAAGAAATCGGGTTTAGATTGCTCCAGCAATCGCTGGCATGTTCGATGAGTGTGGACGACGGAGCCTGCCTGTACTATAAGATCGCCCATGAGCCTAAATACTTTAGGTTGCAAACTATCATACTTTAAGAATTATATTTACAGCAGCCCAGTAAAATAGTTTCAGAAAAATGGTCACCCTGAGAAAAACATCGGTTTTCGGGGACATGTTTGTCTCCCACTCAATGAGGTTAAATCTCGCTTTTTGAGGGGAGAGCCAAGGAATATCTTGGACACGAATGGACATTTGCCGGGACCCGGAGCCTATAGATTTTGGGCCGGGCCCACTAAGGTTTGAGTGCAATGTCTGTTCTCACATGTAGACATTACAAAGGGCAATCTGGGTCCTTGGGCTTAGACACAAACACTTGAGGTCAGTAGAGCGTATATAGTCCAAATTTGATCTCTTGCATTTATTGATCCTCTTTGTTTTGCATTTTTATATTATTGAATAGCACGCAAAGTCAGACTATGATTTTTTTTTCTACAAATGCTTTAAAACAACTTGCATTTGCTGGAAATGCAAGAAAATTCAGCCAAGATGAAATCTGACCCCCGCCTTCTTTGTACGACGATGTGCTTTTCTGTTTTAGACCAGAAAATAAATTACTTTCATGTATCTAACGCAATTCTGCAAACATTCATCTTAACATTTTCTGAAAGTAATACCTGGTAAAATTTACTAGCTTGATAAGTACCTGACCAAACAAGGCTAGTAATTTACTACTAGGCTAGTCATATTTACTGCTCAGCTAGCATACTATTTCATCTGTTTATACCATATGTTGGATTTGAGTATTTCTATATAAAAATAATTCATTCATTAAAACAGAACAACTAAAAAACCTAAATAAATAAAACAAATAGAAACAGTATACTTTAATCCAAATAATTTTTATTTATGTTATGATGTGGAGATTACAGTTTACACACAATTCAATGAAATTACTGTTTAATAAATAACTGTTCAGAAATACAGTTGACTTTCGTTATCTCGACCTCGTTTATCTCGAATAACCGCTTATCTCGAAGTGAAAATCTGATCCCTGCCTAAACATGAAAATATAACAACAGATAAAAAATATTGTGGAAAAGAGGAGAAATTGTTCCTAAGGAGCAATTTCCTCCTGTTTTCCACAATATTTTCAATATATCTCTACAAGAGCCCAGTTACATATATATTTGTTAAATGTGGTTGTTCGAATTATTTTTTCCTCAATTCTGCAAATCTGATATGTCGAGGTACGGATATCTCGAAGTATTTCAGACAGTCCCTTGGAATTCGAGATAACGAGAGTCGACTGTATATAAATGCAACGTATTATGATATGTGTGAATCTGTGATTGCATGTCTGCGGACATGCAACCAAAATGTCTCTTCAGGGAGTCGACTCTTTGGCTCAGTGGTTGGAGTATTGGATTTTTATCCGGGCAAACCGGGTTCGAATCCCACGGTAGGCGGAAATTTATTTCAGCTATGCCTCATTCCTTTGTTACGACTTTCATGTCGTAAGAATCCTGAAAGAGGAAAAAATATTAATTGACTTTAAATAATTTATGTATTTTCACGACCAAAGGGAAATAACTTATTGTCTTAAATGGTCAGCTAGTAAATTTTATATTTTATGATACTATAATTCACTATAATAAATACTGATTTCATTTGCTTTCACAAAGTTCCCATCTAAAACTAGATTACGTGCACAGGCTCCAGGCTAAACTCCATGATATCCTGGAAACAAAAAAATGAAGTCTTTCGCAGCTCTTGTTTCCGGAATATCACGGCTATCCACAGCTAAGCCGGGAGCCAGTGCAATGTGATCTGTTAAAATCGTGAAGAATTTTGTCGTGTGACTTGTCAGGACGTGTTTGCTTCTTTGAGAGAATTTGAATAAAGAAATTGTCTGTAAATCAAAAGACCAGAATTACGTAGCAAACAAAATTTCACAAACCTCAAATCGGGATTACAAATAAGGGCAATATGCTCACGAATTATTGTTGAAAACCCCCTGCTCTGATCTCGATAAATCGGCCAACCTATTTATTTAGTAGTATACAGTCGAACCTCAATGGCTCGAACATCTTCGGGACCATAGAAATGTTCGAGATATTGGTAGTTCAAGCCACTGAGGGTTAATCATGGCGCCTGGTCAGGAAGCAAATAGCGATATTTGTTTTTGTTTTTTTTTTTTGTTTGTTTGTTGTTTTTTTGTGGTTTTTTTTTTTTTTAATTTTCCACACAATAATTGTATGTTGAGTGTACTCATTAGAAGTGCCTCGATGAGGCAACTCTAATGAGTACACACAACATACAATGTCATGATAAAATAAGAAATTGTCCCTAAATATTTGTTGTCTTGAGTTATCGAAAGAATTTCGGAGGGGGCTCGAAAACGAGTTCGAATTAACGATGGTAAACGAGACGTCGGTGTTCGAACTATTGAGGTTCAACTGTAAATACTAAAACAAATGAGTCGCAATGTCAGAAAACGTACCTCTGGACATTCGCGCAGTCTGATCAGAATCTTCACTGGGCGCATTTTGGCTAACCAAAGATACAAAGTTTCTTCATGTGGACAAGGAGACACCGAAGACTGACCAGACTGTGCGGATGCACAGGCTAATTTGAGTCTTCGTTGGGCACACATGTTAGGAGGTACTTTCTCCCACGTTGCGGCTCAAATATTTCATTAATTCAAATGTGAACACCCTCATTTTTTGTGTGTGTGTGTGTTTAGGTTTTTTTTTTTTTTTTTGTTTTTTTGTTTTTTTTTTGTTTTTTTTTCACCTTTTCTTCTGGCTCTTCATTTTGATCTCTCGGCTGTATCCTATAGAATTGCCTAAACTTGCCATACCAGAGGAACGTGAGACGTCATCCCCATAACCTCAGGTTTACGACATAGATTGTGGGTATTCGTTAGAACCGCCTCGTCGAGGCGGTTCTAACGAATACCCACAATCTATGTTTTTGAGTTTCTAACTTTAGTTTGTGGATCATTATATGCACCATTGGAGTTTTGAATTTCCGAGAGTACCTCTTAATTGGTGACGTCATGCAAGGAAATGTTCCAGAACCATCGTCTTTCCGGAAACACATAACTTTAAGGCTTGGGGTCTTTCCTTTAGCTCTGCAATCGGTTTCCAAAACTCGCGAGTACACTGAAATGACGATGTGACAAGAGAGTAAATTACATTGTAGTTTTTTTTTTTGTTTTTTTTTTTGTTTTTTTTTAGAGGAAAGCCTGCCTTTCCATATTTGTTTAAATGCGGGTAGTGTTGTTGCTGTCTCTGAGCAAACCTAGACGGAATGACTGGTCTGGGGTTCTCACGTGAGATAATAAACCTAGGTATAATAAACTAGTTCCGTTTACTAGGTATTTTAATCTACTGTCCTTTCAGCATCACTTGGAAATACGTATTTTGCTTGGTGTTTTATTTATATCAAAATACCTCACCATGACTGACCATATCTTATCTGAAACTATTTGAGTCATTTCTGTCTATGTGCTTTGCTCGAAAACATTTTCCGTATTTACGCAATTTCTTTAATAACGTGATTTTGTTTTATTTTTATCTTTGATTTTTTTTCTGTTTTGGTTTTGCTTTCTCAACTGATTTTTAATTACTAATGTTTTACAACAATACTTTGAAAATTTCAGAAAATTTCAACAAGTAGAAGTTGTTAAAAATGCAGCCTCAAATCTACTTACTCTATCTATTTTTGCACATTTGTCGACATTTTTACTATATGAAACATGAAAATATTCGGTTTGTTTTTAAACAAATGAGTAGGATAAACTTTTTTGTGCATAGGTAGTTACGACAAAAGGTTTTGTATTTAATCATGACAGATGTTTGCAGATTTATTTCTTATTTGAAAACCGCCATGCAGAAAAACGACTTTCTGAAAGATGTCGAAAGCACTGTAGTTTCTGTTAGCAGATGCAACCCATTACCATCTACGTTACTATGCAACGGTCCTTGTTTGTCTGTTTTAACCCATTGTAGACTGAATAGACTCCCCACACTATATATTGAAAGAGACAAATCTCAATTTTAGGTATGTCCAGCTATGATATTATGATATTCCTAAAGAAAAATGGCTAGATTATGATATTCCTAAAGAAAAATGGCTAGATTATTTGCAAACAGTGGAGAACCTGATCAGACACGGCGTCTGATCTGGGTCTGCACAGTTTACCAATTATCCTTTTAGGGTCTCCAGACTACAATGGGTTATAATCGCTTGTTTCTTTTGTGGGCTCAGCAAAGACCTCCAGACATTTACTATATCTATGCATGATTCTGTCAGGGAAATATGTCACAGATGAAGATTTCTTGTGTATTCCTTAAAGCTGGATATGTTTTTACTGAACTAAATTAGTAGTTTGATGGTATCTGTCGAAGCCGACAAAGCAAATTCTGAACCAAACAGCTTTTCTCGAGGTTAACAAATTCAAAATTTCGGTGCCTCGGGAAGGCCGTGCTTCGTAGTCATCACAAAATCACCCCTATATAATTTTGACCACCTTAAACCCCACTTTTATATAGTAAAACTGGGGTTTACAGGGGTATACATTATTGTTCTTATTTATGCTCAAAACATAGATTGTGGTACTCGTTGGAACCGCCTCGCCGAGGCGGTACTAACGAGTACCCACAATCTATGTTTTGAGCAGAAATATGAAAAAATATCAGAGTTTTTTTTATCTGAAATTCTTCAGTTTTTGGAGGTGAAAAGTTCTAAATATTTGAATAGGCGTGTTTTCGTAATGGGAGGGCTTTCCTGGGTTACATCATGAATGTGTTACATGGCTGTATAAAACAGATTCGAAATGGAGGTAAAAGCCTAAATCCTGTACAGACTGTCAATTCGGAAATCTACCGATTATGCCGGCTTACTCAAGTGGCCATATTTAGATATCATACCTATACCCTCTTATTGTATTGGCATTCAGTTCTAACCCTTTCACCCCTAAGTTTCTGAAATGAACTCTTCGATCTTTGAATTTGGACGCATCCATTGTTGCAAATAGGTGTTTCAGTCAAAAATCAATAACAGAATGGCAATCAGTGCATATCCTGATGAGACGGCTCGTTACTGCACTGTTTTCAAAGATATCTGTGTTGATCTGCAGGGATGCTTATAGAACATCGCAAACCACACTGTTGTATGTGAAGAGACTTATCAAAACCTAGCCTCCGATTTTCATTCTTTTATGTTTTTTTTTTTTTTGTTTTTTTTGTTGTTTTTTTTCAAAGGCAAACGTTTAGATTTTTATTTTACCCTATTCATTTTAAGCATTTAGGCACACAGGCTTGAGCAAGCAGTGTAGACCCAGATCAGACGCCACAGACCGGCGTCTGATCAGGGTACACACTGTTTGCTGTTCATCCAGAAGTTTTAAACACAACTACAGATAATTTAATGACTGTTAAGGTGTCGGGATATTATGGGTACATGCTTCATTCTATTTTAGGATATTCTGCAAAAGGCTCACCAAAACCAAATAGAATACGAAGTAGTGATATCGGGCGGAGTTCAAGAGGTGTTTTACCACAGGCGAAAATTCGGACAGTGAAAATGACTTTCTTTATAGTGATAGGTGAGTGTTCTATATTCATAAAATGTATGTGAAAGCTTTTCTATGATACGAGTATATCACCAAGTTTAAGCATCTATTTCTAAGCGAAGAACATTTCTGTCTCAAATCTCGCCCGTCTTTTTCAGTATACTTTACAGTTATTTTCATGAGAAATCATGGCATATTTTCATATCAGGATGTATCTCTTATCGATGTGTCAACGCCAATGCTTCACTCACAAACTGAATAAACCCAAAAGACTTTCTGTTAAGTCTGTAAGTGATTCTGGCGTTTACTCAGCAATAACATCCACAAAAATAATATATATATAAAAACAAGGGCTATTTAGAAATCTACTCTAGTAAAATAGTTCCAAGATTTTTTTCTCTCAGTGAGATGGCTGAAGTAGTGAAGTATATAACTGTTTTGGATTTGGCCTCGACCAGTCAAACTGCACTAAATTACCTGAGCTGGAATAGCTTTTGCAATATTAACCATATCAGATAAAATGAAGGCCTTGCAATAAGTCGTGTTATAATGTTTCAAATGTTCGTGTTGTGAATAAAATGCTAGACAAAACATATTTTATAGGACTTTCAGGACGACAGAAGTGGGAGTTAGAACTGCGCGTTTTCGGTAAAAAACATAAATTCTATCCGGATACATTACGCGATCTCCATAATGATCGAATTAGATTTCTTTTTTTTTTATTTCATTGTACTGTGTGGGCAGAAACTGAACTCCGGTATTAAGACTTAGTATCGGGACAAACAGGTATGAGAAAACAGTGTAGACCCAGATCAGACGCCGCGCGATGCGGCGTCTGATCAGAGTCTGCGCTGTTTGCCACTCATCGAGCGTCTTTTTGACACATTAGCAGATAACAAATTGGACTCGGTAAGGAATTTGATGTCCAAAAGTAAAGGGTGAATAAATAATGTTGAAACAAACTATTCCGCCACCACTGGTAACCATATGCACACGCAGTGTTTTGATGCGTGGCATGTCCTAGATATATATTCAAATTATGCGTGACTCTCTGTAACATTATATTAAAACATCTAGGTGAAATGAATTCTTATTGGACGTAACTCTAGGTAATGCACTAGCTGGCAAACAACGTTGAAACAATGTCGATTTAACGTTGATTCAACGTGGTATGCCTGCTGGGATTTTAACAAAAGAAATAACATGTTACTGACTTATTTTCTCATCAAAATATACATTTGAGGTCAATGTGACTTATATTTCATGATCCATGCCGGATATTATGGACTGCTCAAGTATTAGCTTTCGCCAAAATCTTGGTCTACGCTTAGCGTAGACCAAATGTTTGGTTAAAGCTAATACTTGGTACTGCACTTTCAACAAACAGCAAAGTAAGAAACGTTTTGTGCAGCTAACGTAGGTGTTTATGTTGATTTCAAGAACCAATCACTGTTTCAAAGACGGAAAAGCTTATCTGATACATAAGCATTCTAAGATAGAAAACGATTTCATGACATATGCTTCCAGCGAAGACACAGGTATGTTCGGTTTTTGTGTGAATGTGTTCATTACTCTCAAATGTCATTCGTTTTAGAATCTATTATAATCTATACTAGTCAAAAGTTCTAACCGGCCACCATTTGGCTTAAATCTCCATAAACGATATTTGACGTTTTCTATCCAAAAAAGTAGCCGATAAACTTTTAGGATTTTTCACTGAATAAATCATCAGGGTGGCAATACTCAAAAGAGCAAGCCGGAAATGAAATAGCCGAATTGTTCGTGCGATACGTTCTGACTATGTTTCCATTGAGGTGAATGGAAAATTACAAAATTCAAAATTTTGAAACTTCATTGTCATTTTCTTGCCTTGCACTTCAACAGAGCTGTGGTTTTTTATGATTTTATTATTAGTGATAAAGTTTCAACTGTGTCTGTTTATTTTTTGGAATTGAAATTAATATAATAAGGATCGTGCATGTTTTTTTTGTTTTTTGTTTTTTTTTTGTTGTTGTTTTTTTTTTTTTTTTTTTTTAATTTTTGCTAGAAAACTGCGTTTGAATCTCAAAACTGCCCTAATCTTTGCCAGCTAATTATATTAGAACGTCTAGAAAATTATTTTAGACCAAGTTTATTTCAATCCATTCACACTTAATAGGATTTACCAAGAAAACAAAAGTGGCCGGTTGGATGATATGCCCAGTATATTATACATGTACTTTGTCAGTGTTAATATTTTGCTGGAGCCTTGATTTCCAGTGTTATAGAAGTTGAAATTGTATCTTTGCAGTGTTTATATTTTGCTGGAGCCCGTACTTTCTGTTCAACCTCCTTAATTTATTCAACCATATCCCTCACACGCAAGACATGATAGCCGTTTCCACGTTTATCCAGAGTCTAGCGCCTTTGAATTCTGCAGCTAACCCCATCATCTATGGTATATTTAGTACAAGAATTTGTCGCTATCTCAGGTAAGACAGATTTATTTTGGTTGTGTCGTGCTAACAGGTGTCTTCGGCCATATCGGTCGCGCCATGTGAAAACGTGTCTTCCGGCATATGCGGACAGCGAAGGCCCAGATCAGCCTGCGCATCCGCGCAGTCTGATCAGGGTCTTCCCTGTCCGCTAACAGAATCATTGGATCCTACAGAATGTATGAATGTAGAGCAAATGGCCCGGATGATACTTTGCACATACGCAGGATGATCTGAATCAGCGCGTGTCTGCGCATGTTCGAAGGCACTTTTCGCTTGATGCAGCCCATATGTAAAATACATGTACCGTATTAACCCATTTATGCCTAGTGGACTCTTCTACCTAAAGTCTTTGGACAGGTCCATTTCCTATATAGGAGGTGCCCGGTTAGTTTTTATTATTGCAATGTTTTGTAGAAATTTCTGAACTTATCACAAACATTGTAGACCCTGATCAGACGCCGCGTTTCGCGGCGTCTGATCCGGGTCTACAGTGTTTGCCAATGTCCCTTTTATGGGACGCTAGACTTAAATTGGTTGACCAACTGTGCTTTTCACATCTTCCCACTGAAAGCAAATGCTTTCCTTTAAGAGTAGCTCGCATTTAAGAAGTATCTTGGTCACACAAACGCAAACAGGAAGTCACACAATTTGTCTGCCTTGTAAAATAAAGGCACTTAATCGAACTAGTGTATCCAGACTAGAGTATGTGTATCGTACTCAGATTCTGTCTGAATTTAACAGCATTTTTAACCCTTTAAGGACCACTTACATCAGAAACAGACGACAGTCTAAAAGATTTGTTTTTCTAAAAAGTAAAGTTTGACATTTTATATGAACCATCTGCCTGAAGTTTCAATAACCATTTTCTCGAAAGTTTTAGAATGTTGCTACATGTAAATTTCGAATTGCACTTTATGGGGGCAGATGCATATATAGTACATGAACGCTCGTACACATATGTACACATATGATTATGGAACGAATAGGGTAATGCAATGATGAAGCCATCAGAAATGTTTTAACCCTTTCATCCCTTAGTTACTGCAATGAACTCTTCCGTCTTAGAATTTGGACACGTCCACTGATACAGATAGGGTTTTCAGTCTAAAATAAAAGAAAACAGAATGGCAAACAGTCTAGCTCGTGATGAGATGGCTCGTCACGAGCCGTCGCATCTGGATTTACACAGCTTGGTTAAGCATTTATTTTGATGTACCAGGCTGAAAGGTTAAGCTTACTACTGGAATGACTTCTTTGAGTTTGAGCAATTTTCAAAACATAGGCAGGAGTTGTATGGTCACTGAAATCGCAGTATCTGTAGTGAAAGCATTTCACTGAAAGCATTTGAAAAAAGATGGTTTAAAACACATTTTCACAGACGCATTCATTAACAAAACAAAATCTATAGATTAGTTTCCGTTTTGTAATATTTCCTAAGAGACAGCAGTGTCGCATTCAGTTCCATTGTATAGGAAACAAGACACAAAATATAGATCTATCCGTGAAATATTTTTCTTATTTCTCCATGGTTATACAGTCAAACCTGCCCTAAAGGCCATCTGTATTAAGCAATCAGCTGTCTTAAAAGGCCATTATTTCAGATCCCATTAAAGGCAAAGTAGTGGAAATATACTCGTATTAAAAAAGCACCTGTCTTAAGCAACCACTTTTTGGCTTTCCCATTGGTGCTTGCTTAACACAGGTTTGACTAACATTATATTTCTTATGTCCGCTCAAATCATAGATTGTGGCTGGTTCACGTTCACTTCTGCGAGCCCCCGTAGCCTAGTGGATAAGAGAGCTGATTCCTAACCCATTAGGTTTCTCACCGCTGTGGTTCGAGCCTCGCTCAGGTCACATGTGGGAAAGCCAAGTTCTGCTTACGGATGGTCAGGTGGTTTTTTTCTCCGGTTATCGCCCACCTTTGATGACTACTCGACTCAATAAGTGAAATATTCTTGAAAGGGCTGTAAAACCCAAAAATAAAAAAAAACAATCACGTTCACTTCATTGTGGATACTCGTAAGAACAGCCTTAGATAGGTGGTTTTTATGAGCACCCATATTCTGTGTTTGGAGCAGAAATAAGAAAACATCTAAAATTTTCATCTTAAATAACATTTATAGAGCCACTACTTAATGCCATAACATTATATAGGATTGTTGGCGTAATGGGCCGTGATCTAAGTTAAGCACCCGACTTAGCAGTAACCGACATTTTTTTCTGTTACGAAAGCTTCCTAGATGTATGCAGTGCACAATGAAACATCTCGAAAAACCAGCCAAATATGAAGTGAAAACTATTCCAAAATTAAATTCAGAGTCTTAGACCCCTTAAACTGATCATCAGGTCGCTGAATTCAGCAAGAATTTCAGCGTTTTAGACTAACCCCACGCAACAATGTCTCATTTCTTGTGTTAACATTTCGACCTTAAAGTTAAGGTACACCTTAACTCTAAGGAACGTTAGTAAAGACTGTTTCCTCTGAATTTATGTTTTCATTACATTAACATTTGCAGTTTTCAAGCAAGCTTTTCAATTGATTTGTTTCTTCTAGTATTTTTTTTCTATATCATGAATCCGTCCTAATAAGCTTAATAACCAAACCTTCCCCATTTTCATAATTGATGCGCAACGCATGAAAAGGTCCCTATGCGGACAGCGGAGGCCCCGATCAGCCTGCGCATTAGCGCAGACTGATCGGGGCCTTCGTTGCCCGCTTATAGAATCAATGAGTACTGTAGTATGTGTATACGAACAGAAAAGGACATGTTCAGACTGCACGGATGCACACGCTCATCAGGACATTCGCTGTTCACATAATGGCATAAGGATCTTTTTCCGATTTGCAAATCATGTGATATGGTGCAATGCCATGGCTCTCGTAGTTCTAGAATACTTTATAGTACAAACTACACTGGCCAGCAGAATGAGTCATCACAGGTACTGAAAATGCCATTGAGCTATTTTTAGTAACCTTGGCTCAAAGGAGTTTGCTGAGCTTGTGGTATAAAGTAAGAAAAGGAGTGATATTCTGATATTTATTAATTATCTATCCATAAAAGAGCATGATGTATGTAGTAATTATAAGCGCCTCACACACGTATTTGAAGCGCATTCGTTATGCTTTTCTAATGAGTACTCACACCATGCGTTTTTGTGGAGAAATAAGAAAAATGTACATTGGAGAAAATCGTCCTTAATGAGAGCTTTGGCTGAGCAGTATACATTGCATAGTTGTGTTAAAGTAATGAATTTAGCTACAGGCTCCTTCTTCAAAGTTTAACACACCTTTGAAATGTTTATTGAAGAAAGCCAAAACCTTCACAACTTTTCCTGAAGTCAGCTTTCGAAATGAAGATAATGTTTCTTTATTACCATCTTCAAAGCAAATTTACAATTGATTTAGGTGAAATTCATTTTGATGATATATTTACCTGCTCTAGGTTATTTCCATTTGCTAATTACTTTTTCACAGCATCAGTTTTGTGGAATGGTAAATGGCCAATAGTCAGAATAGTCAGTATGTGTTTTTTCGTCGTTTTGTTGGCGTCATATTAGTGTAACGTGAACTGACTCTTCGTCTGACTGCAACGTCTATATATTGATTTCCGTCACGCTTCCTCGCTTATTGATTAGCAATACATATACATGTATATATACAGAATATACAGTTTAACCTCAATGGCTCGAACACGGATGGCTCGTTTACCGCGGATGATTCGAACTCTTTTTTCAGTCCCTACAAAATTCTTCCAATAGCTCAAGAAAACAAATATTTAGGGATTTTTTCTTATTTTATCATGGAATTGTATGTTGTGTGTACTCATTAGAATCGCCTCATCGAGACGATTCTAATGAGTACACACAACATACAATCATTGTGTTGAAAATCGAAAAGATTTCCCTAAATTATCGCTATTTGCTTCCTGAACTGGTGCCATGATTAACCCTCAGTGACTCGAACTACCCATGTCTCGAACAATTCTCTGTGGTCCCACAGATGTTCGATCCATTGAGGTTCGACTGTATATAAAAATTATCCTTAAGCTACCTCGTCTAATGATTAGTAAAAGAAATGCATAATCGAAATATTTCAGACAATTGAATTATAAAGATAATAAAACGTAACTTCTTGGGACGCACGAAACAATGATTAATTCAGCTTCATACAGTTACAATAACCGAAACCTCAGCCAACAAACACTCGTACCAGACTATGCGTCCGCTGTAACGGTTTGAAACGTCGTATACATATATGTAATAACATTTGTGAACGATACCTGTCCCATACATCTTTATGATCAGCTGATTGGATGAGGAGAACTATTAGGTCTGAATATACACCGCAACTTAAACCGTTCTCCTCTCCCCTGATATGGTGAATCTGCTTTTATTTAAGAAATGCTAGACCGGCTTCAATCTCCAGTGACTAAATATTTTTATCCTGTTTGATAATCCACTAAAATAAAAACAAAATGATATCATGACTATAAAGGCTGGTCGAGAATACGGAATTTTACAGAACAGAGGAGCTCCTTATATACTACTGGGTGCGTGCTATGATCACTGCGACATCTGGTGGCTTCTGGTTATTGACAGAACCTTACGATACGTTCCGAGTTTTAGTTGGTACAAATCTTATGGACGCATTAATAAGCGTTGGCCGTAATTTCCCCATTGTTTTGCATGTTTTATCCCTATTCTAGCTGACGATAGTATTAATGTTAATGAATATTTAAACTTACTATGTTTTTGCTTTATCCTTAGGGTAAAGCAACGTTTATGCTTTATCCTTAGGGTAAAACAAATCTTCAGGGCAGAGTGACGCTGGTTAACAGTCATAACATATACCTGCATATCCCTGTTTTCACTATATTATATATATTATGAGGGGGCGGGAGACATTAGGTCTATATATAAACTGTTTAGGTGATGCCTCATCCCTCTTTACATTTCAGCCAGCTGCGTGTGTTCAGATCAGCATCTAAGGTGTTTTGCTGTCACAGTGATAGACCGTTGTCCACTAGAGCTTCCGGAATTTCGGAACTCTCAAATTTCACAGACACGGAGTTTTCACGTAGATCACCGCGAACCGGAGCTCACACAGTACAATCATCACATTCAGGCACGCCAAATACCATGAACCTGGAAATGTGTGATCTTGTCTTGAGTAACGTGAGAAGAGACGCTTGATTGTTATCAGAGAAAGCGGTGTAATCTAATCCGGTTATTGTAATGGTGCAATATATGACGTCTTGCGTCAGTGTACCCTAAATCATTACGTCACGTGACAGTGTTGATTTCCTGGTGGTGTTACAGCATATGAAATGTCATTCTTGCCTTCAAAACCCATATTTGTCTAACTACTGTATTTATCTTAAGTGGTCAGACAGACAGACATGAGCAAATAGTGTTGATCCTGATCAGACGCAGTGTTTTACTGCGACTGATCAGGGTCTAAACTACTTACCATTCATACAGCAGTTTTATAGAAATTTCAACAGGTAGTAAAATATACATGTTCAAATTGTATAAGTTTAGTAAGGAGTTAAGATGTTCGAAAACTTGGGTAAACCGGATATGGGGGTGGGATGGGGTGGGGGGAGGGGTGCCTGCATCTACTTCCTTTACCTTCATTGTGTTCTTAAGCAATTGACAACAAAATGTGCGCTGTACTCTTCAACGTTCTCTAATTTCTCATGTAATGAAATTTTGTTCAAATATAGACTTTCTTACCATAATGTTCCATGTATCTTTTTTTTATAGAAAACTTTTTTTTTTTTATTTTATTTTTTTTTATTTTACTTTTTATTAATTGTTTTATTTGACTTAACCCTTAATGTGCCAATCAGAAAATTTCGAAAGGTATTTTTTTTTCAGAGATAATAGCTTTACATTTTAAGTAAATTGTGTGCCTAACAGACGATTCGCATAAAATGTCAAGCCTTATTTTCTCTGAAAAATAATAAAAGCAAATTTTGATTGTTGACTGCTACAATTTGCTAGAATTGGCGCATTAAGGGATAAAGATGTCAAACAAATTAACTTTATTGGGAATCGATACAGATTTTACCAGTTAAAACTTTGAAACCTAAGAAATACTCACAGTTCTTTCGATACCTGAGCTCACGCAAGGTCAGAAAAAGTACCTTCGAACACGCGCGCGGCGAGGATTCAGGTCAGACTGCGCATCTGCGCAGTCTGACCAGAATCTTCACTGCGCGCATTTTGGATAGGGAAGGGTGCAAAGTTCCTCCATGCAGACAACGAAAATGTCTAATTAGACTGCGCGGATGCGCAGGCTGATTTTGAGTCTTCGTTTGGCGTATATATCAGAAGGTACGTTTTCTGACGTTGCGATTCACATCCTCAAGACAGTTCTTCTTTCGATATATCTCAGCGTTTGTGCGAAACTGTCGAGTTTTGAAGGTAAGAATGAATCATGATGCTAAATGCAAATAAAAGTTACACCAATTATACAGCTTGTATAGAATTTCTGGAAGTCACATACACTGGAAAAGTTTAATTATACCAGAGGATTTTTTCCAGCGTCATCTGAAAAAGAGGATCATGGTTACTTGACTAGTCGCTTTGTTGGGATGTGATGTGCCAAGCGAAAAATGTCTCATTTGGACTGCGAATGCCTAGGTCGGCCTGCATTTACGCAGCCTACTGAATCATTAGATACTGTCATATGTGGGTAAAGACCCGGATGAGACGTGCGCATGCGCAGGATCGCACATGCGCAAAGGCGCCTTTTCACTTGACGTTGTCTATGTACTAAAATGTAAGACGACGGAAGTACATTCTGCAAAATTATGAGGCAAGAACATTACCGTATGTTGCGGCACAGGAATGGATACACTTTCAGGGGAGAATACTCTGTAAAAATTGTTTTGACACCCTTTTGTAAAAGGGTTTACTCTTAAAGGAAAGAATTTGCTCCCCTTGGGAGCAAATTCTTTCCTTATAGAGTAGACCCTTTTTCAGGGGTTTACTTTTAAGGGAAAGAATCTGTTCCCAGTGGGAGAAAATTCTTTCCTTTTAAAGTAGACCCCTTTCAGAAGGGGGTTGGTGTGCAGAAAAGCAAAGAGGAAATCACAAAAGTTGTTGTCCCCCTTGTAAAACATGATGGAATATTTATCCTGTGTATCTATTTGCCTTAAGTAGAAAAGAAAATGTTTGTTTATTTTATTGTTTTTATGCCCCTATAACGATTATTTTATTATTTTATGCCCTCCGGACGACAATCCGTTGGTAGGGACATTAAGATTTGCTCCTGTTTGTCAGTCGGTCTGTCCGTGATACTTAAGGGTGAAGTTTGTAAAACTAACTCCTCGTACAGTCCACTGGGAATCATTTTACAACTTTGTCAGCGCATTACAGATCCAGTGGACATTAGTATGAGGCTTTCCGATGGTAAAAATGATAACTGATAAAGCTACAGGCGTTCAAACTTTTATCTTTTTCCAAGATAAGAGCTGTGTTCTGTGAATCTGGCATTTCCTGTATGGGTAAAAAAAATAACCTTGTCAAGTGACCTGTGACTTCTGGATACAATTTTAGCTGCGAACCAGATGCATCAGCTCACCGTATAAGGTTATATTTCGACCTACATGTATCTCCATATTTACATTTGAGCCGGGCACGATATTTCCTATAAGATTGCATATGTGTGCTCAGCGAAGATCAGAGTCTTTGCTTTGCACGCAATGGGTAGCCAGACATCCAAGCTGTCTTTAGACAGACGGCAGAGATTCTGCATAGAAAGCTTGGATGAGAAGGCTGATCTGTCTCTTCTATGGGCGCACAAGGAAAATTGTAGGAAATGCTGTCACCATGCTTATTTTTGCTTTTTTACGAGAACTGTCTTAAGAATTATAATGTTAGTTGTTTGAAAGTTGTTTAACCCATTTATGCCGAGTGGACTCTTCTACCTTAACTCTTTGGACAAGTCAATTTCCTATATAAGGGGTGCCTGGTTAGTTTTTATTATTGTCATGTTTCGTAGTAATTTCTGAACTTAATGCAAACAGTGTGGACCCTGATCAGACGCCTCGTGCTGCGGCGTCTGATCTTGATCTACACGGTTTGCCAATGTCCCTTAGATGGGACGCTAGGCTTAAATGGGTTAAACAACTCCATATTCCTAGTGTTTTCAAGAATCATATCAGAACGTTGAACGTACGTTATGGACACAATACATTGTATGTGTGTTGGGTGTAGGTTGTCGAACAATAACTCTTCACAAAGAATTTTAAATTCCAGTACTGGTGGTATAAATATTGTCAATTCCTTTTGAATTTACGCAGAGATAATGCTCAGGTGGCTTTAAAACCCACTTATGCCGAGAGGACTCTTCTGTGTTAACGCATTGGACTGGTCCATTTCCAACAGAAAGGGTGTCTGGTTGGACCGGTCTATTTCTAATAGAAAGGTGTCTGGTTGGACTGGTCCATTTCCAATAGGAAGAATGTTTGGTTGGACCGATCCATTTCCAATAGAAAGGGTGTCTGGTTGGACTGGACCATTTCCAATAGAAAGGATGTCTGGTTGTTTTTATTATTGCCATGTTTAATAGAAATTCCTATATTTAATGCAAACAGTGTAGACTGATCAGACGCCGCGTTTTGCGGCGTCTGATCTGGGTCTTCACCGTATGTCAATGTTCCTTTTAAGGTACGCTAGGCATAAATGGGTTAATGGTCAAAAATGGTCTGTACGATTTCACAGCTTTTCAAACTTGTTCAATTTTGCATAAAAAAATGCCGTTATGAAAAAGTATGGAATATATGATGTTTGTGACATAAAACCTACCAATTTCTAGGATTATTTTTGAACTGTGTATATATATTACTGGCAAGACAGATGTGCTTCCAGCTTTTTCAGGTCAAACTGTTCTGGCAATGTTAGGTTTTCGTGCTTGGTCATCAGACTAGGGTATGAAGATTACCCAAGCAGCATATGATAGCTCTTTGGCACTTTACCATTTCACCCCTGAGTTTCTGAGAAAGGCACTTCCTTCACTTAATTGGTACACACTCTATTTTGCAATAAATGTGCCTGTCAGAAATTAAAAAAAAATAGCAAACAGTGTAGATCAAGATGAGACGGCTCGTAACGAGCCGTCTCATATGGATCTACATTGTTTGCAAAGGTATCTGGTTCAGTCAGCAGAGTTGAAAGTGTTAACAAGTAATTAAATATGATTCTGTGAGAATACTATAATTTAGCTTTTATTTACAATTAAGGTTTTGTATACTTTCATATGGATTATTTCCATATTTTGTTGCCTTATTTTAGGCACTATATGTAAAACTTCAGTTCTTTGTTATAACTTCTATACAGTGTAAGGATCACTGCAGAACCTAGAGAGAAATGCATGAGGCTAGCGTCTTTGTGAAGCGCTTTGTAGCGACTTGGCCATCTTACACAATGATCTGTTTCACAAAAGCTCCATAGAAAATGGCCGATATCTCGGTCCCTACGTTTCAATAATTGTAAATTTCGCATATTCTGATTCCTTCTTCTATTAACCACTCCCAAACTTATTTCATCATCCTTATTGGTGATCTACAGTATTGTCGCCAGTTTAATTGCGTCTCGCTGCTATGCAACGGCCCGCTCAGAAAGCTCCGAATGCGCTACCTAGCGTCAGCAAGCGTTTTTAAGCAACGTACCGTTGCATAGCCATTTAACACAAAGCACTCTGTGGCGCTAGCTTATACAACTCTCCCCTGATTTAAGGGGAATTAATACACTTTCAGGGGAGGCAAGTATGTGAAAATTATTTACCCTCCCTTCTGAAAAAGGGTCTACTTTTAATAAAATGAAAAACTTTGTTCCCACTCATGACCTCTTTTCTGAAAGGGATTTGTGTGCAGGAAAATAAACAGGAAATCACAAAGTTGTCCCCTTTGTAAAGATGGAAGAAAATCTTCTAGATGTGTTCAGTCCCCATGAGTGCGCACGAAAGTCACAATCATTACTTGTCTCGTTGTTCGACTCACAACGTCATAACTCTAGGCGGACGAAATAGTAGTAATTCTACATTTGTCTCCCTTGTGCACATGTTTTAACATTCTCGTTTCATGTATACAAGATTTTATTTTTAATTCCTTATTAAATAGATTATTGTACATAATATTTGTTGATGCTTTGAAAAAAAACTACTGAGAATTGAGACTTCATCGTGGAAAATTGTTTGATATTGTTTATATATATATATATATATATATATATATATATATATATATATATATATATATAAGACATGGTAATAATAAAAACCAACCGGTATCCTGTCTATTGTTGAAAAACTGTCAAAAATGCCTCATTTTTATCCTCTTGCTTCTCGACAGTTTTCTAAAATTGTGTCATTTGTTCTTGTCCCCTTAAAAATCTGTTTCGTCTTGTCTTATTGATATGCCATGCCATACTGGCTAACTGAAAGCGCTGAAGTTCACAGATCACGCGAGATGAAGCAATGACCAATGAAAATCTATTGACCAATCAACATCAATCTATACGAGAACACAACGAGGACGGGTAAGAAAAATCAGTTGCCAATATTCGACGATTCGACAATGTTTGACGGGTCGTGCTGTTTGTTTGTAAAGTGTTTAACCATAGGAACTTGTTTACTTTTGTAAATATGCTTTTATTTATTTTAATTTATTTATTAAATTGGCTTTGTTTTATTTACTGTTTACTGTTTGTCCCATGCAAATCTTTCGAAGAGGCTCGATTGTAACTATCTGCTCACCTGAGTGACAAGAGCCGTGGCCTCGGAAAACGAATTAGTATGGGGTTCCCTTTGGAAAATAAACTGTTTTCAGTTTTATGATGGAATCCTCCCTTTTGAGTGGAATGGATACATTTTCAGGGGAGAACACTATACCGTATTCCTTTTGCTTCCTTGAAAAAGGGACCTTCTCTAAAAGAAAAGAATTTCTTCGAAATGGGAGCAAATTCTTTTCCCTTTGATTAGAGCCCTTTTCAGAATGGACTTGATATGCAAGTTGTTGTCCTTTTCCTTGGATGAAATGGCTGAAAATCTACCTAGTGTATCCAGTCTCCTTAGATATTTTAGGCGCTATGAGACTTTGTTAAAAATGTCGGAAAATCTATCGAGTATATCCGGTCTACTTAAACGTACGTTGTATGTAATCTAACGTTTGTTGTTGAAACTGTAAATACATTCTGCAGCACGACTACTCTGCTTACGACATTTTAAAGAAAGTCATTTTTTTTGCATAGCGCCTTACCCAGAAGAAGTAAATTTGCAAACTGATGTTATGATTTAATGTCAGAAGTTTTAATCGTAACTTCCTATGCACCAAAAGCTGTTAAAGAAAAAGAAATCCATTTTTTTTTTTTTTTCATTTTTGCCCCTTAGTAAAAATAAAAGCGCTGCAAGTACTGCATCATGCCCCGCCACTCCACTTAAATCAAGCAAGTGCCATAACTCTGTCAAAATGAAATCAAAGGGAAGGTGCAGAAGTCTTTCCCTAAATAAAGTTCACATTAGTATATGACTAAGATGATTATTTTCAATGTTCAAAGGGCCATAACTCAAAAAGTAAGTAAACCAGTCTTACAGTTCTCATTTTCTGCAGATCCTCTCTTGGTGCTTCACAGTCTTGTAAAGATTTCAAGTATATCACATGAACTGTTATTTCAATTTTCAAAGACCCATAACTAAAAAAAGTAATTAAGCCAGACTTGGTTTCTTGTGTTCTACATGTCATCTCATGTTCTTTACATTTTTTGCAAGGCTTGAAGAAAATCTCTGAAACCATTTTCAAGTTATAGAAATGGAATAAGTACACGGCTGGGATCACTATTCACAATGTCCAAAAGGCAGTAACTCCAAAAGCAGGTATTTCAGAGTTATGGTTCTTGTGTTCTGCGCATCATATCATGGTGATATTCATTTGCATAAAGTTTCAAAAATATCTCAAACAGTTTTCAGTTACAGAGTGGACACATATATTAAAGAAATCCCTATTTTCAATGTTCAAAGGACCATAACTCCAAAAATAGGTTAAGCGGGTTACGGTTCTTGTATTCTGCACCTCGTCACAATGCTTTGCATTTGTGTGGAGTTTTATCAAAATATTTGGAACGGTTTCCAACTTAAAGAGCTGACACGAGTACATGGTAGAAATTGCTATTTTCAATATTTACTATGTTCAAAGCATGGTAACTCCAAAAGTAGGCTAACCAGCGCTACGATTCTTGTGTTCGGAACATCTTCACATGGCGCTTTACATTTGGGAAACGAGTTTTAACTTACAGAGAGAACACAAGTTCATGGTAGAAATGGCTGTTTTCAATGTTCAAAGAGTAATAACTCCAAACGTAGGCTGACCAGAGTTACGTTTCATGTGTTCTGCACATCGTCTTATGGTGCTTTACATTGGTGTGAAGTTTCGTGAAAATATCTCAAACGGTATCAGATTTACGGGGCGGACACGAAATTATGAAGCGCTAACGGACGGACACTCAAAATTTCGGTTGGTATAACATAATACCTCGCCACTTTTTGTGGCGGGGCATAATGACTGCAAATTATTCAGAAAATCGATAGGGTAAGTAACTTGTTTTACATTATTTTCAGCGTGTTCCACCTGAGCAAAATGTCTGAAATGTTCACTGTATTATTATGGAAGATCAATAATTAAAATAAGTATAGAAAAGCAAAAACATTCTCTGATACAAAGTTGAAAACAAAAATTATTCTACTACAGAATTTGCATAGGTCAGGCCTGTTTTTTTTTTTTTTTTTATGTGTGTGTGTTTTTGGTGTTTTTTTTGTTTTTTTTGTAAAATTATTTATTCGGTAAATTTTAGACAACAAAGCACAGACACAGAACATACAAATGGTTCCAGATAAGATATCGTCAATCACAAATAATATTTTATAAGCATAATAAAACGTCTTTCAAAAGGATGTAGAAAGCACAGTATTTTTTGAAAGATGCGTACTACTGATTTGTCCTGGAATCAAATCTTAGGGCAGTACATATTTGTATATTGAGTATGCCGATTTGGGGAACCCTCTGTACAGATGATATGAAGCGCAACGGTGCGAAAACGTACCTTCTGACATGTGCGCCCAGCGAAGATTCAAGTCAGCCTCCGTATGTGTACAGTCTAATCAGAGTCTTCAATACCCGCATGAAGAAACTTTGTATCCTTGATATCAAAGAATGCGCCAAGTGAAGATTCTGATCAGACTGCGCAAAGGCGCAGTCTGATCTGAATCTTCGCTGGGCGCACAAATTCGAAAGTTCGTTTTCTGATATTGCGGCTCAATAGAAAAAAAAATATTCCGAGGAAAAACAATATGATAAACTTGAAAATTCTCAGCGCACTGATCGCTTTTTACGGTGAATACTGTATACAGTGCTATGCCATGAAAAAACATATCTAATGTGCTATGTGAAAAGTGATGGCCTAGACATCAACTTTCACCCTAACTGGATTGGGCTTCACTGTCAGATTGTACAGACTATTGACCATGTCATGTGAAATGATGGTCGTATGCCGCATGCGTACAGCGAATGTCCCGATCGATCCGTGTATCCACATAGTCTGATCAAGGCCTTCTCAGAATAGATGAATACTTCTGCCTATGTCGACGAACAGAGGTCGGATCCTGATCAGACTGCCCGACTGCGTAGGCTTATCTGGTCCGTCACCGTTTGCCTAGAAAAAAATACAAGTTACTTATTGGGCGGCCCAGTTGAGCTTTTGAAATCGGAACCACTACAGCAAACACTGGAAAGTTTCCTTTTCCAGATGTTTGGGTTTACTTTTTTGGCTATGCTGTGCGCATGCGTCAAAAATCTTTTTCATGACGTGGTGCATTTATGTGTGCGAGTGCGTCATTGTGTGTGACTGTCTGCGTGCGTGCGTGCGTGCGTGCGTGCATGCGTGCATGTGTGTGTCAAGTGAAACTGAACCAGATCTTTCAGACACTACTATTTATCTAGTATCTATTACTATGTGTAGACCAAAATCCCAGTATGGGTATGGGCTGCGCATCTAATGTTTGCTTGTAAAGTCCATAAAACGGCTTTACAGTATTTACATGTACCATGAATATTCGAACAGAGAAGCCTGAGCAAACAGTGTAGACCCAGATCAGATGCCGCAGAACGTCAGGGTCTGCCACTCGTTCAGCAAATTTAGACACATCAAAATGTATTGAAATGAACCGAGGTGACAAGCTGTCCAAATACTTAGGGTGAGTACGGTGTATCATGGTTCGGGTCCACTCTGGTGCCCTATATTCGTTATGATTCGTTTTCACTTGACCCAGTCCCATCTTAATTATTGTTGTCGTCAAAGTTTTAAGCAAATTGTTGAATACACAAATATTCTGAAACGTCTTGGTTGTACTTTTATTCCCAGGAGGAATTGTAGACTATTTCACTGTGATAATAAAGTGAAGTTCCGTCTTGTGGGTACGTCCGCGTTTGCGCTTCAAGGAAAATCTCGTTGCATTTGTGGAGACAGATTGTAAAGGAGGGCAATCCTCTCAAAATAGTTCTCGTCCCTTCTGAAAATGGGTGTACTCAAAAATGGAAAAGATTTGCTCCCACGGAAGGGAACTACTCTAAAAGGAAAGAATTTGCTCCCCGTGGGAGCAAATTCTTTTCTTGTAGAGGAAGCCCTCTAAAAGAGGTTATCGTATTGGAAAGCAACACAAGAAGCCACAAAAGTTGTCTCCCTTGTAAAAATAGCGGAAAATAGCGGGAGAAAAATTATTTCTGTTTAGAGTAGACCCTTTTTTTCAGAAAGGATTTGGTGTGCGGAAAAGCAAACAGGAAATATAAGTAAAGATATCCAGAAAATACGGTAATCACGAAACACCACCTTTTCATAGCACCAAAAGAATGAGAAATGAAGAGCAAACAATGGCAAAACAAATGAGCCAACGCAAAACCTATAAAATGACATGTGCGCCCAGCGAAGACTAAGATCAGCCTGGGCATCCGCTCAGTCTGATCGGTCATCGCTGTCTGCATGAAGAAAGCTTGGTTCTTAGGCTACCCATTGGGCGCACAACAAAGGCTCTGATCAGACTAGGCGGATGCCCAGGCAGATCCGAGTCTTCGCTAGGCGCACGTGCCATTTTGACGATTTTGTCATGTGTTGGCTCAAATGTCAAATATGAAACCACCGACGCACGAATAAAGAACTGCAATAGAGGGACCGCCTTGGAATGGTCAGTAGAAAAACAGCAATGTGTGTATTTTGGTGCCGATGACCAGGATTCCAATAAAGCCCTCGTGAAACAATTTCGGACACTTCAGTAGTTGGCAGTCAGTTAATATTTTATAAACCACTATTTATCTTACAGAACTTGTGCAGTCTCAAATGACGCAAAAACCATGCGCATAGTCTGACCAGAGTATCGATCTCCACATGACTGATTGTGTTGGGGTTTAACACCACGTCAACCCTTGTGGGTCATTTTGTATCGTCTCCATGAGAAAGGGATAAAAGAGATAGAAGAGGAAATAGAGGAGATAAAGGAGAGGAACAGGGAAGAGAGAGGAACAGGAACGAAGGAGAAGAAACAGAAAAAATAAAAACATTTCCCTCTACCCTTACCTGCTACAAGGATAGCAAACCTTGCCCAATTGTAAGCCAATATCAGTTGGACGCCCCGGTAACATAAGATACACGACACTTTCGCCACACCCGACCACCACCTTATTCTCCACATGAAAACGAGCTATTATTATCTACAGAGCGCCAGTAAAAACTAAGATCGGACTGTATGAAAGCTGTAACGAGTCTGAGGTCAACTTTTTACCTAAATCGTAATACGGAAAATCATAATGTCGATACACACAAAGGCAAAATTAGGAATGATCAGACAGACAGACATGGACCAAACATAAATGGGGTGTAATCAGGCGTTCATGGAAAGTAAGCATTACTGTGTATGCACGCTCCGGCCTCCATGTCTGTCAGCCTCTACAGAGATTTAGGACAATTAATGTCCGGGTTTTAGAAATTCTCTTTATGGCTTGTTTGTATCATTGGTATTGCCATAAGTTTGGTGATAATTATTTTTTTCAACAAAATATATGTTGTGAGCACTACTTATTATCAACTTGCTGTGTGCCCGTTATTTATGAGTCGAAAAGTGAAAAAAGTACCATCTGACATGTGCGTCCAACGAAAACTTAAACCAGCCTGCGCATCCCCGCAGTCTGATCAGAGTCTTCGTTGCCAGAATAAGAAACTTTGTCAGAATAAGAAACTTTGCATCCTTAGCTATCCAAAATGCGTCCAGTTGCAGGGCACCCTGTGGGTAGCCAAAGCTCCAGAGCGTCTTCAGGCGGACAGCGAAGATTCAGATCAGCCTGCGCAACTGCGCAGGTTGATCTGAATCTTCGCTGGGCGCACATGTCCGTGGGTAAATTTTATCACGTAGCGGCTCCTATGGTTTGGAGCAAAACTAATTGAAACTACAATGTACTATCCTTTCGACATAATTAGAAAAGACGTTTTTTGCTTAGTTTTATTTTAAATGAAAAATTTTTGTTCTGATTGACAATATCTTATAAAAAGCATTTGTCTTTTCTGTTTCTGTGTTTTGTATTCAAATATGTACCCTAAAATTAAACTTACGGCCAGAAATTGGTCTGACCTATGCAATTTCTCTGATAAAGTGATTTTTATTTATGTATTTCTTCTTTAATTTTTGTCTTGGAATTTTTTTTTTTTTTTTTACTTTTTCTTATCTAAATTTGAATTATTGATGTTTCACACCAATATTGTGAAAATTTCAGAAAAAAATTGAATAAGCGGAATTGATTGAAAACCTGCCTCCAAGTTACTAATCCCATTCATATTTCTGCATAATTTGCAATTATTTTTACTATGGGAAAAAGTGAAAATATTTAAATTTTTACTATAGGAAAAAGTGAAAATATTATTTTTTTTTTTAACAAACTTCTGACTAGAATAAAACTTTTTGTGCACAAGTAGTTACGACAAATGGTTTTGCATTGAAATATGAAACAAGTTTGCAAATTTACTTCTATGTAAAGCGCCAAGCATTAAAAACGACCTTCTGAAAGATGTCGAAAGCACAGCAGCTAGCAAATAAGTTAGAGCCAGATACTTAGCTAACTAACGTATCCAATGCTAATTTCATAGAATATTTGCGTTATATAGTCAGAGCCGATGGTTACATGAACGTAGGTAGTGGAATGAAAACAAAAATACATACACATTTTGGTGACAGTTATATAATTTCTAAATATAACAACAACTACATACTTCAACAAATAACGTTAACAAAGAAGATGACTGTGTTTTGTTGTGTTTTTGTTTTTTTCTGATTGAAGCGGGCCACAGCATTTCCTACAGTATAGCGCATTACGAAAACACGCCTGTTTAAATATACTGAAAATTTCGCCACCAAAAACTGAAAGTTTTCAGATAAAAATTCTGATATTTTTCATATTTCTGCTCAAAACATAGATTGTAGGTACTCGTTAGAACCGCGAGACGGTTCTAACGAGACCCACAATCTATGTCTTTGATCAGAAATTAGAAAGATAATGTATACCCCTGTAAACCCCAATTTTACTATATAAAACTGGGGTTTAAGGGGATCAAATTATAAATGCATGTTTTCGTGATGGAAGACTCAGGTAAACCTGCATTTTCGGCAGGCTGAACGGCTTTGCAGTCCGAGTGAATACGCTTTCGATATTTGGCTATCCACAGAGCGCTCAGCGAGGACTGATCAGACTGCGCATATGCGCAGGCTGGTCTGAGTCTTTGCTGGGCACTCATACAATGTTCTAAGAAATGCTCTGTCCGATTCACTTGCCAGTGATTGCTCTTAAAATAACTGCTGTAAGCTCAAATCATAACCGGACAGATAATACCTAAAGCTGTGTACAAATGCCAAGTTTTGCTGTGGTTCCCCAATTATACCTTCGATTACCAACACAAATAGAGGACCTGAATAAAGCATTGCCTGTTCGCAGCTTTTACAGTGAGACCAGGATGAATGCTCAGCATGCTGGGTAAAAGTTTTAATAGGCGACAATTTGATATATTTTTCATATTTTTCCAGAATATAGGCTTTGGCATTTCATGCAAACTGTCTCCTTAGGAGATAATTTGCATGAAATGTCGAAGCCTACTACCTGGAAAAGAATAAGAAAATACCATCAATATGTCGTCTGCTTAATCAGCTCAGAGAGGAAGTTTTGAAAATCAACATGAGGCCTAATTGGCCGAAACTAGCAAGTCTGGCCCAGTAAACTTGGCCGTTGCTCTCAAAATCCCTCGCGGGCAGGGGATGGGTATTGTGATACGAGTTTGTGAGCCAGTATTTCGAAATCTATCCCATTCATATACCTTGCCTTTGAATAAACGGACCCATTCATATACTTGATACAGCGAAGATACGCAGGCTGCTCTGAGTCTTTGTTGGGCACACATGCAATATTGTAGGAAATGTTGTGATCCGGTTCAAATGATATCAGCAACTTATACTGTAAGGAACTTATCAGAAATCCTCCGTTTGTTTGTTCTGCATTCAGCGTGGTATTGTGTAGTGTTACTTATGATTAACACATGCCTAGCGTACCATAAAATAGACATTGACAAACAGTGTAGACCCAGGGCAGACGCCGCAAAACTGTTCTCACACATTTCTATAAAACATGGTCATAATAAAAGAAATAACCAGACAACCCTTCTATTGGAAATGAACCATTCCAAAGAGTTGAGGTAGAAGATTATTCATCATATATAGGTTAATGTCTTTTCCGATGCTTTTTTGAAGTTTTTGTTCCGCAATAGTGGCCTTTACTGGGTATCTCGATATTTCATTTCAAATTATAAAATTCACAGATATGTTCCCCATTTCCTAAGCAAGTTGACAAGAACTTTGCAACACGTCAATTATTTTAAACAATGTTTTATAACTAGATAACATCTTTTATGTGATAACTTATTACATATTATTGTTTTTTATAGAAAATGTCTTCGATTAAAATTTCAGAGGGAGACAGGTGCCGACACCTTAGAGAGGTTTCGGAGAGTTTCCCCGGTACTCTGATGAACATTTTTGCGATTTTCCGAAGTTTTATTAAATTTGTATGACACGTCTCCCTGCATTTCAACGATTGCCCGATAAACTTTGTGATTAAGAGATAGAATAGTTATATGTCTTGCTTTTTTCCTTACAAGCACTTGCGTTCTTCTATACCAATACGATATTTTAACGCAAGTTTTCCAGAGGGATCGCAGATCATTAATTTTCTTGAAGAATATTATTAAAACATAGCTTAATTAATTGCTTATCCCTAAAACCCTACCTGTTCACATTTACACCAAGACTAAATGAATGTTTATACATAAGCCGGAGAATTTCCCACAAGATTGTACGTGCCAGGCGGTGAGTCGAAGCCGCACAGGCCGTTCAGCTCATTACGAAAACATGCCTATTCAAATATATTGAAAATTTCACCATCAATAAAACTGAACGTTTTCAGATAAAAATTCTGATAATTTTCATATTTCTGCTCAAAACATAGATTGTGGGTACTCGTTAGAACCGTCTCGGCGAGGCGGTTCTAACGAGTACCCACAATCTATGTTTTTTTAGCAAAATAAGAAAAATAATGTATACCCCTGTAAACCCCAGTTTTACTATATGAAAGTGGAGTTTAAGGGGGTCAAAATTATATAGGTATGTTTTCGTGATGTTTAGACTTTTATCCTGGAACGTTCAAAAATGAAAGCATATGAAAAAAAAAGTTATTGCAAAAATTCAATTTGGAAACACTAACCTAATCGAGATTAAACATGCGCAATGACTGGACTACAGTAATTTTACTGCAAGACAGGAATACTTTGGCCAGGCCCCGAGGTTATTCGTTTCGTGCTCAGCTCAGCTGAGCATGAAAATTTCTCTGATAAATATGAAAATGCCAACTGTTGTTATTCATTAGCAGAAATGTTCATGCTCGGCTATATTTAGCAAAATGGAACTTGTAATTTTTAGTAATTTGAGATTTATTAGCAGGACAATGTCATGCTCAGCTGAGCCGCGCACGAAAAAAGCTTTATAACCTCGGGGCCAGGGGTTTATTTTTACTTTACTTCAATTGAAGTTCAAATAATTACCAAATATTTAAAGACAGTAACACTGTCCAGAACATCAGCTGTTATTAATTTTCGGAATTTCAGTCGACGTTTCACTATACTTGAGCCGCGTCTAGAGAAAATGTGTCTTCGAGCATGCGCAAAATGCACAGATTCAGATTCATCCTACGCATGCGCAAAGACTAATCCGGGCATTGGCTCTCCATTGATACTTTCTATAGTGTCAAATGATTATATTAGCCGACAGAGAAGGCCCTGATTAGACTGTGCGGATGTACAGGCTTATTTGGGTATTCGCTGTCCGCATTTGCCATAAGACACGTGTTTGTATAGCGCGGTCTACTTTAAAAAACCCACTGTTTTTATTTTATTTTATTGCTTATGACATAATATCCTGTTCTTTTCCTGTTTAAAGTGAAGATCTTCATTACGAAAACACGCCTATTCAAATAAATTGAAAATTTTACCACCAAAAACTGAAAGTTTTCAAATAAAATTCTGATATTGTTCATATTTCTGCTAAGAACATAGATTGTGGGTACTCGTTAGAACCACCT